>JBAMCI010000077.1:0-70000 GCA_037075265.1 Drosophila nigricruria
AGTATCACTTCAACCTCTCAGGAGATAAGACGTGCTGCATCAAAACCCCGCTTCGCAAACGCATTAGCAAAAACTTATCAGCAAACGCGCGACGAACGAATATCAATCCGAAAAGGAAAAAATCAAAACAAAAAAACCAAAAACAAACACACGCTACAACAGTTACACCGGGCTTAGCCCAACAACAACAACCATGCACGAACCGCCGGACATAAGCAAATATAAAAACACACATCTAAGCGAACCCAAATACGTTGTCTTAAAACGAAACGATAATGAATCATTTGAAAAAGTGTCACCGTTCGTAATAAAAAAAACCATAGACTATGCCTGTGGAGGAGAAGTAGAAACATGCAAAAAAACAAGAGACGGCTCCCTACTTATTAAAACCAAAAACAATTTGCAAGCTACAAAACTACTCAAACTTACAAAAATGACAAACATCGACATTACGGCAACAGAACACAAAACACTAAATTTTTCCAAAGGTGTAATATACTGCAATGATCTACGGAACATAAGTGAAAACGTAATACAAGAAGAACTAAAAACACAAAAAGTAACCGAAGTTCGCAAAATTTTAAAAAGACAACCAAACAACACAAACCAAGAAGACAACATACTCGTAGAAACCGGACTAATCACGATCACTTTCGCAACACATAAACTGCCTGAGACAATTAAAATTGGATACGAATCTGTCCGCGTGCGACCCTACATCCCCCTCCCACTGCGATGCAAAAACTGTCTCCGCTTCGGACACCCTGCAACCACCTGCAAAAGTTCTGAGACCTGCAAAAAGTGCTCAGAAAACAAGCACACCACCGAAGGAGAACTATGCAATAATCCACTAAGATGCCTGAATTGCAAAAACAACGCAGAAGTCGACCATCAACATAGTCCACTCGATCGCAAATGCCCTACTTTTCTAAAACAACAAGAGTTGACAGCAATAAAAATAACGGAAAAAGTGGATCACAAAACTGCAGTTGATATATATCATAAAAGGCACAACCAACAAAATACCTACGCTAAAACACTGGCACAGTCAGCACCACACACAACAACAACACACACAACAACAACACACACACCAACCACCACACTACCCAATACACGCACACACCAATACACGCACACACCAACCAACACGATGCAACAGCTAAGAAAATCTCCACCTAGTGCAGCGACAACACAATCAACCACAGCCCGATCAACAGAAACAACACCCAAACCACATCAAAAAGCACATCAACAACAACAACAACACCATCAACAACAAACCATAACAGAAGACATGGAAACTGAAGCCAACCTCCCCAACGTGGAAAACAAACCTTACACATCACAATCCACTGAAGATCTCAAACTTAGAATATTTACTAAAGATAAGTCTAGCACTCTAACTACTAACTTTAAGCCCTCCAAAACAAAAACAAAAACTAAACTCCCAAACAAAAACCAACACACAACCAACAGCGACAGCGAATCCATATAAAAAAAAAAAAAAAAAAAAAAAAAAAAAAAAACCAATACCCAATAGCATAAACTAACACTTTAAACTATAGCAATGTTAAAAATAATACAATGGAACATAAAAGGATACACAAACAACTATAACGAACTCTTAACTATTATAAAACAATGCTCACCACAAATCATATGTCTCCAAGAGACACACTATTACAACAAAAACGCCCCAATTCCCATCCCCATAAACTTCCAAATTTACACAAATACAGCCTCCAATCGATTTGGTGGCGTATCGATATTAGTCCACAAGTCCATACAACACAAACAATTAAGCCAACCTACACAATTAGAAACCCTTGCAATAGAAATCTTGTCAAAAACAAAAATCAACATATTTTCAGCATATATCCCACCCAACAAAGCCTTCACACCTAAAAACCTAAGCGACCATTTTGAACCAAATAACACCAACACCAACCAAATTATCCTAGGCGACTTTAACTGTAGACACCATAGCTGGGGCTCACCTCAGGACAACAAGAGAGGCAGAATTTTAGCAAAATTTGTCCATAACGCTAACCTCACCATACTTAACGACGGCTCCCCAACCCACTTCTCCACTCACAATACATTCACGCACCTAGACCTCTCTCTATGCTCCCCCCAAATCACACCATTCACTACCTGGAAAATTTTCGACGACCTACACGGAAGCGATCACTTTCCAATCCTAATCTCATTGTTCCCTCAAACACAAACAACAAACTTTTCCCGTCCCTTTTTCAAAATAAAAGAAGCCGACTGGCCACTGTTCACGAAACTAACAGAAAATATAAATGAAATCATACCCACATCTACTAACATTAACAAAGAGGCCGCAGCCATAAACAAGATAATACTGCAAGCTGCCCATCACAGCATACCCCAAACAACTCCACACCACTACAGCAAAAACACCCCCTGGTGGAATAAGATTCTGACCCAACTAAGAACAAATAAATTTAAAACGTGGCAAAATTTTAAGCGGAATAATAGCATGGACAATCTTATAAAATATAAGAAAGCTAATGCAATGTTTCGAAGAGAACTTAAAATGACAAAAACAAAAGCTATGACAACCTTCACGTCTACAATCCAACCCAGTACCCCTTCTGACAAAATTTGGGCTAACATCCGACGCCTCTGCGGACTTAACCCAACCAAAATTATACACTGTATAACAGACACAACAAACAACTTACTCACAACAGACACAACCCATATAGCCCATCTCTTTGCTAAACACTGGTCAGACCACTCCAAAGACGAAAATTTCCACCAAATCTTTACTACGAACAAATACTCCAATAAACCAATTAACTACATACCCAACTCGAGAGCACAAACAATAGAATCCGAAATTACAATGATTGAATTACTATCCTCATTACAGACCCTCAAAGGAACAACTCCCGGCCTAAATAGAATATCCTATCCCATAATAAAAAACACCTCCTACGCCCTAAAGATCAGAATAAAAAACCTTTTCAATAATATTTTCAACAACCACATCCCTCAAACCTTTAAAACCAGCCTAGTCATCCCTATCCTAAAACCCAATTCAAATAAAACAATAATCAATAACTATAGACCAATCTCCCTCAACTGCTGCCTATCAAAAACACTCGAAAAAATAATAGCCAAACGCCTATGGTGGTTTGTCACCCAAAACAGACTGATACACCCAAACCAGACAGGTTTTAAGCACGGCAAGTCAGTTGCAGACGGTCTGCTCCTCGCAGACCATCTGATAACTAAGTCGCTGCAAGCCAAGAAGCACACCTCCGTCATTGCCCTTGACTTTTCAAGAGCATTCGACAGAGTTGGGGTGCATACGGTTTTGGACCAACTCATCAGGTGGAAAGTCGGCCCAAAAATAATAAACTACATAAAAAACTTCATGAGTAATAGAAAAATAAAAATAAAAATTAAAAACATAATAACCCGCCCCTATCCACTCTTCAACGGCATCCCTCAGGGATCCCCAATATCCGTCATCCTTTTCCTAATTGCATACAACAACCTTTCCAACATCATCGGCTTACATAGGGAGCTGCAGTTCTGCGCCTATGCCGATGATTTTTTCCTATTTATACCCCTCAATAAAGAAAAAAACCTATCCCATAACCTTGACAGCCTCTTTGCCCAAATCCACGAATGGTGCTCATATTCAGGAGCATCACTCGCACTCAACAAATCAAAACACCTCCACATTTGCCGAAGGCATAATTGCATTTCCACCATATCGTCCAACAACACCCCCATTCCCTCCGTTTCCAGCCTAAAAATCTTAGGCCTAACACTAAATAATAAATATAGATGGGACTCCCATATAAAAGCAATACAACCGGCTCTAACAAAAAAACTAAATATAATAAAATTCCTTGCAAATCCCAAACAAAATTGCAGCACCCATACCCTCATAAACATTACAAAAGCTACGCTTCTATCAAAAATAGAATATGGAATTTTCATATACGGCCATGCCCCCAAATCAACCCTCAATAGACTTAAAACCTTATTTAACGCCGCAATCCGCATATCCCTTGGAGCACTACGCTCAACGCCTATCCCCAACTTGCTTTTCGAATCAAATATACCCACAATAGAACAAAAAAGAGACCTCATCACAGCCAAATCCTACAAAACACTCCTAAATAGCTCAGACTCCCCACTCCATAAATACATCAAACGGAACTGCAATCATAGAAACAGCAAATTAACATCAACAGTACAAAAAATAATAAATTCATGCAAAGAACACAATATCCCCTACCTTCCACCTCCAAACAAAACAATCACCCCCTCATGGTTATTTCCCGCTTCCCTCATCAACACCACACTACATCAATTCAGCAAACCTCACACACCTCCCAGCACATATAGACAACAATTCGTCAATCTCAAACATATATACAAAGACCATACATTCATCTACACCGACGGCTCACTGCAAAATGACACAGCCACTTTTGCCATTACTACAGAAAATGAAGTCCTAAAAAGATGTATCCTACCCCACTACTCATCCATCCTATCCGCCGAGACCCTAGCTATTCTCCATGCCATAGAACTGATCCAAAAAAAAAGAACAGGAAAATACATCATTTGCTCCGACTCCCTCTCGTCCCTAAAATCCATCTCCAACACCAACAACAACAACCTATATCCCGCAACCATAAGAACACTCCTAACAAAATCTGCCCCCAAAATAAAACTGTTCTGGGTACCCAGCCACTGTGGCATCGATGGGAACGAGCTTGCCGATATTACGGCCAAATCAACAGCCAAAATGCCCCTCCACTACACCCCAAACTTCAATTCCAAAGATATCCACAAATTCCTTGCCAACGAATCATCCAAAAAACTCCATCAAAATATAGAAGTGTGCAACAGTTGGTATCAGCAACTCAACAACCTGACACACACAACGTATTACTTAAAAAACATAAAACAAGAAATTATAACACGCAGCGACCAAGTAAAAATACTAAGACTCCGACTAGGACACACAAGACTTACAAAACAACAATATATCAACCCTGACAACATAATCCCATGCCCCAACTGCAACACCACAACAGACCTCACCATCCAACATATTTTCTTTAACTGTCCCGCAACTTCCCACCTGAAAACCCAAATCTTCCACAACAGTTGCCCCATATCCTTACTCTCAAACCCAACCCCTGAAAACATATGCTCAATAATCAAGTTTCTAAAAATAACAAATGTATACCACCTCATTTAGTTCCCAACCAAAAATAATGTAAATATGTATATAAATGTAAATGCATAGGATAAGTTAAAGCCGAAGGCCCTAGTAGCCAGTGCTGTTAAAATTAAGTTAGATTTTAATTTTAATTATATCTAACTTTATAAAATAAAATAAATAAAATGAAACAGCGAACGGACTACAGCAACTGCAATAGCAATAGCAATAGCAATAGCAGCAGCAGTAGCAACAGCATGGACTTGGATGATCTCTGCGCCTTCTGCCTGGATCGCATTCACGATCCTGTACAGCTGCATTGTATGCATCATTTTTGTCGCAGCTGCTTGTCGCTGTATCGGGAGGCACGCAACTGGCAAGCGAAACGTTGTCCGCTCTGTCGTCGCAGTCTCGAGGCATGCCCCATTGCGTTGCAGCAAGGCGAGGTTAGCTTTAAGGGCGTAAGTTGAGCTCAGCTATGTTTGCCTAACTCTATGTATATCTCTTATACTATTCACATTCTCTGCAGAGTTGGCGTTTGACCTTTGTCCTGGTGCTAGCTCTAATGCTGTTCAGCTTGGGGCCCTTCTATTTGCTGCTGATCTACTGGTAGCCGTTTGCCGCATGCAAGTCAAGCAATTCCACTCAACTCTTTTCAATTATAATATATACATGTATGTGTGCATGTGCTCTCTATGTCGCAAATAATTTGTCTGGTCAAATCTCGTATCCTTTGTTTTTTTTTGTGTGTTAGGGCTGTGTCCAATAAACCCGTATAATCGTAACAAGCATATATCTTTAACTGCATCTCAATTCAATTAAAACTTCTTCTAGTTGCTAATTAAAATGTTTGCACAAGCCTCTGGCACCTGCCCACAGAGGGCGTCAGTTTACTTTGTGCTTATGTGTGTCTGTGTGTGTGTGTGTGTGTGTGTGAGCAACTTCGACTGCCTGACCGCCTGCATTTATGTTTTATATGAATTTCATGTATATTTTATCCACATATATGCATGACCACAATCGAATTAACGCCTCAGCTGCATTTTGTGCCCTTTTTTTGTTGTTTTTTGTGCTCTTCTTGTTTAATTGCATCGTTTTTGTGGGTTTATAGACCATACGCCCATAAGGCCATAAACGCCAAAAACGCATTGGCCGATACGCAAACGTGAATTGTGAATTTTAATGCAATTTTCTGCATGAATAAATCCATCAAAATTGCGATACGCCAGCTGCGCAACAAATTTTTATAAAATATTGTTTCAATATGCCAAATAAAACGAAACAAAACTAAACAATAATCGACAGAACAAGAAGCTGAGCTGACATTGAGAATGTTGCTAAGCCAAGAGATGCCCTATTGGTTGTTGAATGTAAAGAGAAAAGTAATTGGAAGGGGGGAGAGAAAAGAGTTTTCCGTCAGCTCTTAGCTAAGATGAGTGCTTGGCAGTTGTGGAACTAAAGTCTATGTGGAGTGAATTGAAGCTCTTGTATTACAAGATCAGTTGTTATATTCGTTCTTAGAGCAACTGTTCTTAGAGTGTAGATAGAGAAAGGAAGAGAGAAAGAGAGAGAGAGACAGTTTCCTTTCCTATGACATACCCATACTCAAGTCTTCATTTCATAATTAGATGATAAGCAAAAGTATTCAAAATTTCTCACCAAAATTTCGTAAGTGTCCGCAGAGCCAACTCACTCATATCCCCATCTCTCTCATCGCGCTATCAATTACAGGGTATATAACATGAAAACACATATCGCACTCGCCCGTTATTCATATATTTATTTTCGGCAGTAAATCAAAAAACTCTACCAGCCAGAACAGAACAGAACAGAAGGAGCAAAAAAGCTAGCTTGGCACAGCTTTAAACGCGCAACATTTGCAATTAAATGAGTGTTGGTAAAGGCGAACAGGCCAAAAGCCTGCACAGCCACAAAATGTATTTGAAAATGATTTTGAGCCGCGTTCTTCATATGCATGTTGCTGCTGCTGCTGCTGCTGCTGCTGCCGATGTTGTTGTTGTTGTCGTATTTGTTGTGCTATGTTTGCAGGCTGTTGTTTGTTGACTATGTGGCCATAATATCGGCCTCGTCACACAGTTGGTGCTGCAGCTAGTGCGAGCTACACAAGCCACAACCACATGGCCCAAAACAAAACAATATAGCAAAAGTGCGGTGAACGCTTTTCGATTTTGTTATTTTGATAGCTTTGCTCAGCCTCTGGGCTGTGGCTGCCCGCATTGTTGTTGCTATTGTTTTTTGCTTTTTTGTATTTTTTTTTTGGCATTGTTATTGCTCGGTTGTGTGTGTGCAGCATTTGTGCTGGTTGCATAGATTTTGATAGCACGATATGAACACCTGAGCATGTAACCAAATATTGGCGCTTAGCATGCCAAGCAGCTAGCCAAAACTTCACAACAGTCAAATCAACAGCCATAAAGATGAGTGCGTGATTTGGCTAGAAAGAAAAGTAAGAAATTGTATGTAAACTAAAAGGGTATAAGAACTAAAATTGCGATAGAGAGAGAGGATGAGAGAGAGAATGACATAGTTAGAAGCATATATATTCTCTATGAAAAATTTAGTAAAATTTACAGAAAAAGAGGCAAGTTGAGGGAGATAGAGAGAGAACAAGAGAGAGAAAGTAAAAATAACAATACATGATAAATGAAGAAAGTCCAGAGAGAGATAGACTGAAAAATGAGAGATAGAAAATAATATAGGGAGAAAAACAAACAGAGGGAAAAACAACGAAATACACAAAAAACAGGAAGGGGATAGATAAACTAAAAGAGAGAGAGAGAGAGAGAGAGAGATGTATAGATCCAGAAAGACTGAGAGAGAGAGAATAGGAAAAGAATAAAGAGAGATGAAAAGAGAGAAAGAAATGGCGATAGACAGAAAAGACTGGATAGACGAAACAATACAGAGATCGAGGGAAGGAAAGACATACGAAGAAATAGAGAGCTAGAGAAGCAACCAAAAGAAAGAAAGGCAATCAAAGGGAGTGATGGAAGGGCAGATCGTATAGCGAGTTTATGGGACTCTAAGCATCGCATAGAAACGTTCTACTAAATTTCAGTTTAATTTCTCTGTATATTCTCTATTGTCATTATATTGTTTTCATTGTCATATTTTTTGTATAGTCACTTGTTTATTAATTCTATTTATATCATATTACTGACCGCCTAAACACTCGCCTTCAATTTTGTTATATTTTTTATCACAAGCAACACATTTTTCTCTACATATGTATATTTATATATACATGAATATACATATTTATTTACAAATTAAAATGCATACGGAATTTATTAAATTTGATATTTCAACATCTGATAAATTTTTTATTACTTGTTGAAACAGATTAATAAAAAAAATTATATTTAATTTCAAAAAGTCACTGTTAATAAATGAATCAATTTAATATTAAAATAAACAGATATTCAGCATTATGCGATAAATAAATATTACTTAAAAAGAGATGTTTATATAATTGCAAAAAAAGGAAGTAAAATTAAATATATATTAAATACAATTCAAACTACGAGTATTTCTATATATATAAAAATATACACATAAATATTTATTAAATATTTATGTCATATACGATAGTTGAGCGTCACGTGAGAGTTGAGCTAAGTCCTTCGAAGCGGACACTGGGAATATGTGGAGCACGGTGAGCACACTACAGAGAGCTGAGCATTGCGAAGCTGAGAAGCTGCGACAGCTGGGACACTGGGATGCTTCTAATCCCATTGGCCATGACAGAGTCAGGCTTTGGATGGCAAAGAGAAGTCACTGTGCCCTGTGCCCGGTGCCCGGTGCCGGTGCCTGTGACCGTGCCCACTTCCGCCTCGCACCGGATATGAAACGGCGTTTTTGTGTGCGCCATTTGTCCGATTTGTGGAGCATTTTCGTTGCAGCTTTTCCGACATTTTTTCCCTACTCTTTTCCTTTACTCTACTTGCTTTTTTTTTGGAGGTTTTCATGCGCTTTTCTGGGTTTGTTGTTTGGCTTTTGTGCGGCGCCTGTCGCCAGGCAAATTGAAATGTTTGTAGGGCTTGCAACTAGCTGCACGCCCCCTTTTATTTGTGTTTGCTCTCGATCTTTGACACCCTGTAATTGAAAGTTTTTTTTTCGCCATGTGTGTGTGTGAGTGGGATGAGAGTGAGTGTGAGTCTCTCTGTGTGTGTTTGTCCTTTTAAAGGACTTTAAAATTGTTCTGCAATTGCAGCACAATATTGGCAATAAATGCATTTTGTTTGCTCGGTCGCATGCCTGATTAATTTTTACAAGTGCAACGTGGCTACGGGTGGCACCTGCCACAGAGCGATGCCCACCTGCCACGTTCGCTTTATCGCGCTGCCCGCCTCCGCCAGCTCTTGTCCATCTCTCACTTTTTCGGTGTCGTAGTCCAGCGTTCAGTGTCCTCTTGCGTTCACAATTTCATCGATAGCAAGCACAAACTTTGTCCACACACACATATATACACTCCGGCATATATACACACACACACACATGCTCACTCTCATAGCCTTTGCCTTGGCTCATTGCCAATGCATTGTGCGCGATTATTTTGCCGTTTATTTTGCGCGCATTTCTTTTGCTCGTGTGCGACTCACTGTGCATGTGAGTGTGAGTGTGTTTGTGTTTGTGTGTGGTGATGGTTGTGCGGTTCCATATTAAATTTTTGTCACTTTGCCATGTCTATCGTCGCCGTCGTCGTCGTCGTCGTCGTCGTCGTCGTGGTGCTCTGCACCAAATTGGCTGCTTTTCAACAGAGCTGCAACATCTGTTTCATGGCTTGCATATCCTTTGCATATCCTTGCCCTCAAATTGCAGTGCGCCCGCCCACAGCCAACACTCGCCGCATTGTTGTTATTGTGCCCGCAAAGAGGCAAAATCCTATTCATTATGTCACCGTTACGGCAACAACTTTTGTGGCCCTGTTGTTTTGCCAGCCAAGAGATTTGCCCATTTGCCAGTTTACATGTGCGGGCTGACAGGGGCTGTGGCGGGCACTTGAGAGTGGGGGGACGGGGGTGTGCTGCTTTCATTAAACGAGCCTCAGCCGTCGCCTGCTGCCGCATCAAATTACCAATTTATTTTCTTGGCTGGTGCCCGTTTTTGGCAACGCTTTTGGCCAAGATACGAAACATGCAGCTGATAAATTCTTTTGCATTTTTTATGCAACCAGCGCGGCTCAAACCCGCCCGCCTGTCCGAGCAAAAAAGGTGCAAAATTGTGCTGTGCGCATTTTAATGATATAATTAATTAGTCAAACAGACGCCCAACTGTCGTTGCATACGCACACGCCAACACACAGACGACATATATGTGTGTGCGTGTGTGTGTCCTTGCTGCATTCGCACTGATTGCCTGGGCTGGATGCGAGGCGACGACCTTTGGGCTGCTTGTCAAAGATTAAGCAAACTAACCAAAAGCACACAAACAAACAGGGCCAAGGGGGCGTGGTTGCCAGCCAGGACACACACACACGCACAGAGGGCAATTTGTGCGAAGGATATATATGCAGGCGCTGCATTTAGTGCGCTATAAATTCAATTTTAATTTAGTAAATGTGTTTGTTGTCTTTCACGCAGTGACAAAAGGCCAACCGCCATGTGCATGTCCATGTCCTGACCGTGTCCATCTCCCATCTTCCATCTACCCATATCCTATGTCCTTGTCGTGTGTGTGTGTGTGTGTGTGTGTGCACGCGTGTGTGTGCGTGAAAGAGACAAATGCCTGCAGAAGATGGATGTTGCAATTGTCTGGCTTCAACATGGCTTCACTTGTGAGATGAATCTCTTTCACTTGAAGCATGCATTAATTGCTGCACATTCGATAAAGCACCCAAATGACACTGGCTGCAAGTGCCACTTGGGCATCAGATTAATCTTGACGCTGAGTTGTGGCCAGAATGAGTGAGTGAAAGAAAGAGCGGGAGAGAGACAAAGCATGTGACATGCGGAAAAAACATTGTTGAGCTATGGGTATTTGCTTGACCTTACGGTTTTAAGTGAGTTTTTATTTTTATAATGAGTTGAAGAACGTTCAATGTTTGCAGATGACTATAAAGTTTTTATTACCAGTGTTGTTAAATGAGAGAAAATAATAAAAGCTGTAATAAATTTAGGCAATAAAAATTAAAGCTATATAAAATTAATATGATAATATTTTAGTGAATTATTCAAGTAGGGTTGTAAAATTCTTTGAAAATTGTCAGTGTTGCAAAACAAGTAAAAGTCCTAGCTGATTTGCCAGCTGAGCTAAGAATTGGCAATAACAAGCAAAAAATCTATCACATTTCATAGCTTAAAATTCTGTATTGCATACAAATTCTTTTAATTCGATTATTTTAGAATCAGTGTTGGTAAATGTCTAAAAACAAGCCAATTATAAAATCTTATACAGTTATATCAAGTTAATTGGCTTTTGTGATGGCCAAATCTAAATTCTATAAACTTGTTCTTTATGATTTTGTATTTCATTTAATTGAACTGCCAACTTTGACAGCAACTCATATCAGAGAGAGAGCGAGAGAGAGAGAAACTTTAGATTTTGTTAGACTTCAGCTCAGACTTTTGTTGCAAACATAAATATTTGTTTATTGCACTTTATTTTAATATTCAATTATGCAAATTGTGTAGTCAACAGCTTGTGATTTTTGGCCAAATTAAACGGAAAATCTATGCTTGCTCTCTATCTCTCCCTCTCTCTCTCTCTCTCTTTCTCTCTCTCTCACTGAGTGTGTGTGCGATTGCTTGATGGCTTTTGTGGTTATCATGATTTGTTTTTGCGGCTGCAATTGCATCTGGTCGAGTTTTGTGACCGCACAATTTCCTGTCATTAGGGTCAGCCAGATGTTGTCTGGGAAATCAAAATTGGTGCCTCATCAGTGGCAAATTCTTCAGCGCAGCTGATTGGTTTATTAATTGCAATTTGTGAGCGTGCGAAGCTAACAAAATGTTGACAAAATAGCAAGGATATCAAGGACATTGTGTATTTATGTATTTATGAAATTGTGCTTGGCCATTGTAGTTGCACATTAACCCAGTTATACACACACACACGTTGAGTATCCATTCAGGCTCATTAGCTGGCAACAACTCATCAGCTATGTGTGTGTGTGTGTGTGTGTGTGGATGTGTGTGGTTGGGCAGTTGAAGGGGTTGTTGCAGAAAGGTCCTTGGTGTCATTTAATTATGTGCCGTTGTCCTTTTCGAAGGGAGTTACCATGTTGATGTTGACATATGTGAGCTGTTGTTTGTTATTGCCGTTGCTGTTGTTGCAAAATCAACCTGGAATGTCATCAAACATGCAGCGGAATTGCTCCCATTGGGACATACAGTTTTGTTGCCGAGTCGTCAAAAGTGTTGGCCATAAAATATCCAATTAGAATTTCGCCCACAACAGATTTCATTGCCTAGGTGTAACTGCAACTCAAATAACTCTCTCTCTCTCTCTGTTTCACTCTGTGTGTGTGCGTGTCAATCAATTTTTAATGAGTTTGAAATTGTTTGGTTTGTTTGCTCAGGGCAGCGCAGCAAGCGGCAAAAAGCTAATTTACGCGTTTGCCAACACTACAAGTGCTTACAAATCATGCTAATGAGACTTTTGTGAGCTGCGGCAACTGGACTAAGTTTTAAAAGTTTCTTCAAGCAAAACTAGTTGAATAAACAAGCCTTAAAAACAATCCTACACCGCATTGCAAGACGTTCACCAACACTGGCATAGACTAAAATGTGTGTTATGTACGAGTTGTTAGCTTTTGCCTATGTAACGAAGCAATTAGACAAAAATCTGCAATTTCACAACACTAAACAACGATATACAACACACACTTCGTTTTGGTCTCCAAATTTATGAGTCTCTATAGTCATCGAGTGTAAAAACTAAACATGCCAAACAATTATACAACACTGCTGGACAATTTAACGTTACACAGCACTGCCTAATAAATTGTTTGCCCTTGGCTGGTCGTCGCATTCAATTAACTAACAACTGGGCTGGCATATTGAGTACACAGTTGTCTTAATTGCTAACTTGGTTACATCAGCAACAGCCACAGCAGCAGCAGCAACAGCAGCAGCCAGGGAAATCGAGAAATAAGTCTGTGAGTTTTGTGGCTGAGGTAGAAAACTCTGGGCGCACCGACATCAGCAGCAGCAACAGCAGCAGCAGCAGGTGGCCCAACTGGCACTGGCTCGACAATTTTAATGCCCGCCTAAGCCCGCGCGCATTGTAAACATCATTAGCCAATATTATATGCATTAAATTTTATGCCGAAACGTGAAAAAGGCAAAGGCACAGGCGCAGGCACAAGCACAGGACCTTGTCTCTGCGTCAGGACAAACTTTTGCCTTTGCTTTGCCTTGCCTTGCCTTAGTTAAAAATGTAAACATCAGTTGTGGCTTAATGCGGACGGTGGTGCTGTTGGTTGGTTGGCCGACTGGCTGACTGGCTGGATGGCTGTTGGTAATGGTGGTGGTTCGCTTGGAGTTATAACCACACAACCACATGCCGCGACCCACAGCGCTTGGCATACAAATTGTCTAATCCCACATAGTTCTTGCCACCTTCAACTGGCGCAAAACTTTGTCATGGACTCGACTCGAACTCGAACTCGAACTCGACTTGTTTGTGGCTCGCTCACTCGCTCCCTATCTCTGGCTGTGGCAACCAAATCTAAGCCACTTGGCCAATGCTCTGGCTTTGCTTTTGCATAAGCCCAGTTTTGAGTTCGCAGCGTCGCTGAATGCATATTTGAAACAAATGTGCAAAGTTTAAATTGTTTTTGACATCAATTTTTCGCAAATAAAGAAAAAATAAAATTAAATTAATGCAGCCAAAAAAGAGATTAAGTAAGTTGACAATGTTGGAAGACGCCCTAGAGAGATAAGAAAAATCCTAGTGTTGGTAAACAGCATTATAAAAATAGAGTCGCTTACAAATTAGTGTTGGGAAATGTTTAAATATGTCAAATATTAAAACTTACAGAAATACTTACAAACAGTTTAACAAAACGAACTGAAATTTAATAGAATTTCGTAAACTTTATTAATATAAACTTGTGAATGAACAGTGTTGCAAAATGGTGTGTATGGGAGTCATGTGCATACATATTATATATATATATACATATTGTTTTATTGTATATTGTATAAGCACACACTTTTCACTTTTATTTCATTTCATTTGGTTTTAGTTCGGTTTCATTTCGTTTGGTTTATTTATTTTTGCCTGAGTGGCTGCCGCTGGGCGCAAAGTGTATTAAAGTTTGCTAATGATGTCAGTTATGTTTTTGCCTTGGCTTTCACACGCACACACACACACACACAGAAAATTCATTTATTTAAAACTTTTGCACTTTGGGGCATTTAACACGAACTAGAAGCGGTGGAGAGACTAAGTGAGAGAGCGACACAGATTGGTTGCAAGGTAGACGCACACGTGGACTGGGCGAAAATTTATTATTGCATGTCAGATATTTTTAATTAATTATGCCGTGGCAAAATATGCGCTGCGCGCAAAAGTATGCAATAGTTTTTTCCTTTTGCTTTTTTCTATAGCACGCTTCATTGGGCCAAGGCAAAGACTGCTGCGCCTGCTGCAGCTGCCTGCACAGCTCTCTCTGTCTCTCTCTTTCTCTCTCTCTCTCTCTCTCTCTCTCTCGCTCACTCAGCAAAGCGCGTCGCTTTTTAATTAGAGGCAACCACAAAAGATTTTTGTCAACGACAGCGCAACCCACGCCTACACCTCACTCAGCCCCAACTCACTTTCTATGCCCACTTTAAAACGCAGCCGGGCGCAACTTGTTTGGCACACTTTAAAAAACACACACAGAAACACCTCTATATACATACACATACACACACACACACACCAACAAACATTGTCAAAAGCTAATCGCAAATATGTTATCCTTTTCTATGTACATTTACAGCAAATGCGCAACTGGCTAGCGTCGAGGTCCTTGCTAATTAAAATAAAATAGAAAAAAAAACAGAGAGAAGCGAAAATAAAAGAAGTAACTGGGTAAGTTTTGCTGTTCGTTTGTTGTTTTACACTTTTGCTTTTTGTTTGTTTATATTTGCACAGCTTTTGACATAATTTGCGCGTTATCCTTGCTGCGCCAGGTGTACTGCATATCCTCCGTTTTGGCATAGCTCAGCGCAAATATTTGCGCATGTTTAATGCGTCGTTCGACGTGTTGGCCATCTATTTGTTTTCTTCTTTTGTATTGTCGCTCGGCTCATTTAAATATTTAAAAAGTTGCCGCTTTCGTCTAGCTGTTGTCCCTTTTCTCGCCCTCCCTCTCTTTCTCTCTTTCTGTGTGAAAATTAATTTAAGTAATGCGTTGTGCCTAGGCACATTTATCTGGCGTACGGCAAATCCTTTTTAATATGCCTGAAAAGCATTTTCATTTGTCATTTGGCCGCTGCGACGGCTCGTTAACTGTAAAGGACCCCAGGACTAGAAAGGATCAAGCCACTTTACACGCAGAAACAGAGCAGAGAGAGAGAGAAGGAGAGCAAATGTGTGGGCAAACCACATCAAAAATGCCGCAACAAAGTTTGGTCGACAAACCTGTGTGGCAGTGTTGCTAAGCGTCCCAAATGGCTGCAGTGTTGCTCAGCGACAGCTTCAGGTTTTGCCTTATCATAGAGATCTGCTAAAGCAATCAGCATCAAACATCATCAACACTTTGCCAGTCAATTTTTTGCAGTTTTTCAGTTTCAGTCTTTTATTTCATTTCGTTTTTGTTTTTCTTTTTTTCGATTCGTTTTTCCACACTGGATAATCCGTGAGGGAAATTGCGCTGCCTGTTGTCGCATGCTCTTTGTGCAGCCTGGCTGCTGATGAGTTGCCAATGCGAAGGTTAGTCAATCAACTTGCGGCGCCTGCTGTCGAACAGGCTGCAGGATGGCGGAAGGGATGCAGGAATTCGTGTAACTCGAGTTGTTGCTCAGCCCTTGGCGTTGAAATCAAATTTCATTTGCAGGCAAACTTTTGGCTTTTACTTAGTTTTACTTTGTGCTCTACCTCTACGACTACCTCTCTTCTTCTTCATCTTCCGATTTCTCATCTTCGTTGCGCTCTGCCATCGACAACTGTGCGACGCTCTGTTGACAAGCCAAGTTCCCATCAACAACAACAATGGAAAAACGTAACGCAAAATGGTCATTAATCATTCGGAGCTCTATTTCCATCAGTGTATGTGTGTGTGTCTGTGTGTGTGTGTGTGTGTCGCATATGAAAGCGAGGGAAAGCGAGCGAAAAACATAAACTACGTGCACTGCAAAGCTGAGAAACTGTGCGAAACTTGATGCTGTCGAACTGAGATTGAACTTGCGCTTCATTTTCTTCTTCTTCTTCTTCTTCTCTTTTTTCGGTGAGGGAAGAAAAATCAACAAAAATTATATATATACACTTTTTTTCTGCTTGGTAATTGATTAAATTATGCGTTTGAATTATTGTTCTTTCTTGCGCAACATTTGATGTGCTCTTAACACAGTTTTACTTTTACTTCTGACTCGTCTCTCTGGCCAAAAACTTTCTGGCTAAGCAACTATTTCCGTTTGATTCTGAAAGTTTTTGTTAGCTAAAGTCTTTAGTCGGCTTTGGTTAAGTATTGATAATTTTATTAATATGTGCCTTAAATACAGTTAAGATTTACCTTAAATTCAATTACTATTTTCCCTCTTGAGTTCTTAATCTGAAACGCACAAACGCTTTTACCTAGTTTAGATAAACAGCACTTAAGCATCTTATATATTGCGTAAAAGAATTTAATGCTTTTAATAGACTACAAGCTGTTTAGTATAAGCGTCAACATGAAACAGAGAACAACGGAGAGCAACAGAGAAAACATTTGCAGGCAGTTCCCAAAATCATTTTCGCTGCGATTTCGTCAATGTTGTATAATCAGTTCTTTGGGAGTTCAAAAAATATTCAAAACATATAAGAAAATATATATATAAACTCTACTACTGCTAATGCTCTACTACTAATATTTAAACTATACTCCAAATATACCTTTTTTCAAATACATTCCAGTAATCCTTTTCCAGCAATTCATTTCTCTCCAATCTCATCAATTTTTAACAGTCATTTAGTTTCCTCCTTTCAAGCAGACCACTTTTATTGCTGTCAATAATCAAATAGTCTCTCCTTCAATTCATAACACATGCACCTCATAACCTCCTTTCAATAGCCTTTGCCCAAAATTCACTTTCGCCTCAATTTCTTCAACTTGAGCTCATATTTCGCTCAAGCACAACGCACACTTTTCATGGCACGCAATATTTGCAACACATTGGGCCATCAGGGCCATGCGGCAATTAGTATGTGCTTCCGAGAGCCAAACGAGGTTCGAAAGTCAACTTTGAGTTGCTTTCTCCTTACTCTATATTATTATTTTTGTTTTCTGCTTTCTTTTCTTTCTTTTTTTTTTGATTAATATGTGCGCCTAAATGTAGGCTGTTCAGATCTGTTAGTTGTTGTTGTTGCTGGCGGACAAATTTGCCTTCATTCAGCGTTTGACGTGGCCAAATTAAAGCTGCTCGGATTTCACTGGCCGGAGTCGAACAAGGGTCTGCGGTGATGCTAGAGTCCTTGGCTGGACGCTCGCTCGCTCGTTGCTCGTTGCTCCTTGCTGCCTTTTGTCTCTGAGCGGCTTTTGTTTGTTGTGTAATCTATGCGCTTGATGGCACAGCTGTTTGTCCAGACAGCACAAGAAAAATGCCAACAATTAAGTGGGCAGCACTACTAGCTGAGAGAGAGGGAGATTGAGGAAAGTTGGGCCGAGTTCCTAGGCAATGCATTAATTTAATTAAAAGCAGCGCAAGTTGCGGTAAATTTGAAATTTGTGTAAATTCAACTTGTTTAGAAAACACTCGAAAGCATTTAATTGGCATTTAGTTATGCCAGCGGAGCTGCCAACCTGATTTGTGAGTGTCTGCCTATGTGTGTATGTGAGTGTGAGTGTGTGTGTGTGTGTGGCAGGCTAAGCTAAGCCAGCTGCAGCAGCAACCCCTTGCGCAAACGACGCCACTGCACACACAGGCACAGAGGTCAGTAGCCTTATCAGCAGCAGCATTTGTTATTACACTCACCCACACACAGTTAGTTGGTCGCTCTTGAGCAAAGCTTTCTCGCTCTCTCTCTCTCTCTCTCTCTCTTAATGCATACTCTCTTAGCTGCTGAAATATGCAAGCGGTGGCTAATTAAAAGCCGCAGCATCCCAATTTTGCCTTGTTTACATTGCCCCTCTCACACAGACGATGCTCTTTGGCCGTTACCCATTTCCCCACGACTTGCGCAAGCCATTCGTATGCGCTCTCTCCTGTCGAGACGAAGCTTTTGGACAGCTTGGTCGTCGTGTTTTTCGGGTTCGGGTCTGGTCGTGTCGTGTCGTGTCGTATTCGCAGCATCTTTCGAGCGAAATTCACTCAGTTTCATTATTTCAGATTCATTTGGCTGCAGACCTCGCTCGTGTCAAGTTCTTTGGCGCGGCAAATAGCCACGACAAAGGCGGTTGTTAGCTTTAACAGTTATACAGTTATACAGTTAACCCATAGACTACAAATTGTGTTAGCAGTTACTTATGCGTGTCAGAAGAGTATATGCATGTGAGTGTGACTGTCAGTGTATGCGTGAGTGCCGCCGACAAGCAATCAATACGAGCTAGAAAGGGAGAGAGAGAGAGCATGAGTGAAGGAACAGCAGAAGCGAGCAACAGCCGTCGGCATTTTGTGCGGCCTGTTTAAAGTTGACGTTGATGTTGATGTTGATGACGTATGGACAGTGGATGTCGCCACTTAAAGCCGTTAACCAACGGCCACGGCAGCAGACGGCGGAAATTTTCAAATGCGCTGACAGCCGAAAGCCCACAACCAAAACGGCTCGGCGACAGCCAGCGACTGCAGCCTAAGATGTAAGATGACTACGCAAGTAAGTAAAAGTGTCAAGATTTTTTTTGTATGGAATGAGTGGAAAATGAAACGAAATGACAGTGCGTGTGTGAGTGTAAGTGTGTGCGTGTGTCTGATTCTCTTGCGTGCAGTTTTGTGTTGCATACTTTTATGCTTAATTTTCGCTGTGTCTGTGCGTATTCGTGCTGCCATATGTGTGCATAAGTTTTCGCCCGTTTAAATATTAATCTGGCAACTTTTTAATGCGCCTGCAAATTGTTATGTATGTGAGTTGTGTGAACTTTTCCAGCAGCCACTGTAAATTGTTGCCAAGTTGTAAATTGTAAAATTGTAAATCGTAAATTGTAAATTGTTATTTACAGCCAGCATATAATAAAATGGTCTAGCTACAAAACTTTTAAAGCCAATGAATTAAATAAAAATAAAAATAAACACAGACACCCACACACACACACACACACAAATCAAGGCAGTCAATGACGTAGGCGAGCGGAGCTTAGTGAAAGACGTAGCCATGAGCTGGCAAACAAACGCGTGAGAAACCAAATTGAATTGAATTGCTTGACATGACGACAGTCTGTTTGCAGCCCCATTGCCTACCTATCCCCCAGCAGACATACATTCAAACACCGCAACCCCTGCAGCTAACTGCTGTAACTGTGCTGCAGGCGTAGCCATACATGCCACACCCCCACTGACTACCCTCTGGCGTGCTGTTTGGTTTTTGTATGCGACTTTTGGGTAAAATTGTATAGCAATTTATTTGCTCTCAGCTTCGACGCTATCTTTTGCATATCTCTCTGTCTGTGTGTGGCTGTGGGGGGGGAGTGGGCGTGGCTGCGTTTGCTTCATTACAATTTAGCCAGGCTAAAATGCCGTTCGTGCACTTAAAGCATGCGTATTTGCATGGCCCTGGCAGACAGCAGCAAATCCACTCAGCCAAGCTGCTGCTACAGCTACTGCTTGGGTAAATCATCATTATATATTTATGATTATTTTATTACATGTGCGTGTGTGGGTGTGTATATGTATGTGTGTGCGTGCCTAACGGCTGCTTATGGCTGCTTATGCTCATATCATATCTTATATATAATATCATATATATACAATATAACTACTATATGCTCTATATATATATATATGATTATCATTAATGTTAATTAAATCAATTATTTAAGCACAGCGACTGCAAGCATTCCTGTATAACCTGTGTGTATGTTCTGCGTGTCCTGCATGGGCTGCGTGCTTCTTCTAGCCAAAGGCCCTGAGCCAATTGGCTGCCCCCTACACAACGTCAATGTTTGTTATTTGCGCAACAAATAGACGACACTTGCGAATTGGCAGCTGGCAACAAAACCAGCCACGCCTCCACTGTGGCCTGGCTGCCCGCCTGCGTGCCTACCCTTGGGTGCCTTGGCTCCCACTGTTGGGCCACTTGTTGATTGATTTTTATTTTTATTTACTTTTTGGCCTGCCTTTCCGTTCCTTCTCTTTTTTTTTATAGTTTAGAGATAATGTGGACTCCGTTTCAGGCTTCACTTCCGCTGCGTGGTGGGGTGGGCTCTGCGATAAGCCCTCATTATCATTTGCAGGCATTTGGCGTCGCTTTGCATATTTTCGATAATGAAATGAGAAGACATGCACCCGCACACACACAAAAAAAAAAAAAAAAAAAAAGAAGAAGAACGATCCGAACCAGCAACAATGTGTGCTCATTGTCGCAGCTATATAGATACATCTGTGCATAGCTACAGATACAAAGATACTACACGCACTGATTTGGTTAGCGAACGAGCGTGTGCCTGTGTGTGTGTGTGCGTTTGCCAATTGTTGGCAGTCACGAACAACGAGTCTAATCTGAACGCATGACGCATGCAGATACAGATACAGAAACCCTTAGATACACATAGACAACGCATAGCTATAGAGCTCTATAGAGGCTGGCCCACGCTGCATTTGTTATACGAGTCGCAGTAGCAACAGCAGGGGGAGGCTTGGAAAATACAGCGGAAATCATTTATTAAACAAGCCCCTCAACTCGCTCGCTTACGCCATCTCGCTCTAACTAACTCTTACCTCTCTCTCTCTCTCTCTCTCTGAGCGCATATATACATAACTGCTCTCATTTATTTCAATTACTTTATATATATGCATTGACAGCAGCTAGTTCGCTTTCGCTCTCGCTCTTGCTCTCGCTCTCTCTTCCTCTCTCTCGCTATTTCTGTCTGTCTGCCTGTCTATTCGCCTGCCAATTTTCCTATTGAATTGTCTTTAATATTTTAATAATATGGAATGTGTCGCGTTTCATTGCCTGCGTTGCCTGAAGTGCCCTTGCCCTGCCCCTGCCCCTGCCCCGCCTCTGCTGTGCCCTGCTCGATTCCCTCGCCTGCTGTCAGAGCAACTCCTTGTTGTCGTCCTTGGCAAGTCGTTGGCATTTTCTAAATCAGTGCCTGCCTCGTGACTGCCGCAAATTAGTTACAATCGATTTACCTGCTCGTTACAGCAGCCGCCAAAAAACGACAACAGCAACAGCAACAACAACTTCCTGGCCAAACAACAACAACAACAACAGCAGCAAATAAACACTGCAAATGCGTGAACTAAACATAAATCGCTTCACGCATCAACAAAATTGACTTCTAGTTGTGCCTCAGAGTGTGTGTGTGTGTAAGTGTGTGGTTGAGTCTTGTTGTTGTTGTTGTTTTTTTTTGTGTTCCTAATATTTTCAGTCACAGTTAATGTAACTGTGACTAACTGTAATTGCTGACTGCACTAGACATAAATTGTAAGCAGTTCTTAAGCTTTAACATAAGTGGCGGTTAAGCTCTTAAATTTGGATTCGATTTAATGGAAATTCAATAAATATTATAGAAAAAATACAATGAAAAGGAGAATGTATGAAAAGGAGAAAGCAACTGAAATTATGGTTTTCTGATAAAATAAATGTATGAAAGAATTTACTAAACTAGGCGACGAGTATGTACTACTTTTAGTACTACTACATATAATCCGACTACTTTTACTACTACAACAACTACTTACTACTACTACTTCGACTTTTACTACTTCAACTACTACTACTACTACTACTACTACTACTTTTACTACTTCAACCACTACTTTTAGTACTAATACTACTTCTTTAACTACTACAACTTCTAGTTACTACTACTACTTTTACTACTACTACTACTTTTACTACTACTACTACTACTTTTACTACTACTACTACTACTTTTACTACTAGTACTATTACTTTTACTGCTACTACTACTACTACTTTTATTAATACTACTACTACTTTTACTACTACTACTACTACTTTTACTACTACTACTACTACTTTTACTACTAGTGCTACTACTTTTACTGCTACTACTACTACTTTTACTACTGCTACTACTACTTTTACTACTACTACTACTACTACTTTTACTACTACTACTATTACTACTACTACTACTCTTACTACTACTACTTTTTCAGCAGCTATTACTACTCCTACTACTACTACTTCTAATACTTTGTTTATTACTAGTAATATATATACATTTAGCATTAAACAATACTTCAAATACGAAACCTCTTTTAAATGCTGATATTAGCTACAATTGAAATGGTTTAAAATATATGAAACTACATTTAGCAGATACACTTATATATGAATAAAGCAATCTAGTTACTTCGTAGCAATAAAATTTAATTGCACTTAGTAAAATATTTGACAATTTCCTATATTTCATGTTTATATAAAATAAAAAAAAACTCACAGTTTCCATAGCTCCAAAGCTGACTTACACACATTGAAAGAGAATAAAACTAATTCCACACTCAATCTTAAAAATTCTGCAAATAAAATCAAAAGAAAACTTTGTTTCTCATTGCAATTAAATTGCATATATAAAATTTTCCCACACATTTCTTTTTGAAGCTGTGCATGAGTCTATATACATTTCGCTCTGACTAATATATATATATATATATTCATATTTTTTTGTATTTTGCTTTTGGTACTTGTTGTTTTATAAACCCATCAAAAATATGGGAAACTTTTCTAAGCTTCAGGCTTAACAGGCATACGCATAATCACAGGGCTGCCTCTGCCTCTGCTGCTGCTGCTGCTGTTGCTCCTGTTGCTGTTGCTGTTGCTAATCCTCTAGAGCAACAACAAGAGCAACAATGGGCAAAGCGCCCACAAAAACCCAACTGAAACCCAAAAACCGAAAAACCCTAAAAACCGATGCTCATGCAAACTAAATACCGTTATCGTTTTTTGCGCTCGCTCGCTCGCTCTCTCTCTGCAAAACTTTAGCGAAACAAACTGTGCGGTTTCACTTTGTTAACAGCTCAGAAAATGTTTTTGGCCAACGGGATGGGGGCCAGGGTGGGGGGCGAGGCACCTTGTTGGTGGCTCTGGCAAGCAGCCACAAATAATGCAAACAATCTTTTAAAAGACCACAAAGTTGCACGCCCCGCTATGCACGTATGTGAAGGAAAGAGCAAAAAGGAGACAAAGAGTGGAGAGAGAGAGAGAGCGAGTATGCCTTGTAATGTATCCTTTTCTATAGCCAACTATTGGCATATTAAACAAAATTCATAATATAAAATAAATTCGAAAATGAAAAGAAAAAAAAAAACAAAATTACTTTCAACAACTTTAGCTCTACTATTATTCTTCTGCTTTAGTTTGATTTTCTTTGTGGCGTTTACCAACACTCTAGTTCCAGTGCACGTTCATAAAATTGGTGCTGCAGCTGCAGCTGCTTAGCCTGTTATTTCTCATCTGCGACTTTCTTTTTGTTTTTGTGTATTTTTTTCCAGTTGATTTCTCGCTCTCTGCACAAACATCAAACAACTTTTCACGTGCCTTTGCATAATGCTTGCACATTGGTCCGCCGCTGCTGCTGCGCTATATTTGGTCAGCAGTGGCACGTCCTGCGTTCAGGTCCTGGTCGCTGCTGCTGCTGCTGCTTGTTTTCGCCTTGACTTTAATCATATTTCCATCAGAAACATGCTGCGCATATTGAACAGCAGCAGCAGTAACAGCCAAACAAACATAAAAGTGAACACACACACACACATATACACCATTACTCTCTCTCTCTTTCTCTTTTTCACTCTCTCCCTCTCTCACACACTCCTTTGGCTTTTGTCAACATTGGGTAATTTTTTAATCTCCGGCTTTGAATGCAGCTTAAAGCACACAAGCTGCACATGACTTGACAGCTTTGCCGGATACCCTAACAAAGCGTGTTGAAAGTGAAATACTCTTTAGCTTATGGTAGCATTAAAAGAGTATTTAGGGTTTATTTATGTACTGAAATGGAGTATATTATGTTATTTTTCTTTGTGCTCAATCAGCATTGAGTAGTTGATGTGATTTTGTAACTTATAGTGAATAGTAAAAATGCAGAGATTTCTTATTTAAATTTCTCGTAAAATAAAATTAGTAAAATATATATAAAATTAAAAAAAAATAAAATAAAAATATATAAAATAATGTATATATTAAACTTAATATATGCATATACTTTTACTGTATATAAAAAAAAAAAATATATATATATAAATATATTAAAAAGTATATAAAATAAAAAACAATAAATTTAGTTTTCTTTATTTTATATTATTAAAAATAAAGTGGGAATTTTTAAAATCATTTTTAAACTTAAGAAATTTATTTATTTATTTAAGAGCTAACTTATTAATAATGAAATTATAGGCTAGCTTAATACGTGGCTATGGCAGCGGAGGCCTTCAGCTCTAAAGTTGTATGTGCTTATGTATAAGTTTTCTTAATAGTACTGTGTGTTGTATTTACTTATTTACATTATGTACATGGGGTGATGGAAGTGGTTTTCATGATTTAAGTTAGTTTGTATTCTTAGATGTAGTGATATAGATTTGTTGTTTTTAGGTATTTTAGAATGTTTGATATGTTTGAGGATGTGGGGTGTGCTAAGCATTGGAGAGGGTTGGTGTTTTTAAATATTGCTTGTCTTTGAAGTTTTAGGGTATTGCAGTTGGTGAGGATGTGTTGGATTGATAAGAAATATATATATGGAAAATGAAATAATTTAATTGGAAATTATTTTATTACCATATATGGCCAAATAAAATGTATAAGTTTTATGTGGACTTATTGTAAAATATCTTTATTCTTCAAATTTTAAACCTTAAAATAATATTAGAGCATTTCAAAGTCGGTCTTTGCCTACTTTTAACCATAGCCATTCACATTGTTGCAAAAATTTGCCAGCACCAAAGTCAGCGTTAAAAGTTCTCGTCGAAATAAAAAAAAAAAAACCTACACAAAATAAACAAACAAAAAACTGAACTGAAAAAATAAAATGTAAAAAAATAAGAAAGAGTTTTCAAAATGGCGTCGTTATGCCACATATGAATGCTGCACGTACAGCCTTTGTGTGTGTCAACAATGGGGCCATAGATCTGGCAACTCTAGCAACTTGCCGTCAAGTCTGGCAACCAGAACTGTGTAACTGCATTTGTCCGGCGAAAGTTTTTCGGGATGCATTTTCATTGAATTTGTTTATTTTTTTTTATTTTATTTTCTTCGAGTTAAGTTTTTCTTCCGGGCAAATGTTGAGCTGCAAGTAAATTAACGTTAATTAACGGAAGTTTTACAGTAAAGTGCGCGACAAAGTGCTGCCACCTGAGGCTGTCGCCCCGACCTCGGCTCGTCTTAAGCTGGCTTAAGTTAAAGTAACTGCTTGTCAGTTGAAGTGCGCCCCCATAGCCGGCAAATTAGCCGCCCCCGCATAAAAGTCGGTGGCAAAGGACTTGGCTAAGAGAGCACATGTGCTTCAGCTTTTGGGTTCAGCACTTTGGCTTTGGCTTTGCCTGCGGATCCAGCTACAACTTCAGCTACAGCATCAGCATCAGCTTCAGCTTCGGCTTCGGCTTCGGCGTCAGCGTCAGCTTTTGCATGCATTCAATGCGCTTTTTTTTTTTGTCAGGACAATGGAACTTATACTCGTCGCATTCTTCCAGATATACTCGAAACACGCTCAACAATGCCCGACAAACAATTGAAATCTGTGTGCGCTTTGTTTTAGCCAGGCACAAAAACGGAGAAGAGGAGAAAAAGAAGAAGAAAAAAAATGAAAACCTTTAGCTAGGGGTTGTCGCAGTCAGCTATGCTTTAAATATCCACTGCCACCCTACCGAGCGAGCCTTTACCCCTTGCAATTTGTACAGCATTTTAATTAAGACCAGCCAAAGACAAGACCACAGAGAGGCATTAAAAAAATGGTGGAAAAAAATGTGGAAGAAATGCTCAAATGCCCAGCCAAATGAGCCCCGAAATAAGGAATTCAGGCCAGACCAGGCGACTGACGAAGGACAATCATAATTGCGGAAGCGTACCAGGGTTCGAACTCCGCTAAGGACTCGCTCAAACAATGCACTCGACTGAGAATTTTCGCCTCGCTACCCGCTCTACATCTATCTCCCTTGCATCTGTCTCTCTCACTCACGCTCTCTCTCTCTCTCTCTCTATCTGACTCTCTCACTCTTTCGATATTTGTTGTTGTTGTCCTGCATTTTTTTTATGAGAAATTAATTATCGCATAATTTTATGGCTCAGTGACATCTGAAGAGTTTCATTTACCACTTTTTGACAGATTTTCGCCCTCATTGTACACGCATTTCGTATTTGTATTTCTGATTGATTGTGAGCTTGATTCAGCTTGAGAGAAATCAAATAAAAGGGGAGGAGCTCGAAAATATGCGTCCAGGTGTCGACCGTTAGCATTGTGGAAAGATCGGCATTTTAAAATTAAAATTCATTAAAGCATGACCTACAGCTGGCTAGCCATGTGTATGAAGTACAGTAAAAATTGGCGAAACTAAACTAAAATACTGAAAAATTGGAAGTTAAATATTAGAAATAGATCAAGCTTTTTTAGGACTCTAAAATCTTATTGAGAGTTTTAAGCATTTATTTTTACTTTTCTTATACAATTTTTTTTTTTAATTTTAAGACTCTAAAATTTTATTGAAAGAATTAAAAAAAATTTTTTTAATATTTTGACATTTTTTTTTATATTTTCAGTCTTAAAAGTATTTTTAAAGTGCCATATGACTAGCCAAATATAAGCCTGCCCAAAAGTAGTCAGGGAAATTGAGGTTGCCTCAAATAATTTATGATTCCTAACTCGTAGAGCTCTCAAAACTTTCTTAAAAGCCTCATATATTAACTAGGAAAGGCACCGAGAGAAATTGACACTGTTTGGATCTGCAAATAATTTATGATTCATAGCAAAAGCTCCATCAAAAGCCTTAAACTTCAAGAGGAAACGAAAATATGCTTCGATTCCGTTAAAGTTTCACTTTATACTATGAGTTCATTCAAATTCGTCTTCGCACACAGTTTTGCTGCCTTGATAGATGTCTTCCAACATGGAAAACCATCTTCAATCAAGACATTTATATTGAAATTGATATTCCCCATTGAAATCAATACACATACATTTATATTTATATATATAGAGCTATGCACATCTATATACATATACATTTATACGCTTAAATTCGACACGCTGCTGTATGTCAGCCAGCCCCCATGATTTAATGACACGCCCACATTCTTGTGTGTACTTTATTTTCGTCTTCTTATTTCGCCCTTCGTGTGTTTTTTTTTTTTTTTTTTGGGCATCATTATCAAATGTTGTTTGGTAAATCATTGCAAATGTTAATTCAATAGCTCAATCAGGAATCAGGAGTAGCCCCAGAGAGCAAGAGTGAAGGGGTATATCAAGCGAGAAAGACAGAGACAGAGAGAGAGGACACACAAAAGAACTGCGCCTAAGTTCAATGCCAAGTGCCCATTGTTATTGCTGTTGCTGTTCGACTGCCCTTAGACTTGAGCATTTCGCATTTCGCATTGTACCCTCATCTGCCCTAACATGATGCCCCCTCCCCCCTTCCCCTTTGCTTGTCTTCTATTTTATCTGTTTGGCGCTTTGTGTTGCCTAGTGAATGAACAAAAAAAAAAAGAAACGTAGAAGAGGAAGACAAGCAAAAGACAGAAAAATGTGCGATTGCTATGGAGATGCTCTCATTTTTGTGTCGTTCGCGTACGAGAGGGTGTGTGTGTGTGAGTGTGCGTGTGTGTATGTGTGTGTGTGCGTCTCTTTTGCGATATTCAACAGATGTTGTAATTGCTCATAAAACTTGATGACGCTGGCGCGTTTAAAGCAACAACAACAACAACAATAACGAGAACGAAAAGGAGAACGACGACGACAAGAGCTCAAAGAGCAAAAAAAAAATATTCCAAGACTTTGCATATGGCAATGGGCAATCTCTGAGTGTAGTGTGTGTGTGTTTATCTTGTTGTCTGTGCCTTAAAAGAAAATACACATACATTGTATTCTGGCTGTAGTTGAGGATTGTGTGTGTGACATCAAAATTCATACGTCACACATTCAGATTTGCATATGCTTATTTACAGTAAAATTCTTAGCTTATCTCTCTTGCTTTTTGCTTGCATGCATTTAGCTAAAGAGTTGTTTGGGTTTTCTTTCTCTATTTTCTAATTTGACTGCATCGATAGCCAATCAGTGCTCGCCAAGGACACGGCGCTCTCTTTAGCGCTACCTATCTTGCGCTCTCTCTCTCGCTCTTTTGCTTGACTGGGCAAATCCCATGGCCAGCGTCAACGGAAACATGCCGTTGACATGTGTTTTGCAAATGTTGCGTTGGCTCTTGTCTTCAATTTTTAAACACAAACGTTTTTTATGCTAAAAAAACACACATACAGCGACAAAGACTGCAGAAATACATGTTCTCTAATGCGGCGATAAAATGAAATGTTGATTAAATGTGTTTGGTTGCTTGGTGGTGCCATCTCTTTTCCACACACACACACAAAGCAACAAGCGATCGGCAACGTCGCAGTCGCTGTTGACGTCGACAGCGTTGCTCACTGATAAGACGAAGAGAGCGTAGGCACGGCATGGAAACGAAACGAAACGCGCTCGCTCTCTCCCACTCTCTCTCAGTCTGTGCTAATACACTAACAGTGCGCCTGCTGCGGGTGCACCCAGTCGCTGAGCGCCAAGCCCAGCGGGCGGCAGTTTAACACACATATTTGCGCAATTAAATAATTTAGCTGTCATAGATGTTGGCTGCGCTCGCACGCAAACAGGGTATACAGAGTGCGGCGTGTCAAAGTCAATTTGTTTGCGTTTCACTTCATTTCGTAGCGTTTCGTTCGTTTCAAAATTTCAATTTCAATTGAGTTTTTCAACTGTGTTGCTCCTGTTTTTTTTTCTTTCTTTCTTTCCTGTTCAGTTGTTGTGCGTCAGCGTTGGCGTGTGGAGTGACGGTGCTGGTCCGCGGCTGCTCAAGGATCTGCATGTGTGTATGTGTGTTGGCTGTGCTGATAAACATTATATACATATACATATATACACTTATGTACATATATAACAATTTGTATGCTTTATCAAGTGTCTTAGAACGAGAATTCTGTGCTCTATTCATTTAACAGCTTTGGCCGTGCGACACGCGTTATCATTGGACACATAATTGCCCTCAATCGGGCTAAATGAAAACAACTCGTTGCCGCCCCACAAAAAATCGACAAAAAAAAAAAAGAAAGAAATGAAATAATAAACTACGACTATTATCATCTATAAGTATCCGCACATAACAATTAAGCGCCCCGAGACTCTTAATTGAAATGCTTCCAAGGCAAACAAATCAACACAGCGACGGGACAGACGCCGACTGAGAAGCCCCAACAACAAATTGTGGCACGCAAATTGGAATTTCATTGCCGTCTTCAGAAAACGGGTAAGTTTTTGACTATCCATAACTGTATAGCTATGATATATGTATTTGTATATGTATATAATAGGTGTATCCATAGCTTCATTCATTTCGATTATCTATGCTCCTTTTTGGCATTGTGGCCTATGCCACATGGCCATCATTAAAGTACACGTACTATATGAGTCTATGGCATATGGAGCCCCTACTCATTATGCATACATACATATATAATATATATACCCACTTATTTGGTCGAGTAATACCAAAAATACATATGCTTATCGCACCACAAAATGCTCAGCTCCCATTGCTGATAACACGAACTCTACATACAATATATTTATACACACACACACACACACACAACATACACTTGCATGTTTCACTCATTTTATGTAGATTATAAAACAGTTTTGCTTGAAACTCTTTCTGATAGATTCATAAGTGCTTCATTAGCCATTGTCTTTGAGCTATAAGATCTTTAGATATATTCTCTAATAGCAAACAAAGTTTCGATTCATTTAGCTAACTGAAAAACTATATCAAGCAGCCTGTCATAGGAAGCCCTCTAAGTTCCCAACCCCAACTCTGAAGCCCACATAAATCATTTCCTGGAAAACAGCAAACAATAGAAAAAACTATTCGTAGTTCGAGGAGCTCTGCGCTCCCATATTCTCCCTTCTCTATTACTTGTTCTAATTACGACAAAATATTATGCTTGGAAAACTATGTTGCATAATGCGAGCTCTTTGCTTTAGCTGCCACACCTTCAGGCGTTTTTTTGTGGAAACTTTGTTGTTTGAAAAAAGAAAGAAAGAAAAAAAACTGAAATGAAATGAAATGAGAAAAAGGCATCCTTTTCACAGGAGCAAGACACAGGAGCAGTTGGGCAAACAGGATATTCGGGTTCGTGTTCATTAGGCCAGGGCAGCGAGCTGCAAATTGCGTTGCATAAACTTTGAACTGCCCCTTGCCACAGATACCACAGGCAGCAAGGCATGCAGCGATTACGAAAATACCAAAAATACCCTTTAAGTGAGTGCGGGCTGTGGGTTAGGCTTGATGGGTGATGGTGAGGAGAGGAGAGGAGAGAAAACTATTGGAAAATGAAGTAGAGAAGAAGATAGATTTGGATTTTTTTTGAAAATATTTTGACTATGCAAAAGTAAGTTAGACTTTTATCTATAAGTTTTTTTCTGCCTATTGTGTAGCTTTATTATAGGGTATTTATGTCCCTTACCCTTTTGCAAATTGTAGTTGATTTTTAAAAAATATATTTCTTAGCTTTTTATATTTGTGATTCGTGCTGTTCTCTCTCGCATGTGTCATAAATTTCGCTTTTATCATATTATTTAATTTCGTGTTGTGCGGCGCGCAAAAATTAACGGAACACAAATACATGTGAATATCCAAATATATGTATATATATACATGTGATATGTATATGTAAATATATATGTGTATATATATATTTGGGTTTCTGTGTGCGCTATATAGAATAAACACTGTTCCAGTGGGAAATGATAGCGACTTGTACACACACACACACACACGCACACACACATACAGAGAGAGAATAAGCAAATACATGTGTACAATCTGTATCTGTATCTGCAGCTGCATATGTACACATATGTAGATACATTTATATTTATATGTCTATATAATGCTCGCCGTGGGATTGTGTGTGTGCGTGTGTGGCTGTTGTTGCGCTTGTCGGCGTGGCATGCCGTAGCAATAACAGTTAATTTATTCCAATTAAGGGATTTTCCTGTTGAATATGCGACTCTTTCGCTATGTGTGCCCCCCACACACACACACACACGCTCACATGCACGCAGTGCCCCCGTTTGCCGCGCCTACTCAAACCCCTCAGCTGCAGAGACCCCTTGACATTTACAAGCTCAATTCGCTGTGCAGCTGCCCTGCTCCAACCAGCCCCTCTCACTCTCACTCTCCTGCTTTGACAGCTACCTTGCCAAATGAAATTGTCCAGCTGGCTGCCGCCTACCTCTCCAGCACGCTGTGGCAACGCCCCCTCTAGCTCGCGCTCTTTTGTTGAATTGTTTGCCTTTTGGGATTTTTGTTGTCTGTTTGTTGTTGTTGTTGTTGTTGTTGTTGTTGTTGTTGCTGTTGTCAGCAGCCTTGTCGCTAAATTTACACAAACACACACACATACACACACATGATTTTTTCATTATATTAGAATGGCGAAAAAAAATTAGCAACATGTCGCTGCTGTTGTCCTGCCTCCTGCCAGAATATATATATATATTCATATATATATTCATATATATATTCATTATACTCATTCACAAAGTGAAATGAGTATATTGGTTTTGTGCAATGTCCGTCACGCTGTCCGTCCGTCTGTCCGTCTGTCCGTCTGTCCGTCTGTCCGTCTGTCCGTATGAACGCAAACCATTTGCACAGTTTTGAAGCTAGAGAGTTGAAATTTGGAATATATACTCGTGTATACCCTCGAATTATAAAGTGTCAAGATTTTCCCGATACGCCCACTAGGGGCGTGGCAAATCGGAAAATGCATTTGCCCATACCTCAGAAACACTACTTCTAGAAGTGCTAGAGAGTTGCAATTTGGAATATATACTCGTGTTGACAACTCAAGTTGAAAAAGCTATGGCGGATATATTTACGCCCATTGGGGGCGTGGCAAATCGGGTAAAACTGTATCTTCTACAGTTTTAAAGCTAAAACGCCCAAATTTGGCACGTAGGTTACTGATACGATCCTATGAAGATTGACCAAAAATCTATATATCCACGCCTACTAGGGGCGTGGCAAATCGGATCTGACTATATAGTGATTTTTCAAATTCTGTAATATTTTGAGCACTATTGATGCTAGAGACTTGAAACTTGGTATATATACTCGGGTTGACAACCCAAGTTGGAAAAGATATGGCGAATATATCTACGCCCATAGGGGGCGTGGCAAACCGCAAAAGTTTGTAGCTCCTACAGTTTTAGAGCTAGAAGCTTCAAAATTGGATGGTAAGTTACTGGTGAGCTCCTCTATCGATGCGTCAAAAATAAATTTTACGCCCCTTATGGGGTATGCCCGGCTAAAAAATACCCTGTAATTTTCGCATTTTTTGAGTGTAAGCATCCAAATTTCACACTTACGTTACCCTTCACTACTTCTAAGAACTGGCCAAAAATTATATGTCTACGCCTACTGGGGGCGTGGCAAATCGGGAAAAACTATACGTTTTTCCGATTCTCAGTGAGAAAATCAGAATTATATACAGATATTACTGCTGATCTCCTCTATTGATTTCCAAAAAATTATATATGTACAAACCAATTGTGGGCGTGGCAATGGGCGTGATCTGTGGGGGTGTGAATGAGTATCCCGCAGTCGGTAGCGCCCGACTGCAACGTTCTTACTTGTTTTCTTTTTTTTTTGCTGGTCCTGCTTACTTAATCCTTGCGGGATTTGCGACACATGGAAGAGTCGAGGCGAGTCGCCAGGAATTCCTTCATATATGCCTTTGTCCTTGTGCTAATTTTGTGTCAGCTACCTGGCCACCAGCCACGCCCACCCGCTGCGCCCACTGTCTAATTGTGTTTATGTATGTTTGCATATTGAAGCTCCAGCTGAACGCATGTGGCATGCGGCATGCGGCATGCGGCATGTCCATCAACATTTTTGATAAATGCTCACAGAAAGCGTTTCAAATAAATAAAAAATTTAAACGGAAACGAAATGTATACACAACACACACACACACACATACTCACACTCGCTCAGCTTCGATTATTAAAATTCTAATTGAAATTCAAATGTGCGTCGCGTTTCTGTTGTTGCTGCTGCTGTTGCTGTTGCTGTTTGTTGTCGCTTATCGCTCAAAATTGTTGGCGACGACGTCGCGCCGTCGCTGTCATCACTTTTGCCCCACTTGCCCCCTGGTTGCCGCCCCGTCCTGCCCCCCTACTCAATGCCCACTTCAACGGCTTCCGTCATGCGGGCCTCAGGAAGTGGACAGTTAAGCGCAGTCCGTTTCTCTTCCCATATGCCCTCTGCCCTATATGGCATATGGTAAATATGGCTTCCACATAGAGTCTAGAAAAGTTGTTACGAGGGGCCACAGCAACAACTTTGAGCTATCACTGTTGCAGTTGCCTGCAAACGAGGCGCCCCAAAACAGTTGCGTTGTTGTTGTTGTTGTTGCGTTTGCCTTGGCGCTTGTCCAAAAGTCTTTTGCCGATAGGCTAAACATTAAAAGAAGCAAAAATCACATTAAATCAATATGAATTGATTGATTTGTCTTTTAGTCGTAAGGAAATGGAAAGATATAAATATGCAATAATTTTGTGTAGATTAAAAGTGAGTTATGAACAGAAGAAGAAAATGGGAAACTGAGAAATATTAAAAAAAATAAACAATTAGAATTATTTATACAAATTATTTATATAAATTAAAAGATCAAATTTTTAGTTTAATTTGAGTTCTTTATATACAGCTTTGTTCAAAATAATAGCAGCGCACTTTTTGCTGACAAATATGACTACATTTTAAGCATGTTCATTCTTAAAGATCGAACACTAGTGCATATTTTTCTTAGAATAGAGAGTGAGGAAGAGGAAAACGAAAATAATTTATACAAAAATGAAAAGATTCAATTTTTAGTTTAGTTTGAGTTCTTAATATATATAAAATTTAAGTCTAGCTGAACTCGAATGTCTTTAATCTCTACAATTCTGTTGCAATTAATCAATGTTCGCTTTACATGGCAATTCACTAACTCATTAAATCTTTCTTCTAGGGTTGCAATATAGCAATTTGTATGTTTTTTTCTTTTCGCTTGCCACTTTATGTGGCATGCGTCCTCAATCTGTGTGTGTGTGTAGCTAGGCGAGGTAATCTGTCAAATTACTCATGCAAATCACACGGCAAAATTTGGCTGCAATCGAAACGAAGCCCGCAAACCCCTTGCCAAGGGCTGATCTATAGCTAGTTGTAGTTGTAGTCGTTGCTGTTGCTGTTGTTGTTGCTGTTGATGTTGTTGTGGTGGCTGGGCACACATGTAATTGAGCCTGCGGTTCCTTGCGTCCTGGCCAAGCCTAGGCTGCTGTACGGTGGTGGATTTTCTTGGCCATTTCGCAGGCCCGTTGGCCCATCAATTAAATTGACTTTGCCTGGGCGCAGTTGTTGTTGTTGTTGTTGCGGCTCTGTCACAGTCTCTATGATTAATTAGCGTCTTAGTCTGACGTTTTTGCCCAACAACGGCAACTCGATTGCGGCCATTAAAACATTTCCAATTGATTGGCTGCTGCCTATGCCATGGCTATGGCTATGGCTCTGTCTAAAGTCTGGAAATCTCATCTCTCGCTTCGATATCAATTATGCATGTGAATTGTCTGGTCTCACAGAGCACTGTGGCTCTCTCGACTCGCCGCCCCAGCCGCACATATCGGACTCGGCTCTAATCTTTGCTTAGCCGCGCGTTCGACTTCCCTTCAATAAGTGCTACGAACCGAGTTCTATTTATGTTCAACTCACAATTGCTATTTGCATATGCGAGTGTGTGTGTGAGTGAGTCTGGTTGTGTGGGTGTATTTTCTACAAAGATAAGCAGCCCAAAATACACACAAACCACACACACACACACACACCAATACAATTTGCTTATCTAGCGGCAAATGCAGTTGTAATTGCTTTGCTCTTAAGATAACTCGCTGTGATTGTCAAACTGTGTGACCATGTGTATTTGGATATATGTGTATATGTATATATGTTATTCCCTTTTATCAGCTTTCACGGGAAATGCCAAAGAGCCGTTACTTCTTAATCACTGGAATGCATTAAAATGTTTATTTGTGAAATATTTCAGCAGAAATTTGTCGAAGTATGTTATAGAGCCCAATTGAAATGGGTTTCCTGTGGAAGTAACTTGCTAAAAGTTTCTTTTCATATTTACAGTCCATATTATTTATAATAATAATATAATATTATTACTATATTAAGTAGCTGTCATAGTAATAATTGAATCAAAACTGAGTTTTTGCTTGGATAATTTTTAAAATTTTAAAATTTCTTTAAATTTTTTGACTATATATAATCTATATATTCTACAAAAGTTTGCTTGATAAAACCGGCAGTTCAATCAAGTTTATAAACCCTTAAATAATATCTAGGCCAACAACATTCTTCAGCCCCAACTCATTGCTCGTTTTCCAGCTCCAATTGCTGTCAACTGATCCTCGTTGAGCCCAAAAATGCAAACGCTGCGAAATCAACTTCAAAATGCACAAATAACACACAAAGTTGTTCAAATAAACAAACAAAATTTGTTGCTGGCAACAGTTGGATGACACTTCATAAAGAATTCGCTTAGCTTAGCTAATAATACAAAGACCAACAGACCCCTCCCCACTCATCCCCTTTCGCCTTCTTCACTTAATTTACCCGCAAATAGTATTGCATTTCGATATTTATGCATAATTTTCTGTCCGTTTGTGTGTTTTTTGGACAGCTTATCGTTGCATTTGGCATCAAACAATTGTAAATTTGCGTTAGTCACATTTATGAATTATGATTTTAATGTTAATTACATGAATATTTCAGAAATTGTTGGCCAAACAACTGAACAACTGGGTAACAACTTCCGCTGATTTGATTTTGTGGTTTTGTGTTGAGCTTCATTAAACAAATTGTTGATGGGCGCCCAGTGAGGGGCGTGGCCATTGCAATTGCATAATTTATAAACGTTTTGCGTAATTGCAAAATTGCAAACAGTTATAGCCAAACAACATGCGTGTGCGTGTGCGTGTGTGTGTGTGTGTGTTTTGGCCAAATCAACAATGCCAATCTCTGCATAGTTTTTTGCTAATTAAATGCAAATACTAACCGAACACACATGACTCGCATCTAATGCTCGATCTGCTTTCAATTTGAATTCGATTTTATATTTATGACATTTAACATTACGTTTCTTTATTTCTATTCTCTGTGTGTGTGTGTGCGAGTGTGTGTGTGTGTGCGAGCGTGTGTGTGTGTGTTTGTACAGCAGACACTCGGTTCGATTGCCCTATGCCAAATGTTTCACTTGATTGTTTTGATTTTCACTCTTTGGCACATTTTACATGCGAAATTCATTTGAATTGCAGCCGCATTTACATTTTGCTTAGCAATACACACACACACACACACACATACATTTATATATACACAGACACACACACACATGCTATCATATGCAAATGAAGCTGCAGACAGATGTCAACAGGCCGTGTCCATTTGGCCTTAGCAGTCGGCAACGTTGTCAATAGCAATAAAAACAACAAGAGCTAAGCTTTGGCTTGCTAAATTGATTTTGTCATATTTCATTTTTTGCCTAATGCCTGATCGCTTGTCAAACAAATTTACTAAAAAAAAAAAAAAGAAGGAAATATAAAGGATATATTCAATCAGCTGTTGCTTTGCAATTTTACATTTGGTTTGCTTGTCTTTCCTCTCTCTCTCTCTCTTCTTCCTGTGCATATTTTGACCAGTTGCTTATAGATTCATTAATAGATTTGCCAGCCTGACTGACGCACGATTTTGAACATTTGCCAAAATATATATAGAGAGAGAGACAGAGAGAGCAGCAACATTTGTATATTATTTCAGCTTTTGTTCTAACAAATTCTCTTGAGTTTTGTCTGAGTGGAAATATTGTTTTTTAAATATTTGTTTTTGTTTCAAAAGATGTTCTCTTAGTTGTGCTTCTCTATGAAAACAAGTATGAAAACTGCAGGGGGTTGTGATTGACTGTTTAATACTTGTTCTCTCTGAAAACAGAGCACAAAACCAATATACTCTCTTTACTTCTTGAACAAGTGTACCAAGAATTATCCTAATTCTTGTGAAGCAGCAAAAGTTTAACCTGAACAAAACTTTTGTTTTTGATTATTGAATTAGCTTAATTGTATTCTAGGAAAAGTTATTATACTTCAAATAAAGTTCTTAAAATTTTTTGATAATATGAAAATACCTTTCACATTTGATTTAATTTTTGATTTTAATGTAAGTTCAAAGAAATTGCTATATATATATGAAGCTTTAGCTGTTGTATGATATTTGTTTCATTCAGCTTACTAGCTAGTTAAAGACTTGAGATAGATGAGACTAATTCATATCACATCATATGGAAAACGTGAAGTTTCATATTGAAAGATTGAAGATAGCTACAACGTGCGACCATTTCTGTACCTCAAAGTATAGAGCAGTTATATAGTAGCTACAAAAGTTCCAAGCAAATAGTTAAACTTGCTGAGCAAACTCCTCCTCTTAACTCCTATTAACAGCTTCAAATATTTCAGCTGCCTTTAAACCACATTTCTCTCCCCGTAAGTGCCATCAAAAACACAAACTAAATAAGCTTAATCAAAGAAATATGCGCCTAATTAATAAATGCAGAAATACATTTTGTATTAACTTAACAACAATTTAAGCTGTTTGGCCTGCATAGCCGGGATGCCTTCCCACTTAGTTTTCAAGCATATTTCGTGCTTTATTTATTACTCGCGCATTTCATCAACTTTTCGAGCATATTTAAAGCGAGTGCTGCAAAGTGTGCTATTAAAAAGTAAAGCAAAGACAGAGAGAGAGAGAGAGAGAGAGATAGGGATGGGGCAGCCAGCCAGTACTTTGTCAACTTGCCACAGTCAACATCTTGGCGGTGCGCTTCATTTGGCTTGCCACAGCCTGCGGCAAGTTGTGGCAGAGGCTTTGCGCAACTTGTGCAGCAACAAAGCAAGAGCTAAAGTTGATGAACATTATGATGACGATGATGACGATGATGATGATGATGATGATGGTGATGCTGCTGCTGCTGCTGCTGCTGTCACCGCCCGGAGCATGCCACAAAAATCTATTCAAAATTCAAAATGGCAAGCGCAAAATTGTTTCAATATTCATAACGCTCGGCGCTAAATGCCTCGTTTTTCACAAAGCCCAACAACGCATCGATTTGCTCTCTCTCTCTCTCTCTCTCTGTCTCTCTGTCTGTTGGTCGCTCAACTAATATGCAAACTAAGCCACAGTAACGCACAGGATACCACTATCCCCCCACTCTCCTGCCCTCCTGCCCTTCTGCCACAGCATAGCTGTGCTTTTTTGTCACACTCTCCGCAGGCACGCCCATTTGTCGCTGTGTGTGTGTGTGTGTTGGGTCAACATGCTGGTAAATTTAAAGCACCTGCGCCAGCTGCCTCGCTGATAACGTGGCCCAGACGCTGCAAAGACCAAATACACATACACTAAAACGCGTGGCTGTTGGCGATAGCGCGCGACAGGACAACATGAAACGGCCTACGGCCTGTGGCATGGCCAATTGCCATAGCCATTATTGGTTAGCCGAAAGAGCGCCGCTTGGCCAGCAAATGCAAACACAATAGCCAAAAAAAAAAAAAATCTAGTCGATGTTCGTTGTGTCCTGCTAAATGTTGTTGCCACATAAAAAGGCGCATAAAGGCGAGCCCGATAAGCGAGACGAAACTAGCAAAATCTAATTGAAAAATAAAAGTGGCACGAAAATGATGTTGCATACTTTTAGGGTGCTGGCATTTAAAGCAACGCTCGCCAGAGATTTGTGTGAACTCTTTAACTTCCGGCGGAAGATTTTATGCATGGCAACAGTCGAGGCAGCCCCATAAGCCATTCGCCATCAACAACCGTGTGGAGACACTGTGCCGTGCACTGGGACTGGGGGCTGCTGGTGCTGCTGCTGCCAGAGTTGCCATGCATCAGCGAGCAGTGAGCATGTTTGTGCCGAAGATTAAAAGCATGTGTCCGGTTTTATGTGCCCCCAATCTCCAGCTCACGCTTCCACTCCCGCGCGCTCTCTCTCTCTGTGTGTTCTCCTGCCTCTTGTGTGTTAAAATTTATAACCGTAAAAGTGCAACAGTAAAAAAAAAAAAAATGAGAAGTAAAAAGAAGAAGCAGCTAAAGTAGCAGCAGCAGTAGCATCAGTAGCACCAGCAGGGCAACTCTATGGCCAAAAGGGCAGCGACTGGGCAGCTCGTTGTTGGTCGGTTTTGTGGCTAGGTGTACCAGCTGGGCTGGTCGAGCTTTTGGCTTGGCCAACGTTTTTAACGTTTTATATACGGTCCACAGATAAGTCCTTTGGCATGCCTTGTGGCGCGTTTTGTTGCATAGTTTTGATTTATTACACAACAACAGCAACAGCAACGACAACGACAACGACAACGACAACGGCAACGAGAACAGCGAAATTCATTTCAAAAATTCATAACATGGCTACACTTTCGAGCTAGGTGGCAACACTGGCAACTGTTTACCCCTTGGCTTATATGCACAATATTGCCAAAGCTAATTTCTCTTGCTGCTGCTCCATTTAAGACTAAACACATTGCTGTCTGCTAAACTCATGAATTGCATTCGGTTTCCGTTTGGCAGATTTGCGCATTCCGGATTTGATTTTCGCATGAATTCGTCGAAAACATGCGAAAATTGCCAGCGCATAATCAGAGACAGAGTTGAGCCAGTTTTTCACTTGTTTATTTTCCTTCTTTATTTTTGTGCAAACTTTTTTTCCAGCTAAAGGGCAGCTCTGTTTTTTTAAACCAACTAATCCTAGCTGGCAGCAACAAGAGCTGAGCGCGTGTTTTACAGCGTGACACGAGTGAGAAGGTATGAATGAGGCAATGCCATTTGTGAAGTTGAATATCAGTACAAGTTAGAGTTGAAGCGTTGCTTATGTCGGTAGAAATTGTTTCATATGTTTATTATATTATAATATAAATGTCTTTTATAGTATAAATGTTTATAGAATTATCTATAAATTATTTCTCTTAGAGCGGAAATCTAGTTTTTGATAACTCCAGTTTCTTTCTTCTTGAATTCTTATTAAATTTTGGTCTTTAAAATATATATATACAATCTGCCATCTATTAGGTCTAATGAGAATCAAAATATATATACTCTACACTATAAACAAAAGTAATATTAGCAGAGAGTAGAGGAAGTCAATGAAGATAATACAATACTCGATCTATACAATAGAACTGCATGAATATCGTAAATATATTAATATATATATATTGTATATAAAATTCTTATTTATTATAAAACTTAATAAAAGTAAAAATAAAATCATTTTTGAAAAATATAAAATTTAATTATATATATTTTATAATATTCAAATATTTCTTTCACTCACTTTTAACTTTTCTCTTCCCACATCTCTATATCTCATTCATTTTCATTTTTCACGCGTGCCTTTTGCCCGTTTCTTGCTAATCGCTCACGTTCTCATCTCTAGCTAATCGCTAGTTATTTCAATCAAAACAGTTCTCGAATTCAATTGGAAACTGAACCAAAAGCCGGCACTTCAGCGCTCGCCTCTCGACTGGTTCGACTATTTGAAAAGCCATTTGTAAAGCGCCTAAAGTTGAGGGCTCGCTGCCTATAAACTGCATATGACCAAAAATCAATTAGTGCGACTATACAGAAATACACTTGAACAAAAATGCGCTTATTCTTTTCTCTCCCTTTTTTTGTTTGGTTTTTGGCAATAGCTAAACGAGTTTCCCCACGTTTTTCTAATTCTTTTGTTGAGCATTTAAAAACTGCGCGTAAAAGTAGGCAACACTTTTTTTTAGCTTTTATTAAATTTATTTTATTTTAGAGTGAGTGCGGCACGAGCTAGACGCTGTCTCATGTTTGATTGCTGAATTATTTATGTGTGTGCGTGCGTGAGTGCATGTGCTTTTGTTTAATATGTATGTATGTATATGTATGTACATATCCACATACGAACATATGTATATGTATGTATGCAAATGCACTATGCATATGAGCTGAGTGCTGCTCGCTGTTGCTCACTGCTGCTGCTCGCTGCTTTTGTTTCTTTATTTCACTGTTGCGGCTTTCATTTGCAAATTACTGTTTGCCTGCTGAATATTTTTATGTCCACTACTGCTTGTACTTCTAGCTGCTTTTGTTTTCTTTCTTTTTCATTTATTTTCTGTACAACGTATTTGCATTGTCCGGCTGTCGTTATGTCATACGGCCCGTAGCGCCAAATAGTTCACAGTTTAACATTTAACATTTGACAAAATTTTTATTTGTTTTGCCTTTGTATATTTCTCTCTGTGCAGCTGCGATATGATTGATTGGCAGCTAAAAGCCAAATAATGGTGAGTATCAGCTGCAATTCATGTGTACACATGTGTGTATGTGTGTGTGTGTGTGTGTATAAATGGCCAGTTTGCCTTTGGGCATTGGCCGGTGCATTCGTACCCTTATCATTCTCGCGCCCCGTGTGCATATCTAGACAACTGGACGGAGAACTGATAAGGGCTCGTATCACCAAATCAACTAAATACGTGCGACAACAATCAACTCAGTGTGGCATTAGCTGCAGATGTGATCAATAAAACTATTGTAAATGAATATTTAAATATATATTTTTGTGACAATGCAGACAGGCGTGAATAAAACTGACTTGGCATAAAAATCAACTATGCGAAAAAAATCAATAGTAAAAAAAAAAAAATTAAAAATTGTTAATGTAAAAAACAAACAACATTGCAAGCCCAGAGGGGGCACAAGCAACAACAAAAAAGTAGAAGAACAAACAGCTGAAAAACATTTACAAATTAGCTGCAGGCAAATGCACACAATGCAAAATGTGAAAATTGTGCTGTGAAAAGCAAATGCAATGTGTGTGCGTGTGTGAAGCAGTGTGAATTACAAATTGAACATAGAGCAACATAAAGCATATATATATTATATATATATATATATGCCACATGCACCTCTGCTGCAGCCTGGAATTAAATTAGTATTTAATGCGCTGAGCAGTTGAAACATTTGCATTAAATGCATTTACCAAAAATTTAATTAATTGCTTTGCAGCAACAACAGGCGAAGGGACAACAACAACAGCAACGACACCACTCGACGCAAGTATTTATGTAATTTATAATTAAAAAATACCACAGGTGCAGGGCATATATTAATAAATGCGCTTAAATAAATTAATATACATTGAATACATATATATGTATAAATATATATATATATATATATTTATATTATGACCTGCAACATAATTAAAAAAAGATTCATAAATCTACAAAATATTTACATATTTATAGCATATTTATATTTATATTTGTGTAATTTAACTTAACTATTTAATTGTTATTATACGCAAAAATGTAAACTATTTATATTAAATTGATTCAAATAAATAAATTGTCTAGCAAAATAAATGTTGTTTTTTGTTTTTTGAGTAAGCTAGTTAATATAGAGCGTGATACAGCTTAAATGGAGTTACTTTATGTTAAGCTAGCTGTTATACAAGTGTTATACAGGCTTTAGGTCTTAGCTGTTATATGAGTTAATACTAGCAGGCATACTAAGTTTGATAGTGTTTTAAAATATAACTGAAAACTTACTGCTTGGAATATCCATTGATGTTATGAGGCACAAGAGATGTTTCTGTTTAAATAAAAAAAGTTTTGAGCTATATAACATTTAGATCTAATTTAGACTTGGGCTAGGTTTAAACTAATCTAAGTTCATAATCAAAAGAAAATATAATTTATGTCTATAATTATTTCGCTATAAAATTAGTTTATATTTCGCTTTCCGACAGCTGTAGAAAATGGATTTCACTTAAATCACATATCAAAAGTTTTCCATAGCAGTATTACAGCTTAACTCAAAGTACAGTACCCTCTTCCTATATCTGCCAGCTATATTTGCTAAGATCCATTTTAAACTATTCATATACCACAAAGTCAAGTGCTCATTATTAAGTGAAATGAGCCGCATACCACAGCAATTAACTAGATTGTTCCATAACCAAAGCATTAAGTGGCATTTAAGCTGCTTAATAAATTTGTATAGTATCTAAAATATATTAATTAAGCAGCAACTCAAAAGCAAACTCAAAGAGTTATCGACCTCATATACACACACACACACAGAGAGAGACACACATACACATAGAAATAATAGCTGGCAGTGTTGCGTAATGAGCTACCGCGAGTGCTATCAAAATGTGTTGTTGAATCATCAAGAAGCAGCAGCAGCATCAGCATCCACAGCAGCTGCCATAGCTGATGATGGGGCGGGTAATTAAGTCACCAAGCGTCGCTGCCAGCAAATTCATTGAGTTAATCTATCAACGCACAGCCGAGTGCCAACGCCTCCGCCAATGTCTCCTCGCAGCGCCAACTACTGCCCCATTTGCCTGCACATATCATTCGCTTTAATTACTTGGCCGTGCGGCAAAAACCGGGCACAAACAATTCCCTGTGGCGACATTGGCCCAGCGCAGGAGATTGCGAGGGGCGCGTCAAGGAAGCTGCCAGGGAGGTGCTTTAATAAACAAACCATTGGCACTTAAGAAATAAGCAATACACATTTAATGTCCAACGGCCAAGCAATCAGCGAACAGCTGGAATTATTGCAGTAAGCAGTAGATAGAGAGGAGCGGGAGAGATGGAGAGAGAGAGAGAGAGAGAGAGAGAGGGAGGGAGTAAAGTAAGCTGAGGTAGTTGAGAGACTTGAGGCCAAGCAGCGGCAAAGAAACAATCCGACATTCATTTATTATTTAATACGAAAACGCAATTCGTGCATTCACCTGGAAACCATCTACAAACGTCACCAGCGGGAATACGCAGAGCCAGCAGCCAGCAGCGTGAATGGCCAGAATGCAGGACACGCAGACAGTGGGAAGCCCGTGAGAATCGGCACACAGACAAATACAAACAAATATACACACATGCACACACACACATACACAGGCAGACGCACGCACAACAAATATTTGGCGTTGTCCTGCGAGCTAAAGTTGCTTTGTCCTCCAACTGCTACTCCATCGTCCTGCCGTTGTCCTTGTTGTCGTTCCGGTTACTTCGAGTTGTTGCTGCTGGCGGCGCACGCAGCCAAGCATAACGGTAAACCAAGCTGACGTTAACTGCCAAGGCGATAAAGCAGGCACACACCCACACACACACACACACACACACACATAGACACACCTACACACAGACACACAAATGAAATTCAAGCAAATTGAAATTTTATTTCAGCAAATGTCTTGCTCTTTATACTCCCTTAACGCCCCCTGCCCTCTGCCACGCCCCTGTCTGGGTAGCTGTTGCCTTTTCATCTACTTTTGTGTGCTGGGTGGCTGGGCGGCCACTCTGTTATCTGGCTGTTATCAGTGGCAAACGTTTTAGTTGTGCGATTTGTTGCACTTTTCAATTTAGATAAATTAAAAACAATGCCACAGCCAAAAGTTGTGGCACTTGTGGCATCCACAAACTTTCGCCTCAACTGTGTTGCCCCCTGAAGATATTCACCTTGGTGGGCGATGCCAACACTTTGGCCAACTTGCAATCGCCAAGGGTATTGTGTGAGTGTGAGTGTGTGTGTGCAAGACAAGCCGCTTCTCACCTCTTTGCTCTGCTGCATTTTCTCGACTCGCTGCTCTCTTGTTTATTGCTGCGGCACAGCGCAACAACCTGCGTCTGCTGGGAGCTGCTGCATGCAGCATACGTGCAATTGTGCCATCGATGCGCCACCAATTCAAGTGGAAAACAAAAATAGAAAACGAATAAAACAGAATTTCTGTTGATCTCTCGCTATATGCAGCAGGTGAGATACTCTTAATGTGGAGCTGCTGCTGTGGCTGTGGCAGAGCTGCAGGTACATGATAGAGCAATTGATTGTTCTGTTATTAGCGATATTTGATATTGATAGAACTATGTTTATAAATAAAGAGTTCAATTAAGCTCTTTATCAAGCAAATGCCAGAAATTCAGACTTACTTATACGGAAATTGAGCTCGAGCGGATCTCTTCTTTTTGGGACTTTCGCTAACTTATATTTATTCACAAAAATTTGTTTTATTGCTGCCTACAACTTCGATTCGATTTGTTTTCTATCTTAAACTAAGTTTGAGCTTCATATATCTTTCATCTCTGGTTTGTCATCTACTTCTGTTCTAGAACTTCATATAGTTCAATTGATTATAGGAAAGATCTTTGCTTTCTTGGACTCATACATCACGCTGTTTCCTCCTGTCTTTCTCCCTCTCTCTCGCTGTTTCCTTCTCTCTTTCTCTGCTGCTGTGTCAGTCTCTCTTGCTATGTCCTCTCTTTCCCTCTCACTCTCTCTCTCTCTCTCTATTTTTTTTCCCATTTTCTCGTCTCCCCATGTATCTGTCATATTTTATTCTCAAATCTCAAACATATTCATCATAAAGCTAAGACTTGACTTAGAAAGATAATCCAAGTCTTAGGGTTTCTTGTTTATCAGCACTGCCCCTCTCCCTCTCTCTCCCTCTCTCTCTCTCCCTCCCTCTCGCTCTCTCTATCATTCTCTGACATATGCAAAGCCTGGCATTTTTCATAACACATTTATAGTACCCCAATGCAAGGATATAAAAGACAAAAGGTGCAGCAGCATTGGCAATGCTCAATTGGGAGTTGGGACTTGCAGCGTGTGGCATGGCGCATGGAGCAACATATGACACCTCAGTGGCACCGAACGTGTTGTTGCTCTGTCTGGCAATTGAAAGTGCTGTCTTGACAGCGCCACTAAAGGACAGATACAAATCGAAAGAGAGAGAGAGCGAGAGAGAGAGAGAGAGAAAGACTCACAGTGAAGAGATAGAGGTAGAATAAGAGGTGAGCATTGCTCATATGCCAGGTGTTGCAGGCGAGCGTTTAGCCAGGCTTAATCGATGGCGCTCGTATAGGAAGTGGAGTTAAGATCTAAGGTGGGCCGAGTTTACACGAGTAACTTGGCCATAATGAACTTGGCCCGCAGCCAGTCGAAGGTGGCTTCTAGCAACTGGCACTAGCAACTGCCACCGGCTGCTGCACGGACAAAGCCATTGAATATTTATGGCGCTGCCAGCGCAGATTATGCGGCTAAAACTTAAGCAGGTTGCCACGTTGTTTGAAGCTGACTTCGTTGCGGGCCCGAAATGCAATTTGGTTTATGAAGTGAGCGCCAAAAAGGCCGCGACACGAGCCAAGATTGCGATTACGTAGACCGCAAACGCGACAGAGATTTGCGCACGGCAAAATGAACTTGGCAGTTGCTGCCACAAACACAGACACAAAGTGGGGCACGTTGCAGGTGGCAAGTTCAAACAACACTTTCAGCAGCTAATTTTCTATTAAGTTTTGCAGCTTTGCGCAGTTGGCGAAAAAGCTGTCACGACTTTGCCGCACAAAAAAAAAAAAATGGGGAAAAAAAAAAACAAAAATAAGAGGAATAAAAAAAATATTTGCAACTTACTCCGCATTTGGCAAACAAACACATAAACTTGCAACCAAAATCGCGAATTAAGTTGCGAAAAAGAAAATCCATAAAATATGCACACAGACACCATTTGAAAATTATTTTTGCATAAAGTTTTGAGCACGCTTCTCGTGGACTTTTCCATTTTATTTCCATTGCTGCATTTGCTTTTAAATTAAGGTCAAACTTAGTTTGGGAAATATCTTAAATATTATTATATTCGAATAAGTGTGGGAAGTCAGTTGAGAAGTCAACAAGAAAGGCAACACTTCAACATAATTTGTGTCCAAATTTTTGGCCTGACTGATTTAACAGAAGTGGAATTTACTCTTTGATGGTAACTTGATCTTTGCTGAACATAGTTGTCTTTCATTTTATGTCCTCTTAAAAGAGTTTGCTTCCATTTGATGTTGTTCAAATGTTTAGTTAGTAAAATTGGCTTCATGATGAACAAAGTTGACTTCAATCTAATCTTATGCAACGTTAACAGAGTTGGCTTTTGTGAATCGTTATTCTAATTCATAGTAAGCAGACTTTCCTTGTATTTCGTGTTATCTAACAGCTATGAAAATTGTCATGCATTTAGATCTATTATTGTATTTTAATTTAATTCAATTACTTTTTACCTTATAATATCTTAAAGGTTGCTTAACCGAGCTTGTTATCTGCCTAGAGGCAGAAGGCATATAGTTAGTTAGTTATAACTCTGTTTCATAACATTTTTTTTTAACATAATGTTATCTAATACATATACATATATTTATTTTTCGTAATTTTTGTCACTTTATTTGGGTGTCATAATTTGTTTTATTTCGATCCGCATTAAATACATGATATTATGCTTAATTGTTTTTGCGGCTGACCACACAAGCCACATAATGAGAAATATATACAAATATCTGTATGAAAATATGAAGCTACGCAATGCAATGCATAATGTTTATAATTTGTATATATCCACCGCACACAACACTTAACAATATACTCATTAAATATCATTCAGTTCACGAGCGAGTATTAAATGATTTCGATTGTCTCTAAGCTATTTAGATTATGTTTAACGGTATTTCAAAAATATTCTACAAAATATTCTCATTCAATTTGAGTGCTTAAAGTTGATGGACAAGTTGATAGTTGTATGAATTGAATTTAAGCTGTAGAAGCTGCAGAAGAAGAAATTAAAGGATATGTCGAACCTCTTCAGAGCTTCAGAGCTCTTATGCTCATGTTACCTAACATACAGCTGTTAATAACAACATGTAAATGCAGCACAACTGTTAAGACTTATACAATAACATCGCTCTGTTATGAGATTCTAATTAGAATCATATTACCAGCTGACAGTTGATGCCTGTTTAAAGCTCTGTTAATTATAATTAAGGCAGTTAATTACGCAGATTTCTTTTGATTTGTATTTACATTTGAATTTGTGTTTGTGTTTGTTTTGATTAAGTGAAAAAAGCGCAAAGCAATTGGTTAGATATAAGCCAAAGCTTGACGAAAACTTTAGTCACGGGCATGAGCTAAGGGTGTGTGTGTGCGTGTGTATGTTTGAGTGTGTGTGGCAGGCGGCATTTGCAAGGCAAATATTTATAAACTAACACATGCACGCACACACACACACACGCACACATGCTGGCAAGTAGACAAAGGAATCTTCAGGAGCTGCCAACAGCGACACGCACTTGACTTTCGAAACTCACTTGAAATCCTGTTGAGCGTTGCGAGTTAAGAGAGTTGGCTCGAGTTCAGTTGAGTTGAGTTTTTCGCTGCCTGTCTCTAGTCTGTCTCGTCTGTCTGGTCTGTCTGTTTATCTGTTTGTTTGTTAGCTTGTTTGTTTGTGCTGCTAAAGTTTTGCCTAGCTGCCTGCTTGCCACAATCTCAGACTCAACTCTCTTTCTCTCTCTCGCATGATGTTGCACATTTGACTGCCTCAGCCCCTCCGACAGCCGACACATTGATGAAGAAGCTGTTTTCATTAGATTTCTCTCTGCAAATAATGCTTAAATGGATAGTCGAATATAAAAAAGGCTGAGCTTAGCTGGCGTTCAAATGAGCAAAATGCATTTGAAGCGGAAGCGCAACGCCACAGGCTAGAGTAACCCCACTCAGCTTGTGTGTGCGTGTGTGTGTGGGTGTGTGTCAACACATCCTGGGTTTGGGGGCGCGCCTCCCCTGTTTTCTGCATTGACCCCAAAAAATGTCTAGCCATCCGGCTTGCGCGGCTCGACATGCACTCATTCACTCATTCATTCACTTCATTTACCGAGTTACGCACACTCACTCACGAATGCGATTGTGAATGCGATTGTGAATGTGATTGTGAATGTGAATGTGAATGTGAATACGAGCTGTGTGGGCTGGCCCCTGTTGATGACATCAATTTGCGTAAATTGTGCTAGGAAAACGTTGCCGGAAACTGGCAGACTAATGGAGCGGAAGTTTTTCCAAAGCATTCAAATGACTGCCACATGCACACACATGCCACGCCCGCCTGGCGCCCCTGTCGCCCCTTAACCCTTGCCAGCTGCTACGAGCTGCTGCTGCTGCTGGGCAAAAGCGTCAACTAGATATCCTGGCTGGCAGCCTCAGTCAGTCAGTCAGCCAGCCATTGCAGCTGTTGGCCACTTTTTGAAGTGCATTCAAACAGCATTCAGATGAGCTGCCATTCCACCTCTCTCTCTCTCTATCTCTCTCTCTCGCTCTGTTATTGTTGACTGTCCTGGTTGACTGTTATTTAGCAGCGCTGCTAATGAAGCCTGCTGTTGCCAGCAATTAGACAACGCAGCTCAACTTTAATGCAATTGTCTCGCTTGCTCTTAATCTCTCTCTCTCTCTCTCACACACTCTCTCTATGTTACGCTTAATTTGTTGTGAACGCTGTAAAATTAAACTTGTCTGTTGTGCATTTAAAATGTCACCAAAACTTAAACCTCTCCCACTCAGGCGGCCGGCTTTCGCCCGTGTGATCTGCCTGCAAGTTGGAAGTCCCAATTGTTGCCAGAGTTGGCCCCGCATGCAAACCGAAAATTTTATCAGCATCAGCATGAAAATGTCGCCGCATATTAACCTGTCATCCATCACTTTTGATACTTTAGCATTGTCGCGTTTCAGCTACCTGGGCGAGGGCGGGGGGCGGTGGGCGATGGCTAGCGATGGCACTGTGTGTGGGCATGTTGTGGCACACTGTTAACCCGCTGCCGCTGCCGTTGTTGTCTTCGCTTCCATGTCACGCAGCAAAAAGGGTCAATTCCGTTGCACGACACACAAAAGGATAACGAGCGCAATATGAGTTGGCATTATAATACAACAACAAATACAACAACAGCAACAATGTTGAATGACAGCGCAGAACACAAAGAGAAAATAAAATGGCGTCGACGCTGCTGTTGACGCAGTTGCTGCTGTTGTTGTTGTAGTTACAGCAGCATCTGACGATAGAAATGCCAATGACGCTGATGCCAACGCCGATGCTATTGCTGATGGCATAGTTGCTGCTGCTGCTGCTGCTGCTGACGCTGATCCCAGGAGCAACAGCAGAAAAAAAGCTAGAGCATACAAACATCAAGGTTTCAGTTTACAGTTTTAGCATTTTACAATTTTATTCAATAAACAGTTTACACTTCATTTGATTACCGTGAGCAAAGTGCTGCAAGCAGCTTTAAGGCTCATAACATTAGACGAGCTGCATGTTGTAAGCGGATAACAGAGTGTTAACATAAGTGAGACGAACAGTGCTGTGTAGAGGGACAAAGGAAGCATTTATGACAGCTCGAATAGTTGAGCAAATTGTTGTCATTGAGTTAAGGAAGCTGAAGAAAGTATTCAAATGACAGTGAATGTGAGAAGAGCAATTTGAATTGCTTTGGGAAAAGTTGAGTAAGAATAGAAAGCTAAAAGTGGATAACAGCGGGTTAACATGAGTAAGTCTTAATGATAAAGAGAACTATTTATGGGAGAACAAATGAGAGAGAATGTTAAGAAATTGTATTAAATTGAATTTGGGTAATGTTAATTAACACGCTCTGTCAGGCATTGTATAACAGAGTATTAACATAAGCAAGGTTGGGATAAAGTACAAATATTGATTAACTTTTATATCTATATCAATTCGAAATGTAATTCAAGCTCTGAAGCACTTGGCTTAAAGTCAAGTGGCAATACTTTGCCGACATTAAATCGTAATATGTTTGCTTTATGATTTACCTACTAGACACTTTTCTCTCTGTATATGCAATCTTATGCATATTTTATATTGTGTTGTCGTGGCTATATAAAAAATAGACGATTCACTTGATAAATATATGCACATTCACATATTTTACACTCGCTTTTTTCTCTCTCTCTCGCATTCGAGCTTTGCTGCCATGCTATACAAGTGCCGTTGCGTTTACACCAAACTACATAACAAATTCGCTTTGGACCAGCAGGAATGTGGGCGGAGATGGAGAGGACAAAGGGGGTGAGAGGGGCAGAGGTTATACTATGAGTCGATATGGGTATTGCCTTTAAAATAGCACACACTAACAGAGAGCCCCCGGCAGCCCCTGCTGCCTTCCGCCTCCTGGTTGCCCTAGAGCCAAGCTGTGGCTTAACCGTTGATGCGGTTCGAGATAACTTTGGCGTAGCTAAAGGCCAAGTTTAGAGCCTCACAGTGAGTGTGTGTGTGTGTGTGTGAGCTATGCTGATGGCGCATCAGTTTTGCCAGCATATATGTGCATGCATGTGTGTGTGTGTGTGTGTGTGTTTTTATGACTAAAATTGTAAATTATGTCAACTGGCCACGACCCACAGAGCTCGTTATAGTTGGAGTGCGATATCCACACACACAGAGAGACTCACAGCGCGACATAGGTCTAGTCTAACAGCTACACGAAGCTAATGAAAATTTATTGATAATAAATTTAATATGTTTTGCGGCTGCGTGTTTTATGTGCATGTGCATACACACACACACACACACACACACATATATATTTATATATATATACACACATATATATAAAGTATTCATAGATATATCCTTGGAGTTTTGCATTTGCCATGTAATCGACACTCGCATCGCAATGGGGCTACAGTTGCTGTTGGGTTTTTGAACTCTTCGGGCTTTTGGTTTTTTGGGGCTCGTGCTCGGGCTCGCCACGGCAACTAGTCATAATTAATTTATTGTAATTAAATGATAAAGGCTAGCGTGTAGTTGAATTTTATTGCCCCGCAGCTGTCGCGGCTGCTGTTGCACTTTGCAATACGATCTGCGTCACTTGCGTATTGTTTGCTTCTTTCATTTTCTATTTTTACAGAGCTGAGCTATTGAAGCCTTGCTGTTCCTGCTGCTGCTGCTGGTGTTGGCAGCAGCTACTGCTTGCACGCCCACTCCTGCCCGCTCCATTCAGCCAGCCAGCTCTGTTGACATTTCATTGAGTCTCAAGCTCAAACTTCATTATGTCCTGCAGCGTCTGGCGCCAGCGAGGGAAGCTCATGTCGTGCCAGGATGTTTCCACAGCTCCCCCACAGCCTGTGCGTGCCTTCTTCATATACTTTATCTTGCTGCGAATGTAGATGTTTGTGTAGGTGTATATGTGTATGTGTGTGTGTGTAGGTGTGTATGTGTGTGTGACTTTGTCTAAGTTTGTTTGCATAACCTATTTGTATAAATATTTTGCCTTTTGCTTCGCTCTGTTGCTCAACTTATTTGCACGTCTCCAACGCCAGCGGCAAAGACAACGCCTTCGCCCCCTTTTTCCAACTTCTGCCTTCTTGATGGCCTGCTTGTTGCTCTACTGCTCTCGCCCTCTCACTCTGTCACTCTCAATGTCTCTCTTTCTTTCTGTGTCGCTGCTGCGGCAGGCTGTTTCTCTGTTTTGTAGGTGATAACAATGTTTGTCTTTATTTCAGCAGCAAAAACTTTACTCTTAACATTTTCACTTAAACTTGCTCAACAAATTTGGTTTATTATTATATATTTTATAGTTTGGCACGTGTGTGTGCCGCTGTCTCTGTGTATGTGTAGGTGTGTGTTGTGGCATTTTTGCTGCTGCTCTCGGCAGTTTCTGTGGATAAAAAAAAAAGAAAAAAGAAAAGAAAAACGAGTTAAGTTCTTCATGACGAAATTTAACTACACTTGTCCAAAACGAAAAATTAATTTGTTACTCAGCTGCAATATATGAAAAGTAATTTGAGGCTGAAACCAATTTTGAGCAGTTGATTCTATGAATATATAGGAGAAGGGATAACTCGCTAGAATTCGACAGATTGCTTCTCACTTTGAAAATTGGTAAAATGCTTTTATCTCACATATTTTTTGCTAAATCGTATTACCCTTTGCTAGAGTGTATGAACGTAACGAAACAAAAACTCGTAACTATTTCATATTCATATTCATTTTTTTTTTATGGAGGTCAAAGCTATGAGAATTTAGTTTATTGTTTTGAACGATCGCTGCGTTGGCTGTTAACTGGATAAATTCCTTTTATGGGATTATAAACATAATATTGAAGGTTAGCTTAAAGTGGAATAGACTTAAAAATCATTTAGATTTAAGTTTTATATTGTATTTAAATTTGTTTTTATATTTTTCAATAAAAATTTTAAACAAACATTAAATGTTTGCTTTGCCTAGTTAGACTAATTAGAGCAAGTCATAAATTGCACAAACAGAATGAAATTAAATGAATAAAAATATATAAAATAAAATCGATTTTTCTAAATGCATAAATTGAATGCAACAAGAGCTCTGGGTCTTTAGAATATCCTGCAGCTGACATGTAAACGAGCTATAAATATAAATGAATTAGAAATATGGTAAATTAAGCTAAAGTGTGTCTATTTAGCTTAAAAATATCAGACAATGATTTAGTATAAATATTTTATTAAAAATACTGAACATTTAAGTAAAACGCCTCGCAACACAAATTTAGTTTAAGGCAAAGTAAAATGAAATTTAATGTAGCATACTTTTAAGCGGCACAGATAAACAGCTCAGCGCCAGTGCAAACACGGACAAAAGCTGTGTGCTATCGCACTGCCAGATGGCTGGCTGGCAAAGGGGAAGTGCTTATGCAAAAGCAATTTAATGGCTGGCGATTTGTTGACACTTGCACAGGCGATACCCTCAAATCGAATATCCCATTTAAGCCAACAAATTAACGCGTCCTGTTCTACTTAGCCGTTTGATCCTTGGAAATTGGCGACAATGCAATTTACGCGCCTGTAAGCAGCTAAGGACAAGAAGCAAATGGCGCTGCCAATGTGCAGGCATGCCACTTAATGAATTGTCAAACACTTTAAGCCAATAAACGCAGTAATGGCATACACACACAGACACTGCACACAGCTAAGTGCGAGTGGGGGCAGGTGAGAGGAAGCGAGACAGAGGCAGAGACAAGCTGCATTGACAGACGCTTAGCAATTGCAAGGCGTTTAGCTGTAAAACTTGCAAAAGTTGTGTCATGCCACACACCAACTTTTACCTATACACAAACGCACATACGCACGCACTCACATACTTGAGGACATTTGTCACAGTGCTTTGGTTTTCTTTTTTTGCTGCTGCTGCTGCTGCTGCTGGTGCTTCTGCTGCGGCTATAACTGTCAGCGAAACTTTGCTTTGCTCTGCTCTCCTTTTGACATTCGACGGCGGCAAAGCCAGCAGCAACAACTACACCAACTACAACAACAACAACTCGAGTGTTTATGTTGGCCGGAAGACATAAAAGCATAGCGCTGGCCCCGTCACTGCCAGAGCAGAGACTGTGAGCCGTAGCCGGGCAAGCCAGTCGATAGTGGAGCAATGCCAGCGACACGCAACCGCAACAAATCCAACGGAAATCCACTTTAAAGTTGGTTAGCTTGCACAGCGAACCCCCTTGACTCGGCCACTCTCTCACTCTGTGTGTCCTGCGAGTCCTTGCAATGCTGCACTTGCACTTGCAATACTGTCAAGTGCTGTCGAGCACGCGATGGACACACGCCGTCCAAGACAATCACAAAAGACCAACAGATAGAGATAGATGGTGCGCTGAGTGAAAGAGAAAGAGATAGATACACACATATATATTTATATATATATATATATATATAGAAAGAGTGGAAGACGTTGCGAAGACAAAATCTTTGTCATTTTTCATTGAGCAATAATAACAGAACCGAAACGAACTGAATTGAACCAAACTGAACTGAACTGAACTGGAGTGCAAAAGCGAAAGTGTCTGTTAAATGGGGTTTATGTTAGCCCCGAATGGAAGCTGTTGCTGCATTTTTATGGCTTGTTCGCGGCCAACAACAACTGGCCAGACAATTGAGCAAACCAAGCAATTGAACAATAGCCGCACGAACTGCATTTAACTATTAGAAATGGAGAGACGACCATAAGACACACATGATACAGATGCGTTTAAGGGGCAGCAATAAGAGCTGGAGCTATTGCAGTTAAATATTGATAAAATGGGAATGTATATATATATGAGTACATGGTATATGGGCACTGCTTATATGAATTCTTATGCTCAGATTGAGAGAAATGGAAAGCCTAGTTGTAGTAGAGATGTAGTGTAAGTAATACTGTTTGATAATAGCTTTTATGATGAGCCTTAGAGTTTGTAAGAGTTAGATCCATATATGTGGATATCCACATATGGAATGCTCATATATAGCATATAGCTACGTGTTATAGGTTAAATAGACAGAAAGTAGATGCTGGCCTTTACTCGCTTTGAATCCCTTTTCAAATGTTAAAATCTCAGTAAACAATATAAAGTAAATAATAATATAATATAATATAAAGTAAATAATAATATCGAAAGTTAAGTTCATCATACAAAAGCAATTGCTTTCCATTCAGCTCAAATTAAAATTACTCAACCAAGACATTATCAGCAACAAATTCAATAAAAAGTAGAGACAAAAGGTGAAATAAAACAAAACTACAATAAAAGAAAAAAATAAGTTAAATATTACAAAAGACTATACCAAAATATTGCATCTCTAAGAAAAACTGTCTCAAAGCATACCAAAAATATTACAAAAAAAAATCCTTGATTGAAGTTTTCAAAAAGAAAACATAAGAATTTCATTATTGATTCAGAAACATTTTTACAATGTTTCAAAAGAATTGTGAAACTGTCATCAAAATACCAAAAATGTCATGCATGTATGCAAACAGGAAATCGCTTAAGCTGCAAATATGCATATCAATGGCATTATTACAACAGCAACAATAACAGCAACAACAGCAAAAGCAACAACTGCTGACAACAATAACAAATACAACAAAGGACACGCTAGCTGACAAGCAAATAATTGGCATAAAATGACACCAGAAATTGATTAAAAGCGACCAAAGGAAAATAATACAAAAAAAAAAGAAGAGCAGGAGGAAAGAGCAAAAAGAAAAGGAAAACACGCAAGGAAAATGTAAGGAAAAAGTCGAAAAACGAGAGACATGAAATATTAAATAACATTCATTCCAGCTTTTCTTTCTCTTTTTGTTATTTTTGTTTTTTTTTTTTTGCTGTGTTTTGTTAAAAGCAAACTGTTAACAAGCAACAGCCAACAGAAATGCGATAAGAATGTAAGAAGTGGGCGTGGCTGTTAGTGGGCGTTTGGCAGTAGCCGAGGAAATGAAAAAGGAAAACGGCAACAGGACAAAAGTTAAAAATCAATTCGTGGCCAACTGAAAGCTGATTTATGGCTGCATTTATGAAATGGCCCACAAGCCGAATGGCTGACAAAAAGTAAACAGACGCACACACACAAGCAAACGCAAACACCCACACACACACAGCCACACACATATAGCTACTTGTAGGAAATAGAAAACTAAGTGATTGAGAGTTATAACGAGTCCAGCAAATTTACCAGAAAATTGACTTTTTTAAAGCGCGCAGCGAATCGAACGAACGTTGGGCTGGGGAGTGGGCGGGGACATGGGCGTGCCGTATGGGCAATGCACATGCCACAAAACTTGTCAACGAAGCAATTCGAATGCTCTTGTTGCAGCTGCTATTGCTGCTGTTGCTGCTGCTGCTGTTGTGTGTGTGGCAAAGTCGAAATTGAACTGTTTGCAACAGCGAAGTACAAATTGCAACTTGTTTGCGCGGCTGCATTTTGTTTTATTTGCGACAGGTGAAATAACCGCAATTACGCTGATGTTGCCTCAACAGCAGCAGCAGCAGCGGCAGCAGCAGCCGTAGTCAAGCCATAAAGCAGCCAAATGAAATTGCCAGCTGCAAGGCAGCGGAGCAGAGTGTGGAGCGGGCGTAAGGCAACATATTTGCTGTGGCACGAGAAAAAAGTGCGCTTAAGTGCCGCTTGGCGAAACATTTCGTTGCAGCAGCAGCAGGAGCAGCAGCAGGACATAGCTGGAGGAGACGACAGGAAGCACAGTGAAATACGTAGCGAAAAAGAGAATGAGCAAAAGAAGCTAACAAAATCGGAAACGGAAGCGCACAAAGCGCCAGGGTCCGACTGTGACTGTGACTGTGACTCGAGTCCAACTGCGAGTCCGAGTCCGAGTCCGAGTCCAAGTAGTGAAGCAGCAGCAGCAGCATCATCATTGTCGCTTCGCTGCTTGCCACAAGGCGGGAGGCAAACAAAACGTTAGCAAAGTTACAAGAGTTGCCACAGTTGCTGCCGCAGTTGTTGCTCTTCTGCTTCTTGTTGTTGTTGTTGTTGTTGTTGTTGTCACAAAAAATTGGTTGCTCATTTGCTGGCCATGGCCCTAGCCTATGCCCGACTGGCTGCTGCTCCACTTGAATGCTTTGTTCAATTAATGAGACTCTTGACAGTTTTGCGATGTCCTTTTCAGTTCTCCTCTTTTTTTTGTTTCTTTGCTCTCTAGTATTTTGTATTTTGTTGGTGGTCCGCGCTGGCGTTGCCAGTTGCGGCACTTGGCCGCTTGCCGCTGTTTTGTAATTTATAATGTCAACTTTTTGATTTTTCAGGTCAGAGCGCACTTAATTAATGGCAAACGCTCGAAAGGGGGAGGCGACAGGCGTTGGTAGAGGTAGAGGCAAAGGCAGCAGCAGCAATTGAACACAAATACTTGCATACAAATTCAATTACGCGCGCAAACAAAAATCAATAGCCGGAGTTTTGTCGCCTGCCCGAAAAACTAACAGCCACCCACCCACTCCACCCACTCTCTCCCCCTCTCGCTCTCTGGTATGTCGCCCCCTCTCATTCTTTTCCTTACTCGCATCGTTTATTAATTGCCGCACGTACATTGCTCATACGTCACGTTGTGCGCTAAAGGAGCAAAAGAAAACTGTCAGCTGTAATTAGCACAGCTGAGCGAAAGCCCAGCCAAGCGCTGAGTGTTAGCCATGTTGTTGCTACTGTCGTTGTTGTTGTTGCTGCTGTCGTTGCTGTTGTCGTTGCTGCTGTTGTTGTTGTTAACACAACTTGACGCGGTGAAATTTTTTGACTGAGTGATGCGCTACGCTGCGCTGGCAGCTTAGAAAGCAAAGGACATCATACACTGGGGGGGAGACGCTTGCGGATGGCAGCTGCCAAAAGATGAATGTCTTTGGCTCCGCATGTGAGTGGGCGTGGTCGCATAATTATGAATGCCATTTCAGCTAACGATAATGTGGCCATAGATGCCTCTGCTGCCACTGCTGATGTGTGTCGCCTTGTGTTGCTGTTGGCCTTAAAGCAGCTTTAATTTGTTTATATATATAGAGAGAGAGAGAGAGAGCGAGCGACAGAGATCGCGCTAAAAAAAAATAAAGTAGGCAAAGTTCTGCCTAGCACAGGGCTGCCTGCTCCTGCTGCCACTGCGGCACAGCTTCAGGCGCTGGCAAAAAATAATAATTTGCAGTGCAAGTTGCTCGCTTTTATTTTCTTTTTTTTTTCCTCCCATTTTCACATTTTTGTAACTTTTTTATCTGCTCTATTTTTATTTTTTTGCCTTTATGTTGTCTGTATACCTTTTCCCGCTGCTGCTGCTGCTGCTGCAATTTTTCTCGCCGATTTTCACACATATACGCGCAGATAGACACATAGACACATAGACACTTGGACAGACAGACACTTGGACGTGGACATGGCCAGCAGCACGGCTGAGACTTGGCTATAGTTGAGAAGCCGAGCGAGGCTGAAGCTCATGTTGTTTGGCGCCATTATTAATAAAGTTCACGAATGCAATGAGCGCCAAGCTGAGCGCATTATGAGTGAGTTTGCCAACATATACCAGCAAACACACATAGACATATAGCTGCATATACATATGTGTGTGCGTGTGTGTGTGCTCAGCTGCAGCGCCAAATGCTGTAGCTAGTCTAGGCTTAAAGCTGACTGCTTAATGCTCTGCTAGAGAGACTTAGCTGACTCTAATGCTTAAAGACATAAAGCTCATATCTAGATCTAGTCTCTCTCTCTCTCGCTCTTTCTATCTCTCTCTCTCTATATATCTCTCTCTCTCTTCCTCCCTCTCTCATTCTGCCATATATTATATATGAGCAAAACTAGAGCTGAACTCTTCTCTCCGCAGTCTAGAAACAGCTTACAAAAATTCTATAAAAATTTATGTTAAATATATAAAATATTTATCGATAATCGCATCAGGTTTTAATCATCTTTTATTCATAATTTATTATCATTTCTAAACTCTTTCCTTCTTTACTCTATATCAACTCTGAAAACTTTGGCAGAGCATTTCACTTTCGACTCTGAGGCTTTGACGTTTGTCATAGTATTTGCAAATTATGCCACGCCCGCTGAGCGCCTACTTTTCGCAGCGTTATCTGTTACTGTGGCAAATGCAACCACACACAGTAATACACACGCTTACACACACACGCTTACACACACACTACACACACACACACACACACACACATGGTAACATGCACACACTTGTAATTCCGCCTAGGTGCATGGCAGGCTCAAAGTGTTTCTGTTTCATGCCCATTGCAACAGTTGCAACTTGCACAATCACACACATAGACACACACACACACACGCATGTGTGTCGAGTTGTTGGCTGGTTGGTTGATGCGCCTCGAGTTCTGTCGAGTGCGGCTTTTGTGGGAAAAATTAAAAATTTCGAGTGGGCCGCAAGTGGTTTCAAGGATTTGCATTAAGCGCATGCAACCAACTTGCCAGCCCTTGCCCGCTTCCTCGCCTGCTACACACACACACACACACACACACACACACAATCACAGAGAGATTGTCGAGCCTTCATTTTCAACCCATCACACACATCCCTCGACTCAGCAGCACATTAACGATATGTTGAGCTGTTAGCCGTTGTTTCACTTCGGGTTCGGGCACGGGTTCGAGCTGGGGCCGTGGTTCTGTTTCATCTCTCTGCCTTACGCTTTAATGGCTATTCGTCAAAGCGAACAAATTGCAATAGATACAGATACTGATATATATATATATATATATATAAATATATATATATAGCTATTATATAAGCTACATCATATTTATCAAAGGTTTAAGAGGGTAAATTGCGTTGACTATTACGAGTTCTTGCCAAGCCAACTGTTGCTGACTTAAAGGTTTGCAAATGGCATAGAAAGTTTGATGTTTCGTGGGAAATAAGAGATCAATGGGAGGGAGAATGTTAGAGTAGCTGAAGGAGGGTTAAGTAAAGAAAGAGGGTGAGGAGAGAGAAATGCAAATAAGAGAAGCCAAGGTTAGAATTAGTAATATATAAGTCTAGATTTAAGATGTATATACTAGCAAACAAGTCCACTGACTAGAATTCAACTCAAAATTAAAACTTCTCTTTAGCTTTGCTTATTAAAAAGTTTGTTCTAAGGCCAAACAAACTGTTTCAACTTATATTTATTAAATATATTCCCATTAGGTAACTTAATTTAAGCTGTGTGTGTGTGTGCCACATATATAATATATTTGTGCAACACACAAACTCATCTAATGCCGTCGAGCTGCCCTCCACTTAGGTACTACATATGAGTGCTGCCGCCATAAGACATGCACTCACATTCAAACGGACAGAGACAGAGAGAGAGAGGTAGAGAGACGGACGGACGGACAGATGAACGGACAGACATAGGTACTCATATAAGTGTATTCGTATGAATATCAACTGCTCTCGGCTGCATTCCCAACAATTACACACAGCTCAGACTCACAAAAACCTTTGCACGGCCCACTAAGCACACTTGTCAGTTTGTCTTGTAACTGTCTTCCCCTCTCTGCCCCTCTCCCACTCTCTCCCAATCCCTCTCTCTCTCTCTCCATCTCTCTCTATCTGCTGTTGTTCTTATGCTGATGCCGTGTCTGTTCTTGCTCTGCATGTGCTTCTTCTTGTTTCTGTTGTTTTGTATTTGCCAAGCGCTTCAGTCGACTTCAGAGGCACACACACACACACACACACTCACACACATGCATATACTCGTGTGCAAGTATAAATGCTATTTTTATTTATTTTTGTCTTTGTTGCCTGCATGCACTTTGAATCAAACCCCCCGCCCTCAGCCCCTCTCCCCTTTCAGCCCGTCAGCTTGTGAAAAATTTCATAATAAAGTTGTTGAACTATTTTTCATAGCATAGTTTTCGGGGGCTCCGGCGCACTTAAGCGTATTAAAAGTGCCTGCACGCCGTATTCCGAATGCCGAATGCCGAATGGCGAATGCCAAATACCAGAATAGCACATGCGAAACGCCAAATGCAAATGCTAGATAATAATCGGCATCAGCTTAAAGTCAAGCACGGGCAAAAAACGAAATGAAAAAGTGAAAATAAGTGCTGCTTGCTGCTCGGGCTACGTGTAATTAAGTTGGCATCAAGGACGTGCATACATAGCTCACGTGTCTCTCAGTCTCTCTCTATGTGTGTGTGTGTGTGTGTGTGTGGGGCACGCTTCAGGGCACTTTAAATTGCGCTCGCCCAGAAGAGAAGAAACAAATGGCCCAGCACCGCAAACTGTCCAGCTAGGGGCAGCCGGTAGCTGCTCGCAGTATGTGTTGCAGGCAACATGCACGTATTTCCTAATCCTTTTCTATTTTTTGTTTTTCTTGCTTTTGCTGGTGGCGAGTCGACGATTCGCGTCGCCTGCTGCACATGCGGGCCGCGCAGCGGCCAAACAAACAAATCGACTGGCGAAAACGAGTGGAAAAGGCCAAAAATTGGTAGCCAAGGGTCGAGTCCAGTCGAGTTGAGTTGAGTCTAGGCGAGTGGAGTCGAGTCGTATCGCATCGAGTGCTGCTCGCAATGTGCGACGAAATCAAAAAGTTTGAAACAATTTCGTCGTAAATCTTCGAAAATAGTTTTACACAAGCGCAGGCAGGCAGAAACAGGCCGACAACAACCAAATAGAAAAACAACAACCGAAACGGCGGAGGCAATGGGTATGGGTGTGGGTGTGGGTGTGGGCGTAGTGGGCGAGGTCCGTTGCAGAGTTCGTTCTGAAATAATGCCTTAAAAAAGACATGAAATTGTTCAAAAACGAACTGAGAGAGGAGAGTCAGTTTAATCATTGTTCACACTTTAAACACTTCAACATCGACTGCTGATACGGTCACACTGAGCTGTCAACATTGACATGCGGCCACACTCAAATCAAACTTGAATTTACCCCGAAAACCCAAAAACTTAGCCCAACTCTTAAGTAGCTGCCAAAGCTGTTGAAAAGCGCCCGCAGCAAAAGGCAAGGCACAAAAGGCAAACAGCATGTGGGCGTGGCTAACACACACACACACACACAGACACACAGACATGTATAGACGGCTTAACCGCAAAACTAAGCTGACTGCAAAATAAAACTGTGAAATCCGTAACGAACAAATAAAACGTTTAAAATGCTCACAAAATCAGTTGCTGACAATGTCCAGTCCAGTCCAGTCCGGTCCGGTCCAGTCGCCCGCAGACCCTGTCTGAGGTTTGTGGCCAACTTTAAACTGCCAACATGCCTTATGTAAGTGTTTGTGTGTGTGTGTGTGTGTAAGTGTGTGGGTGGTAAGTGTAACTAATGCTCGGACAGTGGCACTAATTTAATTACGAAAAACGCAAAAGTGTCGCCTGACGCCACATTCTGCAGCTAATGCAGCGACGCTGCTTGCCACTTGCCACACGCTGCTTGCTGCCGCTTGCCACTGGCCCATTTGCTGATTGCCACAAATTGTCCTGAAGGGGGCATTTTTTGGCATTTGCCGCGGGGCGAGGCGCAGCGCACAAGAAACGGTGTCTGAGCGCCACAAGACAGCGCTAAAGAGCGCAGAGCGAACGAGCTACTAGCTAGGGGAGGTCGTATGCAACGCTCGCCTGCTTGCCACCTCAAGCTATCATTTTTGGAGCCTATCAGTGTCTGGCCACTTCGCATCTCATTTGTAAGCTGAGGCGGGCCTAATGGGAGTGCCTCGAATCATTAAGAACTGAAGGCAGCAGCAGGCTGCATAGGAAGACTGTTACTATCGTTGGTTGTTATCGAGTTTGTCGATATATATCGATATTTATATTTCTGTAAGATATGATCATTAACAGCAGTTTGCCTTTAGTCTTACTTCTTCCATCAGTTTCCTTAAACTCCTTCATATACCTTTGCAGCTCTCTATTACATAGCATATGACAGTCGAATACTTTTAGCACTTTCGAGTTGTTATCGTTTGCCGTTGGCATTTGGTAGATTACATTTTGGCAGCCACTGTGGCCGATTGCATAAGCAACAAGAGCCAAAAACTTGCATCGCAACGAGCGGCATCAACTCATTAGGCCAGACACTTGCCAAAGGACTTGGCCAGCCAGTCAGGCAATTGCTCCTGCTCTGGTTGTCTGTGTTAGTGTTTGTGTGTATGAGCGAGTGTGTGGCAAATTAATTAATTTAAGTCTTATACAATTGCAATTGCTGCTTGCAACTAGCTGCTTGCAGCCGACATCTGAGGCCAGAGCAGCAATAAAACATTAGACAAGTGTCTGTCTCGCTCTAACAGGATCTGCCCGAGGCTGTTTCTATTTCTATTTTCATTGCTGTTGTCGTTGTTGTTGGTGGTGTTGTTGTTGGTGTTGTTGCTGCAAACGAGGTTAAACATGCCGCACACTTGGGAAATGCCACACATGAATGCCGCACATGCACATGCACATGCCCAGCCTGCCTGTGCATTCAATATTTTCCGGCAATTTTCCAGTCACAGTCCGAGGCGAAGCGATCAGCGCCCAGAGGCGTCTGCCAAGTGGGGGCCACAAAACTATGTTGGCGCTGGCTGGCTGGCTGGCTGGCTGCATGAAAAATCGATTTTCGTTCAAAATTAACAGGCCTCCAAAATGACAAACATTGGCACTCGAGCGCTCAATTGCCAGGGACAGCGAGAGAGCAGAGAGAGGTGAGCAGAGCAGAGTAAGGAATGTAAAGAGATGTGGCACAGCGAAAAGCCTTCAAGTCGTTGCCGCACAGGATATTGCATATTTGCACACACACACACACACACTTACACACACACATTGCCAAATGAAAAATGTTACTTTAAAGCGAATTGGAGTCCACAATTGGCACATGGACAGCATTTGCCGCACACACTCCAAAAGGGCGGCAGGGAGGGAGCTGGGGGCTCTGCTCGGCTGCTGTGCGGGCTGCCTGCCTGCTGCCTGCTGCCAGTCATTTTATACATTTTGGTTGCATTGCGCACACATGCAAAACGAAATTGCAATCGAGCGCGTGTCAAAGGGCATAGGCACCAAGATCTGCCACACCCACACACACACACACACACACTGGCATACAAACGCCCCTTTTGACATGGCAGCTAAATGTCCAGTTCTTTGTGCTGCTGTTACTGCGACTGCGACGGCAACGGCAACGGCAACGCCGACTGCTGATGCTGATGCTGGTTCTGCTGCAGCTCTCGCTCTCTCACACTGTCTCTCTCTCTCCCTTCTCTCTCTCCTCCTCCTGCTCTTCACTGCCTTGCTTAAAGTGCACTTGTCCACATTGACACATGTGGGCGGCATTCGCCTCTGTGTGACGGAAATGTGAAGCAAACAAATGGGTGTGCGTGTGTGTGTGGGAATGCCTATGTGTGTGTGTGTGTGTGTTTGGGAACGTGTGTTTGGGCCCAAAAATGCAGTTGTTTCATTGTCACAATTGCCGATACCCCGCCGCAGCTGCAGTTGCCGCTGCCATTGCCATTGCCGTTGCCGTTGCAGTTGCAGTTGCAGTTGCATTTGCAGTTGTTGCAGTGTTTGGGATTGCTCGACTCTGTTGCTGCGGAAGCCGGAAGTGGTAAACATTCATGCAAAGACACAGCCTGCGTTTAATGTCCTGGCCATGTCCTGGTCTGGCCGGGCCCAGCCTGACCTGAGCCCCAGCGGATGTCGCTCATATGTAATGAAAAATCAATCAATGCAAAAAACATTTGCACACGTCCTGTGGCCAGGACCTTTTAACCAGTTGCCAGCAGAGCTCATTCAAGCCATTTTACTCTTCGACTTCGACTCTTCGACTAGCCGTTTAAGATCAAGGCGTGCACTAATTTGTTAGGCTTTCGAGTTGCTTTAACTAGCTTATGAAATATTTAAGAAAGTGAAAAAGTTGTGATGAATAATTTGAAATCAAATTATAAAATCTTGATCTCTAGCAAACAAATATGAACTCTTTCTCTTACATTCATATCATAAAATCTTAATCTAAAGCCCATTTTAGTTAAGTTAGTCAAAGATGCTTCTTCACAAGGACATTTAAAGTTTATTGATCGCCCAATTGGCGGCGCGCTCAGTGTCAATTGCTGGCTGTCAAAAGCCAAACAAAAACTGAAAAACAATTCAAGCTCAATGGCCCGCCTACTTTTATGATACGCCTACTTTCGTATGGCAGTCAAATTGGAAGCGAACAAAAGAAACCAAAGGATAACCGTGTAGCTAAGAGAGAGACGTGCCACAGCAACGAACGGCAGTTAAGAGACAAAAGAATTGCGACTGCTGCTGCAAACGGACTAAAGTACAGCAACAACTACAACAACAACAACTATAACAACTCTAGCAACAACCAAGACACTGACTGGCACAGACGGTAAATTGAAATAAATGCAAGACGACTGTTAAAGTTGCCATCGCACGTTTCAATTGCGTTTGCAGGTGAACCCTGACCCAAGGAGCCACGCTCACTATTCAGCCACGAGCAGCAGCAGCAGCAGCAGCATCCACACAAAATGTACTCAAGCAACATTTTTTGGGGGCTTATTAATAATGCAGCGGCCGCAATTCAATGAATTTTTGACTCTACGACGAGCTGGACGTAGTACCAGAGCCCGGGTTAGTCCAGGGCGGGGGCTTAGCCAACAGGAGACGAAACATAATTTTCTGGGCTATCTGATGAACCTTTTAGTCACGCAAGCAAGGGGTGTGCCCATGCCCATGCAAGGCGGGGAGGCAGGGCCAGGGGCAGGGGCAGAGTCAGGGTCAGGGGCAGGCGCTGAGGGTAGCATCGTAAGAGGGCTGCTTAAACCTTTACGTGCGACAAATTTACGACTTGAAATGTGACCGCAACAACAAACAGCTAAAGCAGGGCAAGAGAGGTGATTCAAAGGGGACGGGCAGATGGGGTGTGGGCTTAACGGCATCGAGGTTTATACAAATTTTGTAGATACATATCCAGTTACAGTTACAGTTAGAGCTACATATGTAGCTACTCCATCTGCATGTCTGCTGTTGCCTACTTTCAAGCGCATGTTAACCTTTAGCCAGCAACAACAACAACAGCAACAACAACAACAACATCGACAACAACAACTGCAACAACAAACAGTTCACTGTCCATTACATAAATATTTTATTTCAATAAAACGTGAGCTGTTTTTATGAATTTCATCGGCATTTCATGCAAAGAATTTTGCACTTTACTGTCGCTTAGTGGCATCGTTCGTGCCTTTTGTTGTTGTTGTTGTTGTTGTTGTTGTCTTGATGGTGCTGTTATACCCTGTAATTGTGAAATGATTGAATGTAAGGGCTATAATAAAGTAGTGAAAAGAAATGGAAATAAAACGCAAACTAGATTCTATCAATAAGTAAATAGTTATGTATGCCAGAGCTGTTGCAATACCCTGTAATGAATAGTTGCTGGGGTATGCATGACTAGAGTCGTTTATGGAGTGGTTACTGCGTTGCCTTTTGATGGGCAAAAAGTTGATGTATTCTAGAGTTATCGAAAGTGCTCAAGAACTATCGATAACCATTTATAGATGAAATTGAAATTTTACATATTTTTAGAACTTAGTCTTGTTAGTATTATTAAAGGCTTTTCCATAGTCTCCTTTAATACCTAACTAAATGCATAAAATATATTATTAGCATTTATCGATAGTTTCAGTCGATGATATATAAATATAAACTGTTAAAGCTAAAATTTAAAGCTATTAAGGATATATAAAATTGTTTTCTTATTACTTTTATTTTAGCTTAAAGCTCAGTAAAGGGTATCCATCCAGTTGGGCATTCTCGCTTATGTGCATTCAAACTTGTTTTTTCTTTCATATAAAGGGTTTTGCTTCCCAATGGAACACATCTGCATTTGTGTGTTGGCTGTGTGTGTGTGTGTGTGTCAGAGTGCCTTGTGTGTGTGTGTGTGTGCTTGCATAGCCTGTCGCTGTCCATTGATGTATGAAGCATTTGATTGAATTGACAGCACACACACACACAGACTCTCTCTATACACACACACACACACGCAACACCTGTGGGCCAATCGAGCGCATATCGCATATCGGTTGCGACGCTGCTGGCCATAAAAAAAACCCCCACCGAAAAAACAGTATAAAAAACAAGATGTCATAAATTTGCAACGCTTTTTTACATTTTAAGCGCCCTTTTGTGTGAGTGTGTGAGTGTGTGTGTGTGTGTGTGTGTGACTGCTGCTGCTGCTGCTCCGTGCTTGTTTTTATGCACATTAAGTTAATTGAAAAACGCGCAAACGTACATGAGGCTCATTTGCTTGGCTTTTGATTGAGCTTGTTAACAAAACAAAAAGAAGTAAAAGAAACTAGGCTACATATCTGTATGTATGTGTGTATGTGTGTGTATGTGTGGGTGTGCGTATGTTTGTTGTGCATTTGTTTGGCTTATGGGCTATGAACGAAAACATTAATCTCCGTTTGCCATTGGCCAAGGACAACAAAAATAGACCGCAAAAATGCGACAATGCTAGCTAATGCACACACACACACACACACAGCGCATAGAGGTGTGTATATATTTGTGTGTGTGTCACTTCCTGGTTGCATAAGCATTGCTGCCCACACCCCCACCTACTCCCGCTGTCGCTCTGCTAAACAAGCAAACTCGTCGAGTGCCTGCGCTTATGCCTCGCAAAATTGAAAATTTTTTAATCTCTGTCGAAAAGCGGAAACACGCAACACAACAGCAACAAGAAAAGCAACAGCAACAACAACAACAACATTTGCGACAGACAGCGTTGACAGTGGCGACCACAGTCGGCATTGATGTATGGACCAAGCTATTGTAGGATCCTGCGTGCCACTCTCGCTGGCATGTCCTGCCCAGCGGGCGGCTAACAAGCCAACAGCACGACACACAAATTGAAAATGAGCTGGAGATTCTGTCGCGCCAGTCCATAGTCCACCCATAGCACTGCCACGCCCACTCATACATTTAATAGCGCTTTGGCATATTTAAATAGCAGCCAAAAAAAAAAAAAAACGAAAACGTGGACTTTGGGGTATCCAAAATAGAAATAAAAAATACAAAAATACAAAACAAACTTTCGACTGGCTCATTTTACAAATTAGCTGAAAATTTATTTAAATTTTCGTTGGCTACTTTTGAGCGCGTTGGAAAATTTCAACTGCAAATTTTGCCACAAAATGACGCCATTTTTATTTGGGGCCATAAAATAAAGCGCAAGGGAAAGCAAAAATAAAGCTGGCGGAAAATGTCAATAAATTATTTAAAAATTATATTACAGAATTTTAAACAATTCTTGAGAACTAAGGTCCGATTTCCAGGCGCATTAAGCTTATCTATTATTTAATGAAAATTAACTGTAAGCTATACTCTGTAAATAAGTCATAAGTTTTTAAAATACTCATTAAGTTTGGGCAGCTATAGGAACTAAAACCGTGAATCTCCTTTGAAATGTTCCGAAGGAATTAAAAGAGACTGCGGCTTGTTGGACACTCGGAATGTAATCCATACAAAACGGCATCAATTTGTTTTGTAAACTGATTTTTATTTATTTTAAAGTAAATCCTGTGTAAAAGTAGTTAAAAAATCAGAATCAATTTACATTGGCTCGATATGACTAGCTTTTGCCTGGACCATGGCCTTTGAACGGCTAAGAAACGACTTCGCAAGTGGCCGGAAGATGACTTTCCATATTTTGGTCCAGTCAAGGACAATGCTATAGCATCCCGACAACTTCTTTAAGTTAAGGTAACTAACAAAAAAGCAAGTGATTTCCAAAGTTAACCCAAGATTAGCTTATAACAAGCTTCTTGCCTCTACTTCTTATAGAATTCAATAATAAGTATCCATCCTTGCCTGCCCGCTAGGAAATGTGCTCAAGTATCAGCATTTACCCAATAACAAAATTTCCCTCTCAAATATTTCCCATTTCCGCCTATTTCAGCGGGTTTCCGGCTGCCAGAGAAAAATGTCAGCTTAACGAGAGCTGCCTGGCCTGAATGGCAAGCAAATGTCGCTTTTGATGCGTTTTGTTTTGTCTGTGCGAAAAGTCAAAGTTCGTAGGCATTTGGCAACCCTATTCGCAGGCAACTCTAGATCACACGCTAATTGGACAAAACTGTTGCAAATGCAA
>JBAMCI010000077.1:72500-117500 GCA_037075265.1 Drosophila nigricruria
TTTTTTTTTTGCTTTTTTTTTTACTCAGAAGAAAAGGGCTCAGTGCAGACGAGCGCCTTGTTGAGCGACCTTCTGTCAGCTATAAAAGGCGCGCCTGCAGCAGGGCTCGATCAGTCGTTTGCCTGGCCTGGCGCGGGTCAGTCGCAGTGCAGTGAAGTGCAGCAGTGTTTTTTTTTTTTTGCTTTTTTTTTTTTGCTTTTTTTGTTTATTTTTTGCTTTTTTTTTGCCTTTTTTTTTGCTTTTTTTTTTGCTTTTTTTTTGTGTTTTTTTTTGTGTTTTTTTTTGCTTTTTTTTTTGCTTTTTTTTTTACTCAGAAGAAAAGGGCTCAGTGCAGACGAGCGCCTTGTTGAGCGACCTTCTGTCAGCTATAAAAGGCGCGCCTGCAGCAGGGCTCGATCAGTCGTTTGCCTGGCCTGGCGCGGGTCAGTCGCAGTGAAGTGCAGCAGTGTAGTTGGTTATTGTTATTGTTAGGATTTTTTTTTTTTTTTTTTTTTTTTTTTTTTTTTTTGTTATTGTTATTGTTATTGTTATTGTTATTGTTATTGTTATTGTTTTTGTTTAAGAACTACTGTTTAATTATAGTATTTAATTTGTTAATATTTAAGCTTTTGTTTTAATATTGTTTACAATTTTTAATAATGATTTGTTTTTATAATTTATTTATACTATTTGTTTATTTAATGTTCAGTATGTTACTGATGATTGTCATAATATCAGTAAGGCAAATGATGTTAATGTTAATAAAAGCTATGCTAATGCCGATGAAAGATGTTATATTCGATATTTTTATGAATTTGTGATGTTGTGGTGGTCATGCTTATGATCTTTGCATTTGATATGTCCCCACTCTTGTTTTCTATATAATATATTACCTTTATAAATCCTAAAAAATAATATATGCGTTTCTGTATGTGTTTTAATGATAGATTATGATTATGATTATTGACCAAACAGAAATGATTCCTGTAAAAGCGCATCATTCTAATTATCTTAATACCTATATACATTATATATATACATACTGTCTTACATATATAGATAGCTACATTTAAACATTCTCATATTTCTTTTCTTTCAGTTCTTCTTTCAAACATCTTACACCCTACATTATACATGTATGTAGCTCAAATTTCAGCAACAATTACAACAACAGCAATAATAACAACAAAAAAGAATTATATAGCATGCCAATGCATAACGGTAATTATTCAATATGCAAACATGCAAACGGCAGCGATTAACATATTATAACGCACACAATAGAAACAAACACGCAAACACTCACACACACTCACAAGCACACATGGACATACAAAACATGCAAACAACAACAACATTAGGTGTCAAAGTACATACGTGTATGTATGTACGTGTGAGTGTATATGTATTTGTTTGTTTAATTGTGTGTACAGTTTGCGTCGGCGGCGTTTTGCATAATTTCCCGAAAATTTCTAATGATGAGAATTTCATAATTCAAACAATCGATGCGGGCCATCGGGCTTATTTGAAGTTAGTGGGAGGAGGCAGGGGGCGGAGCAGAGGGGACATTTACTCAAAATATTTTCCAGCAGCGGATAATGATGTGTAGAATCAATTGATTTTGGCTGACTGGCAAACAATAATCAGCAGCAACAACAATCAGCAACAGCAACAGCAACAACTGAAGTTGACTAATTAACAAAAGCAAAGCGTCGAAATGCAGCGACCGCAGCCAAAAGAAATTTGTTATAAACTGTTACACTTGATCGGCTCTTGACAACAGAAACTGCCAAGAATGTTTAACAATAGCTTTAATAATTAATATAGGTCAGCTAAAATACAATTTTTTGGGTCTGTGAAAGTGGAGGCAGAAAATGATGGCATGAGGTAAGATTGACTTAGTGTTTATGGGAGCTTAAGACAAGTTTATTTTTGGAATTTTTCCGAATGAGTTACGTTGAGATATTTATGATATTTGTTTTCTATTCTATATTTAGATGTATTATGATAATTTTATAGTCCATATAGTCTGTTAAATTGTCGTCGATACATTGCCCACTTACTATATTTGTTAAACATTTTCTAACACTTAAATTTTCTGCACTTTAACATTTTATTATGGGAATTTAAAGCTTGTGATGAAGAGAGCGGAATCAATATCTATCTATTCGGAATCAATATATCTATTGCAATTAACAACGTTTCAATTTTCAACGTTTCACAACACTTAACAGCTGTTTCTAACCTCATTTTCCTTATCAAAACTTGCAGCATACGAACTAAAGCTGATTTCAAGTATCTGCCTTAACTAAGCTCGACATCTGTCTGCAAATACTATGTTATAAACTTTCATATATTGATATTATATGCGAAAGCATAAACTCATGCAATGTATTGTGCGTCCCTAAGCATATTTACGCTACAATTCGAACGCTTCACAACACCTAACTCCTTTGCTATGCAACTTGTTGTTGCCTGAAACAGTTTCTGAATCTATCTGCATCAGAATCTAAAATATATATATAAATATATATACACTTAAGCACATTTACTATTACTTGCAGAGCTTTCAACGCTTCACAACACTTTACACCTTTGCTATTCGGCTTTTGCTTTCAATAGAGTGTAGAGATGGGTATTCAAATGATTCAAATGCTTCAAACAGATTCAGAATCTATCTGCAGCTAGTATACTATTATCTTTTGCTATGCATCTTAACTATCCAACACTTAAGCACATTACTATACACAGCTTTCAAAGCTTCGAAACACTTAACACCCTCACACACAAATACATACAGCTGGCTTATAACTTAAACGTATTAATATTAATGCCATAACATAAACAGTTTGTTACGCCAAGCGCCCCCAGCGCCAGTGCCAGCCTATGCCCCCTTGCTCACATACAAGGCAAAGTCAAGTGGATAACTGGGCTTAAAGCCAGGCGGCTTAAACACTTAATCAGTTAATTGTTGTTGGCAGGAGGCCTGCAGCAAGATGGCCAAGCGGACATGGGTGCGATTTTTTAATTAACAGCGCCATTTACACAGCATTACGACACGCAACAGCAACAACAGCGAGTACAAACACACACACACACATACGCACAAGCACACACAGGCGCAGGCACAGTCACAGGCACAACAAAAACGAAAAATGGCCGTTATCACGCCACAATAACCTCAAAATTTATTCACTTTATTGATAATGCAATAAATCGCAGCCAGTGGGCGTTTATTTGTATGTGTGTGTGAGTGAGTGAGTGTGTGCCTGTGTGTGCGTGTATTTGCAATGGCCGCCTGCAACTGTGTATACCTTTTAGTGTATGTGTGCGTGTGTGTGTGTGTTGGCAATTTTTTCGTAGCATATTTCGGGCTGGCGCATATTTTTCATGTTTGCATATTTCATTTCAATTTTATTTCTTGCACTCGCTCTACCTCTCACTCTCTGTTCATCTCTCTCTCTCTCTCTATGTATATATATGTGTGTGTATTTACATACACTGTAAAATATGCCATGAAAATCAACAAAAATGCACAACCAGCAGTTACACACACACACACACACACACACATAGACACACTTGCAGCACGTGAATATGAGCCTCCGTTTGCAGTTTTCAGTTTTCAGTTTTCAGTTTGCAGCAATCGTAAAATTCTCACGCTGCATGCCACATCGAACCACTCTGCCCCTTAGCTCCCCAAAGCACAAAAACACAAAAAAAAAATGTATATGAGTGCAATTGTATTTCGATTTTATTGCTTTTGTCTTTTAGAAGAGTGGGTGGAGAGGCGGAGGGGCCGAGGGGTGGGGGCGTGCCGTGGCGTTGGCATGCAAACACAACACAACTAAGAGTGGGCTGGGCGCCTATGACAAGCGGACATTTGCAATATTTTCGTTTCATTTTCAGCGCGTGTGTTGATAAGACAACAACAGGCAATCGTTGATGGGCCCTAAAGGATGGCTGCCAACTGGGTGGGGTGGGGGTGTGGTGTAGGCATTGGCGGCAGTCAAGCATGTCGCCTTATATGCTTGTTACAATATCCGTTTCCGCCGGAGCTGGTCCTCTCGCAAAACACTCGACTCTCGGCTCTACGCTCCAATTCGACTCGAGTCGCCCTGTGGCCAATAGTGACCAATAACTGGGCATGTGTGTGTTTATTAGCCAAAAGGCTTAAGGCCTTAAAGCTGGCTTAAAGTGTGCCACGTCCGCCTGCATATTTGGTCACACTATATTAAGCAGCCAGTCAGCAGGCAGCAGGCAGCAGGCAGCTCGCCTGCAACAGGGTCCACTCTATGTCCTGTCCAGCTCTGGGTGGACCAGCTGCACGCTATTCGCACTTCCGGTTACAGTCCATTTAGGGGCAGCATATTGCGGTGTTGCTGTTGGCACTTTTGCGCATATTTTGCAAAATCATTACTTAAATACACAGGGCCAAAAAGAGCGAGACGGAGACACTGGCAGTGCCAGAGTGGGCGCAAGTGAAGCAGAGAATGTAAGAGAAGTCGACGAGTGGCCTGGGAACTGGCAAGTTGTTGCCTGTCGCCCTTCGCCTTTTTGGCTCGTTTGCTTTTGGCCAGTTTTAAAATGCATTTTCGTTATTTGCCGTGCAGCTGCGTCGCACACGACTTACCGCCCAGCCGCCTGTCCCAAATGCCCTGCCTGCCTGACTGCCTGCCACAATCCTTTCACGTTATACCCTGCCCTATTGACAGTGCGGATATTATAAGCTTGTCATGAAATGTTTTCCTTATTAAACTATAGAATGTTTAGAGTTGTTTTGTAGGTAGAAGTTTGATATGTTAAAGTAGAGTTAGCTCTGTATCTGTTATGCTTACTATTGTATTATGTTATATTATTGTATATGTTATATAGATAGATTTTGTTTGTCTTACTAGACTATATGAACTCATTCATTTTGAAGTTATATAATTATTTATAGCACATTTGATAAAGCGCATTCAGTCATCTCCCATTTCTAACTTAGATACACATTCAAACATTTCTCTGCTCACTTTCCGCACCATTAAAAATTATTTCCTATATATATATATATTGCCTATAGGGTATTCTAACTTCCTCATATCACACAGCACATTTCTCACTTGCTTTTTATGCCCTTGTTGCACCTTGTTTGCACCTTGTTGCAGTTTAGTTTGGACACCTAATTTATGTGCTGCATTTGCGTGGCTGAGCCGGTGCTTAAATTCAACAATTATTGCGCAAGATTTGCAGCAAACAAATTGGCGGCCATCATGAATATGCATGCATATATCTAGCTATATATATATACACATACCTAGATATATACTAATGTATTGGCAGTGGGTTGGTCACACAGCGTGTTTGCATGACTCAGGTGTGAAGCTGTGAATTCATAATAAATCTAGTATATGCCACCGAAGCACTCTCCACTGCCCGCCGACCAATCATCACTGTTAGATTAGCTACTAAGATGATTCTACAACCGCCAGCCTCGTGTGCCATGCCCCATGCCCCATCTTTCGCCCCACCACACACTCCGTCACACACGTGTCTGCGCATAGCTCGATGAGTAGCTCGATTGACATATTCCACAATTATATTGACAAATGCTTGAAATGCTGTTAGCTGACGCTGCCACCGCCGTTAAGTGTGAAAAAATTCAGGTGAAAGAAAAGAAATGGATACGAAATGTTTTAAAAATGAACATAAAAAACCGATGATGAGAAAGAAAGAAGCTACGCGGCTCAGTGGCTCAGGCAATTAGCGCGGCAGCTAAAATCTAACACCTTGTCAAAGTGAAAGGCCAGAGAGTTGTGGGTGGGGCAACATCTTAATGCTGCCAATTGTGCGTTTTATGCATCCATATACGCATATACCCACAACAACAACAACAGCAACAACAACAACAGACAACAATAGAAAAATGGGTGAGTGCGTAACTGAATAAACAGCTCTCTGAACTTGGCTATTTGTTATCGTTCTGGCTTATGGCTCATGTGTACACACACACACACACACATACTCTTAGAGCTGTATTTGCTTGGATATTTGTGTTTTGTTTGTGTGTGGGGGCGTCCCATGGCGTACCACAACTATGCCCTGGCTTCCTTCCCACCCACCTCAACCTGACCCACAAGCTGCTTAACTTTAATCACACTAATTACAGAGCTAAAAGGATAATCGTGTCGCTGACCACAACAAGTTTCCAGCTTTAGCTTCAGCTTCAGCTTCTGATTTCTAATGCCCAACTAAACATATTTATTTTCTTGTTCTTTTCTCTATTTTTGCTTGTTTTTTTTTTTTTTTGCAACTTTTTGGCAACATGTTGATGCAACGTGTTTGGAACAAATGACAGTCATAACAATTCCCATTCAAACAGCTTTTTATTTACTCACCTAATGTGATTGCTAAACTAGAACATGATGAAGTTTTAGTTAGTGTTGGGATTTTAAATATGAAAAAAAAAATATATATATTTATAAATAGTTATGCATATAAATATATATTAAAATATTAGGAATAAAAAAGATAGGCATAAAAATTATTAAATCAAATTTTGTTAAATATAAATAATTAAATGTAAAATAAATTTAAAAAAAAAATTAGAAATAAAAAAAATTTGAAAAAAATACATGAAAAGAAAAATTAAATTAAAAATAGAAAATATATTAAGTAAAAACAATTTAAAAAAATATATATATAAAATAAAATATTAACAAAAAAATAAATAAATAAAAACATTAAATATAAAATCAAATATTAAATCATAAAATAAAATATTAAATATTAAATATAAAATAAAATATAATCAAATGAAAAATAAAATGTATATTGAATATTAAAATATTAAAAATAATTTTTTTTATATATATTGACATTTTAAAATAATTATTTTAATATATGTATAAAAATTAAACGAATATTTATTAAAAATAATAAAAACATTTATTTGTATAATTTATATAAAACTTGTAATACAAATTATATTTTCTAAAATTACTCAATATATTTACTGAATTAATATATAATTCTAGACTTAAAAGTGCAAAGAAACTTAAATTTCCCTTCTGCCTAGCTTGCTGACAAATTGCAAAATTCTTCTTCTTTTTCTAATATTGTAATTAATTCATGGGTATTTATTAAAAGTTTACAGAATCCAACTTGAAAATCAATACCAATATTGTCCCAAAATAAACAATGCCCAATGTACTCATTACAAAATAATGTATATGAAATAGAAAAGCATTCCAATTCAGTTTAGTTAATTGACAAATTTCTATTCTGGCAATGCACAAAAGAACAAAGCTGAATTGTAATCCCATGCTGTGGATAACTAAATGTCAATGGCAACAGAGATATTTAATGCTAAACAAAGACTTTATGATTATCCATAGTTAAGTCTAGAGAAGAAAGTTAGTTCACAGTTTATCAAAGCTTGAGCCAGAATTCGCCTAATAGCTTGGCCAGAAATATCCATAAAATTGCTTTCGTTGTTGTTTTCTCGCATTATTTAACTCTAGAACTCTACACATAAGCAATTACCATAACATTTTGTGGTAAATATTGCCCATATTGTTGGCAAACTGAAATGCAATTTACTGCAAATGCAGCCAGTCTGTGTGTGTGTGTGTGTGTGGATGTGTGTGGATATGTGTGTGTGGCAAGTAAATCGAGTTGAGTTCGAGTTGAGTTCGAGAATCGTTTTCACTTTAGTTTATTAAATTCTATGCACATGGCTAAAATGTTGCCTAATCTAAGGGCCCACTTAACCGGGCAGCCACTTTACAGAATTGATGTACGTAGGCGATAAGTCAGACTGAAGCCCGTCTCCTGGGTGGCATCGAGGGTCATCTCATCGCTGGAGAAGTGCATCATGTAGGGCGGCGAGGCTGCGATGAGAAGTTGCATATGGGATGTGTAAATATGTAAAACGATATTAACAGCAGGTCAAGAATGCAAGCCAGGCCAGGATGCCAGGCTGCCGGGCTGCCGGGCTGCCAGGCTGCCGGGCTGCCAGGCACTTACCATAGACCATGAAATTTTCGTTGATGCCACAGTAGTAGGTCGGCTGATAAGCTGTATTCCTGGCCAGCAAGGATTGCGGTATCAGTAGATAATCCTCCTGTCTGCCAGGCGTATGCACCGTGGAATGGCACGCCTCATCATAGCCCTCGCCCTCGCCCGTCTGCAGCGACATGGCCAGCTTGCTGAAGCTATATCTGGAAGTAAGGAATGGAATGGTAGTGAATGCCACAGATGAAGTAGGCAGCCAGGCAGGCAGGCAGGCAGACACTCACTCAATCATGCTGGCACTGGGTGTGGACTTGATGCAAATGGTGTAACTGGTGTCCGGCATATAGACGCTGCCCATTGTCGGCTGATAGTTGAAGCTGCGTATGTTGCCCGACAGCTCCGTGTAATACTGCTGACAGCCAGCAGGCGCCAGCAGCTCGTAGTCGGCGTGATGGGAGGCGAAGATGCTGCGCAGATCCTGCAAACTGTTGGCGCTGCCACCGAAACCGCCCAGTGTGCTCGACTTGCGTTTATTGGTCGCCTGTGGCGCCTCCAGCTGTGTGACAATCAGACGCCAATTGCTCTGCTGCCAACGTGACGGCACCGAAAAGGTCAGCGTGATCTGATCTATGCCAGCGGCCACATTGAATGGCAGATACAAATGCTGGCCCGCATTCATGCCGCACAGCTTAAAGCTGCCGGCCTCAAAGTAATCCTGGCACTCCAGCAAACGGTCATCTGTGGCACTAACTGTTGGCTGTTGCAGCTCGAACTGCTCGAAGTCGATGCGCAGCTGCTGCACATTGGCGCTGTATGCCTCAATCGTGTACTGGCAAATGTTGCTTACAAATGTGGCCGGATTACGGATGATGGTGCGCTTCAGACGAGTCGTTGTGCCACACGCCATGTTTGCTGTGACAAGCAGAGAGAGAGAGAGAGAGAGAGAGATGGAAATAGAGAAATATAGAAGGAGAGAATGTTGCTACACTTACTCTCACAGCAGACGCCGTAGGTGCCGCAATAGCCATTGACTGTGCCGCCTTGACGCATACACTTGAAGCGCGTGAGGCAAGTGCCTGTTGCACCACCGTTGGTGGTGCAGCTATCCGCCAGTGTATTGCGTCGCCGTGCCTGTCGCCACATGCCTGGCACACTGACCAACGACTCCTCCGTTTGATTCACGAATATTTTCTCTGTTGTTGCACCAGCTGTTGCAGCTCCAGTTTCCAGCTCTTGCTGCGCATAAGCGCAGGCGCAGGCGCAAACGCCCAGCAAATAGAACCAGCTCAAAGCTAGCATAATCCTTAGTTAATAGCTGTGTTCGATAATTGATTCTTTCGCCACTTATTGTTGTTGTTGCTGCCACCTACACTTTCACATTTACTCTGAGCATGTTTGAAGGCAGCGCAGCTGCTTTTATATGAAGCCGAAAGACGCGAGCAGCGAGCAGCGACGCTGGCGTCGCCGTCGGCGTCATCGCTGATGTGATATTCGTGTTAGAAGCACTTTGTGTCAATATTTGGTAAGTAGAATCTAAGAGCGGACCCAAATCTTAAGTCCGGCTAACGGCTACACGGCTACGATCAAGCAGCACTCGAATATTCATATGAATATTCAAATGTAACCAAGTCCAGCCCAGTCATTGAACCTCGACTGCTCGACAAACTCTAACTGGGTTATGTTTACCCTGGCAAGACTGTCTCCAATTCGAATTATACTCGCGATGATGTCAAAAAGTGAAAAGTTGCTACACATTCCACATGCTGTGCTAATGGTTAGTGGTAAAAGTGATGCGGCCGATAAATTGGTGTGTGAATATGACAGAAGAAATTATCAATCAATCAATTCCTTATCACCAATCAAAAATTGCACAATATCAATTGCTTCGATTGTCGGCGATAAATGCAACAAATGTGTGAGAAATATTAACAATGAAATTCATGTATAACTTTTGAAATCATTTAATAATTTGAGATTATGACAGAACTTAATTAGAAAAACTTAGAAAATCAATAAATGCAAAATAAAATTATTTATTTAATTAATTAATTAATAATAATAATACAAATATATATATTTCTAAAGCAAAATACAAAAATTATTAAAAATTCTTTTATTTTTATTGAATTTTATTATTTTTATTATTTTGTATAATTTATTTTTTATAAGATTCTTAAACAGTTTGTTGAATTAAGCAATGGAATCTTAAAATAGTGATTAGAATAAATAATTCTTTATAGTTTGATTTGCGCTATTGCTTATTTATCAATGAAATTCCTGAATGCCCAACTGGAATTCATCTTGTCATTAAATTTAACTGAGCTAACTAAACTGAGCAAATGTTTGCTTTCTTTTAGCATACATTAACCACTTTATACTGTGAAGACTTTTTTCTTGCCACTTTTGCTTATTTCTCTTTGTTTACGCTTCACGTCTCTTAGATTAGAAATGGTTGCCGTAACTTATCTTTGATGACTAAGCTAATCGAGATCCATAAAATATTTCTTAGTTTCTTGCAATCAGACCAAACTGAAAGAAAAGCTTTACAAACATTTAGTTAACTTAATTCAGAAATAATTCAGATATTAATAATACAATATATTACAATATAATATAAAACATTATAAGCTAAAGCTGTTCAAATTCTTCTACTTCTGTTGCCTTCCTTCTTGTCTCCTTCCATAAATATATAAACAGTTTTGATATAAACTCTCAGCTTTATGCCCAGCTTAAAGCTCTCCCCTCTTCTTCACTTCTTTTTTATACCCAAATTATCTTTATAATATATCTTTCTATATAAAATATCTTTATCAACTTGTTTTTTTTTTCTTCTCTTGTATATAGACTTTATTTATAGAGTTAATATCTAGTCATTTGCTATAACTACATGAATTTTAATTGAAAAATGTTTTGCAGAATTGAACATATGCAGAAGACGTGCGATAGAGCCCTCCCTCCCCCCTCATATGTGTGTGCGATAAAACAGATAGATTTCTTATCGAGGCGCCGCGACAATGCTAATTAGTTTCACACTCAGCTGCTTGTGCAGCCATAAAAACCCGCACAGGCACTGCCGGAGATGTCAAAACTGGAAATGAAGAGCTACATTGCAATTGTGTGTCTGGCTGCGCTGCTGGCGGGTGTTGGGCGAGCTGCATCTGTGGCCAAGCCGAGCTGCGGTGGCAACACCTCCTCCAAGGACATTAAGCTGGAGAATCCAGCGAATCCGCCACGCGAATGTCAATATCGCATCAATGCGTACAGCAAATACGTTTGTCAGCTGCGCATTGATTTCGCCATGACGCTGGCTCAGCCAACGCTGCAGCGGCAGCCGCAGACGGGCCTCAGGACCGCCGAGTGCACTCACGACTATTTCGAGGTGAACGGACTGCGTCTGTGCGGCGTGGAGATCTGGCAGCATATCTATGTGCCCTTCAATGCCACGGCAGGTGTGAGCCGTGTCGATCTGCTCATTTCGTTGGCGAATCGTGCTGGCGGCGTATCCTTGCCGACGCCCGAATGGAACATGGTGGTGACACAGCTCGAATGTCCTGCTGGTGCTTCAGTGCGTGAGCTCTACCCAATGGAGATGGAGATGGATGTGCAGCAGCCACAGATGCGTGGCAGTTCCTTTACGGATGGCTTTCTAATTGCACCACCTGGCTGCTTGCAGTACTTCCCCCAGGCAAAGGGCGTAGTGAAGTCCTTCAACTATAACGATGGCAATGGCATTTATCCCTCGCACATGAACTATGCCATTTGCTTCCGCAGGACTACGGATACCTCTTCACTCAAGTGGGTTTGCCCTAAGAATTTCTTGAATCTAAATCTAATTTCTGTTTCCTTTTCTTTTCTAGCATTCGCTCGTACTTCTTCCATGTGGGCGCTGAGACAGCAGCCAACTCCTTGATGACCGACAGCTCCTGTTATCGCAGCGGCAGCTCGAGCGCTGAGAATGCCGACTTTTTGATGGTGCCACAGGCTAAGTTGGTGGAGAGTAACGAACGCGCCACCTACTTTTGTGGCGCCACAAACGGCGATGTTGTCATTAATAGTAAGTTTAGCTAAAGCTTGCAAAAGCTCTCTGTAAGTCGCACTATATATCTCTCCCTCTCTATCTTTCTCTCAGGCAACAACCCGGGTCCTTTGCTGGTGCTTTTCAACAGCGATGAAATCTACGAGTCGAATGATGCTGGCTTCGCTTTTACCTACACCGTGGCCTAAAAAGCTCGCAATGATGCGGAAATTCGCTAAATAAAGCTTTGAATAAACTGAAAAAAGGACTTTTAGGATTTTTATTAAGCTTTTTACAGCGGAAAATTTAAAACTGAAAATTAAAATTTAAAAAACTGAAACTGAGAATGAAAACTAGAATATCTTTATTTATATATAGATAACTGAATATATTATTCTACTTAGATTAGCTGCTCTATAATTATGTCAGTCATATATCCATTTTCCTTTGCTTACAAATACTTTAAGTGGAAATTTTACAAGTTTTCCTAAGCTTTTTAGAGCACACACTTGAAAACTAACTGATTTGTTGAAGCAAATGACTTGATAATTTCTTTGCTTTGACACTATCTAAGTATTGTCTGCGTTTTGCTATCAATTATAGATAGATACTGCTCGTATATATGTATATTGACGCATCTATCGAACTTTGACTGCATGTTGACAAAGTCTTATCTAATGAGATAAAGAACTACAATTTTATAGAAAATATCTCAATTTGTGTGTCAAAGTGTTTAGCAACAAGAAAATCACTTGAGAACAGGCAAACAAAAAGTCATTTAAATTTGCAGAGATTTGGAATCAAGACTCTGGGAGCAAAAGTTTTATTTTTATAATTATAATATATTTATGAAAACACATATTAAGCTTACACGCGCCCAGTTCCTTTAATAGCCCAAGTTTTTAATTATAGAAAACAAAATTGATAATATTTCTAATTCACATTTTAATTAGACAATTAGAAAAGTAACAACATTGATAGTGATTTACGAACTGCGTCAGTCCACAAATAAATCAAAAACTAAATACTTCAAGAATTGTTCATTGTAAAAGCTTATCAGCAGACGGCAAAGAAATCAAAGCAAAGGCACGTTTGCAGACTTTATATATTTATATATTAATTACATAGTTAAATAGTTTAAATAGTGTAAAACTATCAAAGAAAATTTTCCTAATTCCCATTTCCCATGATTAGATTCACTTAACTTACCATAAATGTTAAATTCAAACCAGGCGCTCAACTCACCGCTGTTAAGCTCACATTGGCAATGTTAAACTCAATTTGGCGCTGTTAGCTAAACATGCAACCCAATTGGAAATTTAGCAGCTACAACAGCCGGCCGGCGCAATTGTTGCGTGGCCTTTCGAATCCATTTGCTTTCTGTTTCTGTGTGTGGCAAATGCGGATTTCAGTTGTCGTTCAACAGCCGCGAAATTCACACGTTCAAAGCGGAAAATACAATTTCCCAAGCGGCGCGCGCAACTCGATAGTCAATTTGAAAGAAAAGACGTTAGAAAAATATTGAATAAGAAAATATATGAGAAATATTGTATAAAAATTCAAATTATTTATGACTTCAAGACATGTACAATGTGACAGTTAATGCACTTCATCCACTCTATATAAGTTAGTGTAGCGTTCTCTTTGTGAAAAGTGTAAATGAAAATAAGCAAAGACTTGAGCTGATTTGTTATCAAGCGGTTGCAGTGCGTGCCGCTTAAAAGCCAATTTAAGTGGCAGGCATTTAATCAAGCCGTCGAGCTGGGAGTTGAGAACGCGGCGCAGCTTTGTTGTGTGTGCCTCTGTGTGTGTGTGTGTCGCCTAAGGAGAGGCATGCCCCGAGCAACAGCAGCAGCAGCAGCATCCAGTGCTGCCGCCTTTTGTTAGAGGGCTGAGGCACATTCTCAAAATTCCCAGTGAAAACATTGCCATAAATTAACAACTAATTCAATTAACTGCTGACAACGTCAACGAGCCGAGTGGAGCGAAGCCTGCAGTCAGCCAGGACGTGGCAAGCTCCCGTCAGCTACCCAGCAACTTGCAGCGCCGAAGGCCGCTTTTCACATTCCGGGGTAAGTTGATTAAGGCCAATAGCTCGTGTGGGCGTGGCATAGTTATAAACGAGCATTAGGCAAGACGAGTTGCATGCGGCATGCGGCATGCATGCATGCATGCAGACGACATCAGCAACAAACAAAGTGTTTTTTTTTCTCTTTCATTTTCCATTTTCCTCGCAACAATCTGCATCAATCAAAGCCAGGCTTTTGTGATCTCTGTGCTGTGGCACGTTGCAAAGCCATCAATCTTAGTCTCTAATTGTCTTGGGCGCATTCATTGAAATGCAAAATTCTATCGCGCCTTATCGAGTAATCGATTTATCGACGATGATTTCACGCCGGCGCGACTGAATTTGGTTTTTGGCCTTTATCATTGTGGCACGATCGCGCAATGATGTATCTGCAACAATTTGTCAAATGTTGGCCGTAACAAGTTGAGCCTAACGAGCAGTCAACGCAAGTCGTAAGTAAATACAATTTGCTACGTTTATTGTCTATTTGACATTACGGCGCTACGAGCGGCGCCCGCCTCTCCCTCCCCCTCTCTTAGTCTGTGTACGCTGCGTATACGCTATATCAGTTTGGCTTTCCAGCCATTTATCAGTTTAGTTTAAACAATTCAACTTGGCAGCAGGGCAAATGCACACGAGTCTTAGCCAAAATGCGACGGCATTTTGTTGACTGCATTTAATGGGGAGCTGGGTGGGTGGGTGGTTGTATGGGTTTAGTTGCCTCTTTTGCTATAGTTGTTGTTGTTGTTGTTGCTGTGCACGTGGTCGCTAATGCAAACCACACAATAAGTAAATAATGGCAGACACTAGATTTATTTTACATATATATATATATACATATATATCCACAGGCAAACAACGTCAGAATTCAAGCGGATTGGCGACGCATCGCTTTAGTTGTAAGCACAATTTTTGAAATTATAAAGTCCCACACACACAACACATATAAATATATATATATCTAGATCTAGGAAATGGGATATATAAACAGACTAGTCTGTTTATAATTGAACAATTCTTAATTTTTGCTGACGAATACATTTGGTCTCCTTGAGAGCATTCGCAGATAAGCCTCGGTAGTTATATATTTTAGATTAATTCTAAAGTATTGCGACGTTATCTGTGCGATTGCATAAGCCCGATTCGATCTTGATTTTATATATGTAAAGAACTTTGTATTAGCTTAGGGCAGTTTTAGCGTCTGGGCTAAACAAATTGTTAATTTTGTAATCAATTTAATTGAAATTATTATTCCAGAATTTTTGCATTTTGTTGAAATGTAAATGTTTGCTTAAGAGAAGAATGGCATGCTCAGTGGAGGAGACAATTCATATAGATAACTAGATCTGCATGTGTAATATATATAATAGTAATATATATAATAGTAATAGACATTATAATGGTATAATAGTAATAGTAATATATATAATAGTAGACATTAGCAAAGCTATATATAGATGAATACATTTTTGTTTTAAGAGAAATTATAGATAATTATATAAATCTAGTACTCTACAAAGTTAACTGCAATTGCTGATGTTTCTACTTAAGATTTGAATGAAAGAAAAGTTTTATGTCTTAAGGTTCGCTTGTGAATCTTTTATATAAAAGCCCAAATTTTAGCTTAAAATATATATTTATATATTTTATACATTCATAATTTATAAATTCATATATTTCATACATTCATATATTTATAAATTAATTTGTTTATACAATCAAAATATTTTCTAAAGTTTTAACATAGTAATCTCTAATTTATATTTGCGCGTTTGTCAAGCTGAAAATATTACAAGCTCTAAATATTTTCATAAATTAAATGCGCTAAATTTTAATTTTATTTTCGTATATTATTAATTTACAAAAAGATGTCTAGATTTAATTTGAAATTAAATGTTTTCAAAATTAGTATATATTGATATATTTGTCTAGATTAATAGAGATCTAATATTTTAAAGCTCTGTAACTATTTCTTCTTGTAAAAATTTTGAAGAAAAATGCAGGAGAAAATATTTGTATATTTCACTTTCCACTACTTTAGCTTGCTCAACATTTGACTTTGCTTAGAAATAGGTTTGGAATGGATAAAAACTATAGAAAAAAATAAAATCAAATCGAACTGAGCATATTTTATTTTAATTTCAGTATTTTAGCTTTATAATCTATTCCAAACTCATTTCAGAGCCAAAACGAACTGAACATATTTTATTTTATTTTGAAAATTGATCTATTTTATATATTATCTATATCTATATTATTGAGAATACCCAATCTATTCCTAATGCTTGGATTCTATATTGTATATTATATATATATTGATAGTAAAAAGTAAATGCCAACTTCTAAATCGCTGCTCTTAAGTCTTGATAACAGAAATAACATTTATTCTTATTTCTCCTTATATATTTATTTTTCTATAAAGACTTAAACTTATCAATCACACAGCTTAAACTCACATCGACCACAATTTGAATTACCATTAATTTTGTATTGCAAATTGCAGATAAAAATCATAAATATCCACTCAATAAAAGCAAAAAAAAAAACATTTATTATTGTCTTGTGTTAAGCTCTTTGGTTAGCTCTGCTATCAGTTGACTAAAGCTTAGTTTTATTTGTATACAAAATTTATTCATGTTTAATGTCTAATGCTGACATCAACTAAACGATAACTATTTATATTGCTAATGCGAAAGACAACAACAACAACAACAATTGTTTTATTGCTATCTATTTCCAGTTGAAAATCTAATTAATCTTAGACAATTTTTTTTGTTCTTATTTTTATTCTATTCGGATTTGTGGTATTTCCTTAGCTTTTCTGCACATTGAACTTCATTGATGAGCGGCCAAAACTTGATCATCTCGTTGGCCTAAAGCCAAAATAGATTAATTTTCTAGCTGGGCGTTTATAATCATTACAGGTTTTTCATCGCCGATATATAATGTTTATTGCACGAAGCATTTTCAAATTAATTGCAATACCACGCATCTATTTTGGGCTGTAAACAGCTAAACCGCATTTTCCATCAACCAAAAGCAACAACTGAAAACAAATCTAAACAAACGAAACAACAAAAAACCGTTTGGCGCGCAAAAATGTCTGTTGATTGAAATTGCTTCAATCAATTTTCATTATGATGAAAGGGAGAGAGAGAGGGGAGAGAGAGGAGGGGGAGAGAGAGAGAGATAGAGGCGGATAGGCAACTCATCAGACACGAATGGTCAATCATAAATGCTTTGGCTGCGCAGCTGGCCGGTCGGTCGATTACCGCATTTGGTTAGAAGCTGAGCAAATTAAAATTAAAATTAAAATTAATTGTTATATATGTTCCTATAAAGGAACAGCAGACAAATGCAAAAAACGCGCGCGAAACGCTAGCAAAACGCGCGTGCGCCGCACTGACTCACAAGCAAATGCTGATGCAGGTTTCTTTTTTTCTTTTTCTTTCTATCTTTCAACGTGCTACGTGCAACAGTTGCGTGACAAACAAACAAACAAACAAACAGGTAGACCAACTGACAGACAGGTAAACAAACTACACAACTAATGTGACTCTTACATGGCCAACTGTGTGTGCGGGTTCAATTAACGCAAAGCGACAAGAAAGAGACAGAGATTGCGCGAGGGAATGTGTCAGAGAGTGAGAGCGGGGTGGGCGGTTACTGGCCACGCCCTTAAAAGGCAACAACAGCAAATCGCCAATCAGCCGAACTGGCAGAAAAAGTTGTTAATTGGAATTTAACAAGCACTAAAAGCGTCTAATGGAATCGATGCCCAGGAATAGGCTCCGCTCTCTCTCTCTCTCTCTCTCTCTCCCAACTCCCAACTCCCAATCGCCTCTTTGAAGATGAGCTGTATTCCCAGCGGCGCGAGCTACTGTTACCAGTTTACCCACTCAACCGCTGCCGTAAATACGATCTGACAGCCGCCTTTTGTTGTTGTTGTTGCTGTTGTTGCCTTTGTTGTTATCGTGTCAGCAAATGTAGAAATTAAGTTTTGTCTCAACTGTTGCTTTAGCTGAGAAGCTGCTTGCTGCTTGCTGCTGGCAGCTGGACAGGCGCGATGCCACATCAAGAGATTCAACTGGCATGTGCCTGTTACCACCTACCCCCACAGTCCCCCCCTTTTTAGCCCCCATCTCTCTAGCTGTCAGTATCATTTACGTGCCGACTACAGCAGAAAACAATCAACTTATTTGTCTGCCTTGTGCTAAACGTTTGAAAGCCAAGCCAGCTGCTTTGCTTCGCTTTGCGCCTTACAGTTAAAGCTGATAGCAAAGGCCAGAGCAAGTCCCATTTCCAGTCTCACTTCCAGTCCCGCTGCCACTCGCTAAGAACAGGCCCTGCTTTGTCCATTTGCAGCATTTGCACTGCATTGCGATGCCCATTCGAGACTTCAAGTTTAAATTGTGAGCTACCGCAATTAGAGTCGGGCTACTTTATGAGCAATTTATACGATTCAATTTAGTTGAAATTTAATTAAATTTATGGCAATTTGGTGAATTATAGTAAAGTAATTAAGGAACCAAATGAAAGTTTACATTAGTAATTCAAATGGGAAACCTTAAAAATTAAATGTTTTTTGAAAGATAACTTAAAGTATATAACTTTTAACTATAAGCTATAGTATAATTACTTTACAGGTATTAAAAAGTGAACTTCGAATATTATATGACTTAACTAATTGAGCTTAAACACTGCAATTACTCAGCTAAGTCTTTTAAATCTATTTATATTTGCCAATAAATCTTACTTAACTATTAGTTATTAGTAAACATTCAATGTCTGAAGTAACTATGCCAAATAACTATGCTTAAACACTCAACAATTCTTGTATAACTATGTTAACTTTTTCCTATATATGCTTCAATATTTAGTTCCCTATAGTTCCCCTAATTAAACAGCAAACTCTCCTTGCCTCTAACACTGTCATTTTTCTATTTCTGGTCAGCCACACACTCAACCACCTTCTGTTGATTAGGTTCTGTCCCCCTTTTTGCAGTTTCTTTTTTTTTTGTAGATGGCACAGCCTTTGACAGGTCGATGGCAATGGCATGGCTTGTTTTTTCATTTGATCACACAGAGACCTCAGCCTGTGCCAGATGATGTGAACACCTTTTGGGCTGCTGTCAGCGCTAATGAAGCAGACAACAACAGCAACAGCAACAACAACAACAACACGCGACAAAAGTTGCAACACCAAATGGTGCACATGTCACACGTGCCGCATCTTTTGACAAGACTGGTTTGAGCAGCCAAAGCCATAGCCAAAGTGAAGCCCATAGGCGCAGCCAACCTGTGTGTATCTCCACCTCCCCCTCTCCCTCTCTCTCTCTCTCTCTATCTATCTCTTCTTCCCTCTCCGTCTTCTTGCAACTGCCACGCTCAATTTGGAGCCACACCGCCAACATTAATCAATTGAGCTCGCGCTGAACAGGACCCGCACGAAGCTGCTCTGCACTGCAGCAGGCAGTGTGGGCCATAAATTAAAGGCCTGTGGTAAGATAGCCCAGCGCTAGGCAACACCTGTTGCCACGTTGCATGCACTTTGTCGGTGGGCCACTTCCGTTTGCTGCCGTTGCTCATCGACTATCCGATGCTGAAAGATGATTTGCAGCAACTTTTAACAACGAACACTGATATGCTCTTTAGATAATGTCATGAGTGTGTTAGGACAAAGTATTTGGAGTTCGCTTGTTTTACATGTCACGCTTGCCAAGCCCATAAATCACGCGCCCAAAGTTGCGTTGCCACGCCTACGCCGCCTACTCCAAACACCAGAGAAATCCCCATTCGCTCATGCCTTAAGGCTCAGCGCGACATTTGCTAAATTTGTAAAGCCAATGATTGACATATCAAGCGGTGAGGTGACTGTGTGGCAGACACACACACAGAGAGGGAGAGAGAGAGAGCAACATTCACACACCTTATCAATACGCAAACGGAAGTGGAACGTCAAACATCATTTGGCATTTCGCTTGACGCGTTGACAGCTGCTAATCAAAATAGCGCCAAAACCAGCGTCAAAAGACCTTTAAAATTTCGAAAGCAAACCCCACGCATTGCTGCTGCTTCTGCCTCTTCTTCTATGTTGCTTCTGGGCACGGCTCCAGAAATCGTAAACGCAACAACAACAACAACAAACACAGCTGCAAATGTGCTGGCATGCGAAAGTGCAATTAAATGTGAGTGTTGGCTGTTGGGGACAGGCAAGAGCAGGCGAGCGTCTTTGACACTTTGACAAACTATGCCAAATGTGAATTTTATGGAAAATTGCAATAAACAAAATCGACACGAAATTGACTTGCTACAATAGATATCTAAAGTTTGTTTACAAATCTGTTATATTATAATATATCTTTAGAGTTTGTTTTTGAAATTGAAATGAAAGAATGTTAGTTATTTATATACATATTTATCATATTTGTCTTTAAGTAGTTAGCTTGGCTGATAGATTACTGAGCTTCTTTAAAAAAATAATAATAATATAAAACATATCTAACACATTGATCAAATATTTGTATAATATATCTTCGGACCATTTAATGTGAAGAAACATATCTGATGAAACTTGTGGCAAAGTCCATAATTTCTTTGCTTACTTTTGAGTTCAATTGAACTCCCCAGGCAAAGTTATCTTAAACACACAAAAAATAAAGATAACATATACCCTTTAAAATTCCATATAAATCAGAGAGTTTGTTTAGTCATTATATATATTGTAATCGATTTCTCTTTGTTTCTTTGCTAATTTGAAAAAACTGAAAAAAAACCTTTTAATGGTCCATAATAAATGATGAAGATATCATAAATTATTTATGCCATAAACGAAATCGTAAATTTCAAAATATATTTGACATCATGCAAATTTGCCAGACAAATATAGACAAATAAATCAAAATGCAATTAATTTGAAAGATGAATTTTCAAAATGATGTATATGACAGTGAATAGTGTGAAAAATAGTCAAAAAATTAAATTATCCAAGATCTACAATGGAAGAAGCCTTTCTTATTTATAACTAGATATATAAATTTTAAAAATATATATATTCTCTAAAATATATTTATAATGTTGCAGCTTCAAATAGTTATGTTAGTCCATAAATTTTTGATCAACTTGTTAGACTAATAGTTATATATATACTATATACATAGTACATAGTTAGACAATACATAACTAGAATGATATTATATACATCTATCTACCTAACTGCCAATTAGAACTTACTTAAACTGACTTTGATAATTAGCACTTACTTAAACTCCCACAATAACAACATCACAAGAAGTATCCCAGCATTCATCTAAAATACCAAAACATTCTAAAGGTCACACAGAAATTCAATTACTCACTATTTTGCTGATATTAAATATTTGATGTGTTGCTCTTGCATTATATCACATTTAAAAGCTTTTTTCATGCTTAAAAAGACTTATTAAATTATTTAGTATTTGATTTGCTTATAATTCATTCACAAGTCTTAGGAATGCTTTGCTTAAAAGCTTAATCTGAACGAAAATGCTTTAAGAGTGGGTTTATTTCCTGATTTGCATTCAACAAACTGCTTAGCTTTTTGTCTTCAAGCCATTTGACCTACTGCCACACACACACTGCCACACACACCCTCGCATACGCCCACCCAAAAGGCAAAGGCAGAGCCAAAGCCAAAGCCAATCGCAAGCTGAATGCAAATGAAGACATTTGCTCATGGGTCTTTTGGTTTAGTTGTTTTGGGGTCTTTTGCATTTGAATGCGTAAATCAGGTTAGTGCTTTGGCAAACCTGGCGACAATATGTGGCGTATGCGCAATATTTATGTGATGTTGCCTCGATGGCTGGCTGGCTTGCTGACTGCCTGCCTGGCTGGGCACATGTGGCAGTGTTCCAAGTGAAACGCCGGCGCGTGGCATAAATAAACACATTTGTGGCAGAAACAGCAGCAGCAGCAGCAGCAGCTTCTTGTGCATTCAGCTTGCAACATGCAAAGGCAGACAACATGAAAATTGCATTAGAGCAGGGCGACAGCAGCAGCGCCCACACACACACACATAAAGTTCAATTCCCCTGCCCGCAAACGTTTCTGCAATTAAAAAGTACTGCACAGAACATAATTAAAAGGAAAAAGTGACAGAAGCCACAGTGAAATGTCTGACAGAAATGTTCAATTTCTATATGAATGGGCCAACATTTGAAATATCGCACAACATTGTTGCCAAATTCACGCCTAACTCTGCTCTGCTCTGCTCTGCACTCTGGCATTTGCCATTTCCCTTGGCTAATGAGCCATCTGCTCTATGTTAACTACCAAAAACTGAGCTTTAACCATTCTGACAGGCGCTAATTAGTTAAGGGCCAGAGCAGCAGCAGCAGCAGCAGCAGCAAAAAGAATTGCTGCAAACAAACCACAGCGTAAAGCATTGGCAAAAGATTTTCTTTCAATTAGACAAACCGAAAAAGTTCCGGCTTGTGGCTGTGCTGTTGGCCCTTTCATTCGCTTGCCCCATTTGACTGTGGCAGCATTTCACTGGCAAACTTCAAGTGGGCAAACAAAAAAAAAAGTAAATGCGAACATACACCTCCTGGCAGCATTTCCTGTTCGACTGCCATGTTTAGACCCAATTCTATTTTGCTGACCACAGAACCAGAGAGTGAGAGAGGAGAGAGATTCTGAATTAAAGCCACAAAAACTGTCAACGACAGCTGCTGTTTATGTGCAGCTACCTTTAATAATACCCTGTAAATTGGCTGCCTAACTGGGGGTATCTTAATATGCAACGTCATATTGTGATGTCAGCTTAGATGATATCATGAGCTATAATTGATTGATGACTAGCATAATAAATCTATTTTGACGAACAGTCGTAAATCTTTATGCCATTAAACGTAACTAAAACTAATAGTGAATCAGAGTTAACTAATGGAACGTAGTAAATAAATTATTATATAAGGATTTATGTGAATTTTATGTATAAGCTTAACTTAAAAGTATAAAAAGTAGTTGAAGATCAATTTGGTGACTTGTAGATACATAGAGAGATATAGATATACGCGTGTATATACATTAATTAAAATATATAGTTAGCTAGATAGATGATGGATAAATAGGTGAATAGATAAAATGATATATTATTATTATATTTATTTATATTTATATTTTACAATAATTTGCGCTGTTTATGTTGAAAATATTTGAAATATTTAAATATTTTCATATACAAAACGCGCTATATACGATATCCAAACATAATTTTGGACATATCAAACATATATAAGTTAAATGCATTGCATCAGAGTATACTAGTTCTGTATGCTCTGCAGCTAAATCTCCTTCAAAAATACTTTTAACATTAAGCCCAGGCACACTGCCTTTTGAATTGCTTTGTTTTTGTGGTAAGCTTTAATTGACTGCCAAAAACAGAACTAAAATTCTCAGAGCTAATTTAACTTAAAACCCTTTAAGCTTTAAGCAGCTTATAAACTTAATGTATGCTCAATTGACTTCACAGCTAATTACAGGGCAGCATTTAGTTCAGCCTACCTAGCCCAGCTAACGTTCTTCCTGAATGTCTTCACACAATCAGAATCCATACGAAATACGAGCTAATACGAGCTTTGGGATCCGAGCATATTGAGGTCTAGGCGCATAAATAATGCAAAGTGTTTCATAACAACACTTAAAGGGCAACGGGGCGGACAGGCTGTTTGTGGGACATAGCAAATTGAGCAACTGACAGTGGAGATTGCGCATACGCCATGTGCTACGACTTATGGCTACATCCATTTGTGAATGCCTTAACAAATATACAGCCCAGACATATTTGATGAGCGGCAAGTGCTTGATGGCTGCTCAGGTTGCCTTCGTGCACACTTCTATAAATATATATATATATATTTATATATAGACATATATATATATACATTTAAACATTGATTGATATTCCGTTGATATCCTTTGCAGCTCGCATTGCACGCAATGGCAATCAAATCAGGACGATGTTTACTTCTGTTATTTATAGTAGCCATCAAGTTTGTGGAGCGTGGGCCTCTCTATGTCTAGGCGATTCGTAGGCTAAACAATTGGCATTTGGTGTGGGCCAACGAGCATTCGAGTACAGCAGCTAGCAAGTCCGTCCTGAAAGTTTTTTTTTTCTTTCGATTTACAGTTCGTGCCTGTGCATAAAATTTGGCTTATTGCCTGCTTGTTCTTTGGTCAAAGACTTCGGAACACTTTTAATTAAATTCATTTGCTGGCTTTTGGCTTTTGATTAAATATGCATAAATAGCAATTAAGTGAAGTGTACTCTGTGTAAAGCATATCCTTGCCTACGTAATTTATGCTAAATTATTGCATACTATATCTTTGTGTACTGCGGCCAGCACTTGAGCTGGCTAGCTAGCTAGCTGAGTAAATGCTGCTCCTGGCCCAAAAAAAGGCAACCGTTGCCCAGCCACTGAAAATTAAAACGCTTAATTGAAGTTGTTCCTCGCGCCATTTCTACCCCAATGTCCTTTTTTATGGCCCTTTTTTGCGCTTGCCGCCTTTTGTGGCTGCAATATTGCAGGTAATTAAAATAGCCCCACAGCCTTCTTCAAAACATCAGCATAATTCACTGTCTGAATTTCATTGTGGTTCGCGTTTCTTTTCACGCCTTAGCCCATGGCGCTTCTTTTTTTGTGAAGGACCCTTTTGTGGTCGGCGTGTTAGAAGATGTTCTCAAGCGGGGCAAATCTTCTTAAGCTCAAGAACATTTCTTTAATTTGCTAATGGTCGTTGTTGTTGTGGTTGTTGCAGATGGGGCGAAACATACCCAGTGGAGCCTTTTCTTTCATTGATTTGCAATGAATATTTATAGCTCATATGGCTTAACCAAAAAAATAGCACTTAAATATAAATAGCTCTTTGGCAATCGCTTGGAAAATCTAAAAGCCATTATCAAGTTATTATCAAAAGCGAGAATTTTTACGACGACCGAGTTTATGGGTATAAAAAATAAAATATGGTTTTAAGTAGTAAAAATTAACAATATTTTCGAATCATGACAAATGATGGAATGACAATTCTGGCAGCCAAATAGTTTAGGAGATATTAAAAGTGCAAAAGGAAATTTCAATGACGAAAGTACAGGATATTGTTAAGCTTATATTTAATATATTTATATTTTATATAATATATTTTATTAGTTATCTAGAAGTTATCCTAGCTACTTTTATTCATACTATTACTATAAATGTTATTATTAACTTTACTACTATTTTTTGTTAATTTCTATGGTAAAAGAATTGAAGCAGGCATTCAAGAATATATATATATTCTGTATCTTAGATATCTTATCTGTCAATGTTTTTCCTTATCTAAAACATTTATAAAATTTTTATTTTTAGGAATTCCCAACAATTTACACTTTTCCTATCATATCAATAACTGAGCAATTCCCATTTCTTAAACACACCCATTTTCTCATAATGATGTCAAACCTAGACGCCAGCTAAACAGTTTCTGCCTTTGTGCTGTTCAGGAATGACCAATCAGAAATTGTTATGCATTTAAATGGTGCATTTAGTTAACCCAGTTGCATGCTGCATGTATTGCATGCCACATGATGTATGCAAAATAATGCAGCAAACCAAAGCAACAAACAACGGCCAGCAAACATTGTACAGCTGCAGTGCCAGCTAGATATGCTTCCGATTATCTACAATAGAAGGAGCGACACGAGCTCCATTTCGTGCTCCGTTTACTAAGAGCTAAGCATTTCGCATATATTTCGACCTCTTTTTTTTTTGTGCTGCTGCGAGCGAGAGTTTGTCATGTCGTATAATGGCCATAATTTGCTAAATGCTGCACAGCAGATGGCACTTGCTCAATTATACGAAACTATGTGTGGGAGCAGAGATTTAGATGCCCTGTAAACAAAAGCTGTGGTAGAGAGCGGGGTATTATAGGCATGTGAGAGATAGAAGAGAATATATTCTGTTACTAATATAATAAGATAATTATGTAGTCAGATAAAAATATACACAAAAACAATTCCTAGGTAATCTACCTTTGGCTACTGAGGTAAATAACTTTTCAAATGATTTTTTTCCTTAAACAAACTTTCGATCAATATTATAATTATAATACAGACTTTTCTATTTGAGTGAGTCCACTGTATCCAAATGTCACGCATTTGCATACATAATGTATGTGTGCATACTTAAGAAGGCTGTTTAAAATTCTTGTATCTAAAGTATCTTGTAGTCATGCACTTTCATAATAAATACGATTTACCAGTGCATTACTGCAAGTGGAGAAGTTACTTATGTATTCTTTAAACTTTCAGTAAATGAATAGCTCTTAGTTAGCATAAGGATTATTAGATATAATAGACGACTCTTGTCAGCCTTTGTCATCTTAAACTCAAGTATGCTTTACATATACAAAGACAAGTATGTACCTTTGTTTGGTTAAGGTATTTTAAAGTCTATCACTCTTATACTCCTGTTGTTCTCTCAGCGTCCTTTATAAAGTGTGCCTTACTCTCTCACCTACTACTCTCCAACTTACTACTCTATTAATACACCTTTCAAAGGGTATTCTTCTAGTCTATCACTTTTTAGTCATTCATCCATCTGTAGTCGCACAGTTGGCATTCCGCTTAATGGCACATAACTTTGCCAAGCTTATTGAATTAGTCGGAACAGCAGCACCAGCAGCGGCAGCGACAGCGACTATAGCGGGAAATCTTTCAGCCAAATCGCGAACGTCATTTTAATTGGCAGCCAGGCGAGCAATCGGAATTATCAGAATGTATCTTACAGATAGCAGCAAAGGTTCAAAGCACAAAAGAAACTCAAATTCAATTGGCCGGCGGCCAGAGCAGGCAAAAGGCAAAAGGCAAATCAGATAAGCCAAAATGCCCAGGCACAACATAATGCGTTCCACTCACTGGACAACAACAGCAACTGGTTTAGGGCAGACACAATAACAACAACAACAACACACACATATACAAGCCACCAGCAACACACTCACTCACACACACACACAAGCCCGAGGAGCACAACAAATGAGAAAAAAAAACGAATGTACGCGCCTTGTAATGAGCTGGCGATTGTATCCGGCAGATACATTTGTGTTATACATACCCATACACCGATATACCCCTACTTACACACACACACCCATACACACTCTCGCACAACCTCTGCTCGAGTCATTTGTTTGTACAGATTTATGCTTTCATGCTTTTGTTGCTGTAGTTGTTGCCATTGTCAAGCACAGTCTCTAATTAAATGTGCAAAGATACCACTAAGAAAGTTGCAATTATGCTCGATTGGCAAATACCCTGTAAATAATATTAATAGCTTGTCTCTTATAGGTAAATATAAATACAAGAAATTAAAGAAAGCTCAATCATATACCCCTTTCTTACATTGTCATTCTTACAGGGTATTGTAACATAAAAAAAAATTAGTCTTCACACAACTGAATTAATTACGTCAATGAGCGCAACTTGATTAGCTACTGCGTGCAGCTCGCCGCCGGCCGTATCTGGTCTGTGTTTCGACTTTCTTAATACACTTACCCAAAGTTGAAGCCTCTTCAAGAAGTTGTGCTTAAGTAAAAGTTTTCTGCAGCATAAAAGTGCAGCGCACTCAGCACGTGTTGAGCTTAGCTGTAACTATGAATAGATAAAGATACTTTTGTATTTCGTAGCTGCTGTCGCCAGCATAAATGGGTTCAATTAATTCTTAAGCCTCGCTCTGACCACTTGACCCTCTCTATCTTTATCTTATTATTATTATCGATTTTGATTAGCTTTGTGTCTGGGCGTCTTTTGTAATTGCAGTTTTATTCACAGTTCTTGTTCGAACTGCACTCGGGCTAAACTTTAAAGTTCTCAACTTTTGGCTTTTAATTAAAAGTTCCTGTTGCTTCGAAAATAAAATTACATGAGAAATTTATGTTAAGTCAAAGTTTGTGTTGTTCTAAGCGTTGAATGGCCAGAGCTATTTGATAACTAAATTATTTACTGATGCAGAAGGGAGAGTTTCTCACTGATAGGCATTTGATTACTCTATGATTTACCTAAGTTTATATAAGTATAGGGTATTTAAATGAGAGTCAATCAATATCTGTCTTTAGGAGGAGGCTTAAGACTCACTTATAAATAGCGATAAATTCCATCTAATTTTATTTACAATGCCTTAATTACTTTTCTCCCAGCATATCCTGTCATTCTTAATATAATTCCCTCACAAAAATTTATATTGCATAGAAACTGCAAATTATTGTCATGAATAAAGTTATTCAAGCATAGTCCGTCAATTGACATATATACACAATAGCTATCCATATATATATAGTAAATCAGCCTATAGCCTTAATTGCTTGGTAGCTTGAATGAGCCTTGTGAGACGCCGCGGCAATTTAAAGTAAATCAAAATGTCATAAATTACAAATGAAATTGAAATTTCAAGAATTTTACAGAAGCCAATAAAAAAAAAACAAAGTTCAAACAGCAACAAGTATACAAAAAGCCAAACCATTGTCCAGCGCAAGCTTTTTGTGAACTCAACTTTTACTTGTTATACAAAAAGTCACGCAAAAATTAGGCCGAAAAGGTCGCTTAATGCGCGACAAGGGAAATTGTTGTTGAGAAGAGAATTATGGGGAACGACAGCAGCTGGCCCTGGGCCCGACTATTGTACAGCTTTTGGGGCCATAACACTTGATTATGCAGATACACAAATAGAGAATAAGCCACAGGGTCTCCTCGCTCAACGGGCGAGACAATAAACAGCAAAATATATTTCCATATGAATTGAGCAGCAATTGTCTAAAAAGGCAAAAAAAAGTAAAAAACGAAATTTGTAGCCAGCCAAATGAATTGAGTGAAGAAAATATTAAGGAAAATCAAACTGACTTTCAATGACACTAAACGGGTTGAGGCGATGATGGCTGACTGGGGTTCAGGGTCAGGGTCAGGACTTTCGTTTTATCTGTAAATGAGGCGCTGAAAGCAATTTAAGTCAACGCCTCAACTGCGAATGTGTGCGGGGTATGTGGTTGAGTGCAGCTGTCAATGGGGCTGAAACCTCAAAAAAACAGCACCTACCAAACACCCACCCACCCAGCTATCCATTCAACACCCACCCACAAGTGGCGCCAAGTCAATTGTAAAAGCATTTTAAACAAAACTCAACGAAACGTGCGGAAAATTGTTGATGGGCGGAAAAGTGCGTGTGGTGGCTGGGTTCGATTCAGCTTGAATTGTCTCTCTTTCTCCCCTCTCTGTCTCTCTCTCTCTCTCTCTCTGAGAGTGTTGGTGCTGTGAGCCAGCAGCAGACAAATAACAATGTTATTATTATGAATTATCCACAATATTTAGACATAGATCGGAAGTGTCAGCGCGTGTCTCTTTCTCTCTCTCTCTCTATCTATCTCTGTCACTTTCTGTTCTCTTTCAAATAGGAATAAATTATTTTGGCCTTGAAGGGAACTCAATTAGTTGGGCTACAGCATTAATTGAATGAATTCTTTTGATCCAATATTAAATGAGCTTCTATAGAAATAGCAAATGCAAATGAACAGCCACAAATGAGAATCGAAAAAGTTTTTGAAACGAGAGCTGTGCGAAAAGTAACTCAACTAAGTTTGACCAAGCGATTGTAAATCGCTATTGACGCTTCAAGATTGTAAGAACCTATTGAAAAGTTAGTTAGAAGTTCGTAGTAGGTGATAGTTCGTGGTAATCTCAATCAATTAGTCAATCGATAACTATAACGATAGCTATTGTCTTTAGTTTTCTCTACTCTTCTTTATTCTTTCTTATATTCTATACTTTTCTGTCTGCTCTCTATTCTTCTCTTCTCTCTTCCCTTTAGTGTAAAGTTCACAAGTCAATCAATAACATTGTTGATAGCTAATTTACTTTCCAACTTTTCTTCACTTATCTCTTCTCATCTGTCTGTTCTTTTTATCTTCCCTCCCATCTGTCTGTCTCTTGTCTTCTCTTCTCTACTCGTCTCTTCTTATTAGTTTAAAACATTTCTATTATTTACATAATAAAGCTCCATTTGTTGTGCCTCCAAATCCACTCGCGTAAAAAATAACAATCAAGAAATCAAAATTGCGAATGCGAATTGCTTTGCTTTTGCTTTTGCTTTTGGATTCGCGCTTAACAAGCTTGTTCTCAAGTTCTTTGTACTTAAGTTAAGCTGTCGCAGCTTTGACAGGCTCGAACTTTATCTAGGCTGCCAAAACAAACAATTCCCCACGCAAAGCAAACACCCCTCATCCAGCTGTCGCTCCCCCTCTCACCTCTCACCACTCTCGCTCGCTTCACAGTCTATAAAAAAAAACGTTGTCAAAAATCAAAGTACATAAGCGCAGTTGGCAACTTTTACAGCTTGAAAACTTGCCAAAATGAAAGTGCGAAAATATATTTCAGCTGTTTGCTAAGATTGTAAGCCATTGTAAAGGATATGCCGGGCAGAACAAACAGGCTGTCGTGTAAGCTTAAGCATATCCTTAGCGATATCTATATGTGTGTATCTGCAACTTAAGGACGCTCGACTTTACAACCGCATGACAATTAAAAGAACAAACAGCTTAGGCGAAGGCGCAGGCACAGGCACAGCTCACATTACACGCCCACACACTCACACACACACGATGCCACAGCTTGTAACAAGGCAACATATGCAAATGTATGTAGTCTTCTCCCATTCCCTCTCCCTCTCCCCCCACTCCCACTCTTTTTGAGGGCTTTGTCAAATTGTGCAATTGTTGCTCGGGATAACAAACCGTATGTAAAGAGCCGCATTTAACACGTGTGGCACGTATTTCATTTTGAAAAGCCGTAAGCCCAAAGCCCAAACCCAAGTCAAAAACTTGTCTGGTTAGTTAAGCGAGAAGCAATGAACCTGCGGGGGCCTAACCAGCGTGTACCACACGGCGTATGCGTAACAATGCCCAGCACTTTGTTGACAAGGCGAGCGCATGGCAAAAAAAAAAAAATGGGCTGAGGCACGTAGTACATGGACTTTTTTCTTGGAAAAAAAAAAACATAAAATAATGGAGAAATGGCATGAGTAGGCAGCACAAATTGTGACAGTGAGAGCGAGCGTGTGCAACAAAGGCAAAATGTGGCACAAAGCAAACCACTAGCTGAATGCACTGACTAGCATGCTCAGGCCAGTGGCACAAGCATTTCCCCTTGCAGTTTTAAAGCCAAACACTTTGACCTTTAACGCACGCTAAGCAGCTCGTAAGCACCTTGTCTGAGGTTTATAAATTATTCCATTTGGATTTTAAGCCCTGCATGCCCATGCGGGTAGCTGGAGGTAGAGAGGTCAAAAGGGAAAATAAAACATGTGCTAAATAAATAAATTGCCTCTGCGAGTTATGCTCCAGCAGCAACATGAGCAGCACCAGCAGCAGCAACAGTAATTTCTATCAATGCTTGTTTTTTCTGCTTCTTCTCCTTTTTTTGTTATGCTTGAAGTTGGTCGAGTTATTTGCTCAGCTGTCCGTTCAGACATAATCCCGGGCAGCGTACTCCGGACACATAAAGAGCATGTGTGATGCTGTGACATCGAGGGGTCTAAACGACTGTTGCAAATACATATCTGTATACATATATATACATAGCAATATATATGTAGCGACATGTATCCTGTGGCGCATTTCCTTGTTTGGTCTATTCGAGCTGCTTCACATTTACTGCTCGCATTTTATTTGATATATTAGCTACTTCAAATCTTCAAATATGCGTGTTGTGTACTCTATATAAATCAGCGGAAAGTTCTCTCAAATATTATGCATTACCATGACAGCTGACAGTTGGGACGACCAGAAAGAATTCAGACGTTTAACGAAGTTTCCGCTTCATTGTGATGTACTTTATGATATATGGTCTGCTAGTTATGAAAAGCGGCTCGGTCCCGATAAGCGGCACCTTAAATGCGGCGTTTTTTCCTTTTTTTGGCATGTTCAATGTGGCGTATGCGTAATATTTTTTTTTAGTATTTTGGTTACGGCTTTCGCCCTGATTTATGTGTATTTAAATTGAATTTAAATTTAAATGCAAAGCTTGAGCTGAGTTCAAAAATATACTTAACTTCTGTATGGGAATCGACGGGGCATATGACAGAAGTGAATTATTAGTTATTTATTATTTATTTTATGATGGAAATGATTTAATTTTTGATTAATAATCATGCGCTTATTTTACAGAAAATATTGCTAAACAAATATTTTCTTAAATAAAATGCGCTATATACGATTTTTAGCTTAGTTTAAAGCCTAGTTGTAGCTTATGTTATTTATGAATTTTTACTGACCTTTCCTACGTTTCAAAAGGAAATCATTTTTCATGGCTTCTGATTTAGATTTGAATTTTTCCGAGTAAAATTTGAGTCAGATACTACGTACTCTTCAATTGTAAGTCGGTTTACAGCATGGCTGGCAATGAGAAAATCTTTTGCCTAAAATTTCAATGGCCAGCAGATTGAGTCGAGTGATATCAAAAAGGGGATTTGCATTTACTGCTCTCAATTTGCTGCTTTCACTTTGGCAAATGCATATTTGTTGATTTAAGCCTTTTAAATGCATTTTGCAACAGTTGTGCAGAAAATCCCCCGTTTGCTTTATATCCCATGCAGAATTGTTAATATATAGCATAACAGATGTCCCCAAGTGCAAACAATGCTATACAATTGATACGCTGTAATAATTTTACATAGCACAAATCCCAGTATTGACAATGCTTAAAAAAAACTGAATATCCCGGCACACACACACAGACACACGTACAACTATAAAATAACAATAAACAAACTTTGTATTGTGTGTACCAAAGAATATTTTTATACTCTGCTGCTGCCCACATTCAATCAGCTATGTATATATACAAAAAAATAAAGAAAATATATTTATTTGTTTTAATACACATATGTAAGGTCATGCGGCTGCTCAGTTTTTTATGTTTATTGCATAGGAAATTAAAATTAATGCCTTTTATAATTGCTTTTAAGTACCGATTGTTTATTTGAAGAAGCATACGCTTATATTTGCTTAATACACACATGTGCGAAGCCGCATAAATCAGCCGAAAAGCTTTTGTGTAAAGCAGCAAAGAGATTTTATGATATATGCGCCCTAATAAATTGCAAATAAAACTGATTTATTGGAAAGTAAGAGGAAAAACTACTTGAAAGATTTGCAATAAACTACACATAGATGCTGAAAGTTTTGACAGCGAACGAATTGAAAATAACACCCACACACACACATAGACACGAACATCCTCTACAGTCAGACTCATCAAAGCAAGCATAGTCGATGTGTGTGCGCGTTTTCATTACTCATACGTCACGTGTGCGTGGGTTGGAAACTGTCATGAAAATTCAGCTCGAAAGCTAGCAAAATGCAGTTCAAAAGCCACACACAAGTTTCATGCGCCTCGCTACGTTTTGTTTTCCAGTCTCTGTTAATATGTGTTGCAATATAAAAACAAAAAAAAATAATAATAAAGTAAAAAGAAATTACGATTCGAACATTGTTTTTCAGACCTCGAAATAGTAGATGCTCTCTGGCTGGCTTGTACATTTGGCGTTTTATGTGTTGCCAGTTTTATTGAAATTGTTGTTGAGGGTCGGCTGCTTCCACCACACGCAATTTGCCAGCTGATGAGTGTTTGGGCCACGCTTTTGGCCTAGGCATTTTTTATTGCTAATTTCTGTTATTGCCTTGCGTGCACAGGCCTCTGTCGATGTGTGTGTACGCAATCGTAAAAATATTTTTATTAGCATTGGGCGCAATGACACGCCCACACGCACACCACCCACACTCATTCACTGAAAGTAAACGGTGCAAAGTGTGCTTTGATATTTTTTTTTTTGCAAGCATTTAACGTATGCTTCTATCAATAGCTCAACTTTTTGGCTTAATGCTCGCTCACCTAGCCGCATTTGCCGCGCCCCCGCCTCATTCTCTTATCAGCTTGGCAAGTTTGTCGCCTTCGGACTCGTAAAATTTAAGTGCTGCCAAGCTGTTACTGACCCTCTCTCTCTCTCTCTCTCTCTCTTTAACTTACTGCAAATTGGCAGCACTTTTATAGCTTTTGCCGGTTAATAAACAAATTTGTCTGCTCAGCTTTTGGCGTTGCGCTGCATAATAAATATATAAACATGCATTATCCTTATCAACTGCCGTTGTTGTTGTTGTTGCCTAACAACATTTACAGTTTTATGCGCGACTAAGTGTTACGCACACAGCAATGCAGCTACATTTACCCATTAGACACTCCTACCCTACCTTAAACACGTTTTCGTCGTATCCTTTTGTTTTAACACCTGCAGCAATTCATTTCAGTGCGCATTTACTCGCTGTTGCTTTAAGTGCGAACTGCCATTTGCCTAAACGATAAGATTACGTGTGTGCAGCTATGTGTGTGTCGGCATCTGTATGTGTGTGTGTGTGTGTGTGTAAGTGTTTATTCCGCAGCTAGCGCAAATAGCGCTCAAACCGTACTTGTTCAACTGAGCTCATCTACTCTAAACCTAATTCTATCTTCCCGCCACGCTTGATTGCAGCTATGTGCAACAGAGCCGTCAGCCTTCAGCCTTCAGTCCGACACCCGGCCACGCCTCCCGCAATCAGTGCTCTGCTAACGGGGTTTCAGTTTTCAGCTGGCTGTTGACTGTTGTTGCGGCTATAGTTTCGCTTTGTTTCGGACTATTTGGTTCGGCTTCCTCTTTGGTTCGCATCCGGCTCGACGCACAACGCAGCTAAAGCAGCCTATTGACAGTTGGGCTATGAATGAGTGTGCATAAGTGTACGTGTGTGTGTATGAGTGTGTGTGTGGTCTATGTGACAAAGCTATTTCCATGTTTTCCTAGCTGTTAGCCAGCATGGCATGCTAGGAATTTTGTGCGACAAATTTGAGCATTGTTTCAATTGGAATTTCTAAGAAAATGAATTTGAAATTAAAATGAAAATTTTAGGAATTTAGTTAGACTAAAATATTTAAATAAATATATCAATTATCAAATAATTGATATAATTAATTGCATAGGAATTTGATTGAAATAGAAACATTTCTTAAATATTTTCTTGCCTTACTTAAATTCTTCTCTCTCAATTGTCAACTTTTCTGCTCTTGCAATTTTCACATTCACAAGATTTCCAGCTTTTTTTTATGGCTTCTCCTGTCAACTGGTTAAGCATTTCAAATACCACTTTAATATATATTTAATTTATAGTGCGCATTTGCTGTAATCATTTCGAATGCGAACATAAAAATGAATTGTATACTTTTGGGCGTTCGAATTAAATTGCGTTTGCCCGCAGCTGAATTCAGGGAAAGGCATTAAAATAACAAAATGAATAAATTGTGCATACGTTAAGCATACACGCACACCCACTCGAACATACAACAACAACAGCAACAACAGCAACCCGCATTCGTACCGAATTGGCCGCAAAACCAATTAAATTGCGGCTCAAACCAACTGTAAAACACAAAAATATGCGAATGCATGCAATGAAGCGTGAGTAGCACACGCACATATACATATACACATATACACTCTCGCACACACTCAAACACGCATTCATACAAAAGTTATAAAAGCCTTGCCTAGCTAGATTTAAGCGCTCGCCCCCCAAACATATTTGGCCACATATTAAAAGCCAGCGAGTCGACCCCAAAAAACTAATTGCAACACTTTTGCATCTCGCTTTTGCAGCATACTTTTTTGTTGCATGCAACGGTTAAACGATGGCTGAGCAGAGCAGCAACAACAACAGCGGCAGCAGCACCAGCACCAGCACCAGCAGCAGCAGCTCAGCTTCCAACAGCGCTGCTGAAAGCGGACCTGATTTTGATGCACTGCGTGCGGCCTGCTACGCGCGTTTGAATAGCAGCCATCCACTAACAGGTAAGCCAACAACAGCATGCCACACACCCCATACACACACACATACTACAATACTCAATATACAATTTGTTTAATCCGTCTTTAGGTGCGCACTGTACGGGCACTTTTGATGGCTGGCTTTGCTGGCCCGACACGCGCGCTGGCGATTCCGCCTATGAGCTCTGTCCGGGCTTCATCACCGGCTTTGATCCGACACGTAAGTAACGCTATTTCATTTACGCACTTGTTTATTTGACTGCCACAAAGGCAACATCCGGCGTCCAGTTTACGCAGTAGCTGATTTTGACAGCAAATCAAATAACCAAATGAACTTATTGTGCAAATAGACGAAGCAGTAAAATGTCAGGCACAAGATTACAACGGAAACGGAAATACTGCCAGGGTAGGCACTTGAGGCAAGGCTGCGTGCCCCAAGCAACAGACACACAGACACACAATCTGAAGCACACATGCCTGACTAAGCCGCAAACCAAAAACCGCCCGATTCCACCTGACATGCTAATTGGCCGCATTCCCCTGTGTAGGGAGCCATCTTTTAGGCCGCATTTCCGCTTCCGCTAAAGCAGCTGTTTATTTTTTTTATCTTTCATCTGTTATTAAAAGATGCTGGCAAATCAATTTGGTTCTTAGCGCTGACTTAAATACATAGAACGAGCACACACATACACGCTGCTCATGTGTGTGTGCGTGTGTAGTCGTGCATAAAGCGGCAGCTGCTTAAATTTTTTTTTTTTTTTTTTCGTCGTGGTTCACAGGCCACAAGAGCTGTTCCAATTTACTTTTCTTTCTTTTTTATTTTGGTTGGAAATCAATAACTGAAGTTTTGCTGTGAAATATGTTTTCATTAGAGAATCAAAAAAAAAAAAAAAACAACAACCATTACAACCATAACAACAGCTAACAATGAAGCATTGTTCAAGTTTTGAAGCATCGAAAAGTAAATTGTACAAGTTTTACAAGTCAAGTTTTTTTTATTTTACGAACTAAAGCTCCAAATCCAAAACAAAGTCAAATAAATGCCAGAAACTTGAACGCATGAAAATGACACAAGTGCCACTTGAAAAATTGAATTAATTTTCTAGCACAATTTATTACCAGAGAAAATAGCTTTAAAATATATATGAAAATATCTCATAGTCTAAATGTCAAGTCTATTTGCAGAAAATCTTAAAAATTAAAAAAAAAATCTTTAAATGCAATTAAATTTTAATACAAAATATTTATCAAATTTTGCCATCAATTTAGTTAAAATAAAATATTTTATACATTTTAAAACCATATTATAAATATTTGTATACATATATTATTATTTATACATATATATTATTAATTATTATATATTTAAGATTAATTTTTCCTTTCAACTTTAATCCCTTTCAAAGTTCAATTAACTTTTCCTTTAACATCATTAAAATAAAATTTAATTTACTGTCAATAAATATTAAAAATGCAAACTAATTATTTTGTTCGTTGCAAAAGTCAACTTCAATCAAATTATCCATCCATTCGGTTAATAAATTTTTAACTACTATTATTGCCTTTAGCTATTATCTTGTCTGCCACACGCACATTATTAAATTCTCCATCAACATAATAAACCCCAAAGTTTGATATAAATAAACGCAAAAGCAAAAAGCAAAAAAAAATGTTGCACATTTCACGCTATCAAAAACATAAGCCGCAAACTTTGAACCTACTTAATTATATAGATACAAATTGTGTAGCATAGCCACACATATGAGCAGAGCTTCACGAATTAACCAAGCGCAATTTCCTGTTATTAGCTCGCGGCTTTTTTATTTTATTTTGTTGCCTTTCCGTGTTAGCCAACAATAGCAACAGCAACATTTGAATACAATAATAATGAATTATTCAGAACTGCATGAAATTGTTTATGCAAGACAAAAACAACATAAAAAGTTGAATATATTTCAAATATTTATGAATAACAACACAAAAAAACGAATTAAAGAAACAAGAAACAAAAGATATTAGAAAATACCCTGCATAAAGGTCGTTCTAGTCATCTTATAGAAATGCCTAATTTTTTTTAGAGATGTTTACATGGAATTTTTAAAATTTTTAGACATTTACAGAATCACTTTGAAAGATGTTTTTATACAAGTATATATATATATATATTAAATATATATTTTTTTTAAGTATGGTTCTTAGATTTCTATATAGCACTTAGGATTACTCCGAGCAGTCGAGCAGTGTTGACTAGAGCACTTCTACCAGTTCTCCACATTGCGACTCGCATCTAAAAATTATAGAAATTTGAATTTCTAAATTTTCAAATGTTTTCTACCATCCAAATCGTAGAATACTTTTGACTCCTACCCACATTTTGCAGTCTATAAATTGCAATATTTGTAGCCAAACTAAACGCTCGCTATTAAGTAATCACACAATCAACTGCTGTATGGCAATTTATGGCATATTACTTGACTGTGCCATGTCAGTTTGGCATGAAACGCAACAGCAGGCCATGCTCACAGCGTTCATGCAACAGCTTTGTCACGTGTCTCAGCTAAAGTTGAATGACATTTTTGTGTGTTGTTTGTGCCAAAAAGAACACAGAAAAAAAAAAAGTAGAAAAAACATGGCGCCTAGCATACTCAACGACTAAAGAGTGGGAGCTGGTGTTGCGTTTAACAGTAAGCAAATGTGGCTTACAGCACATTTGGCTTATGACTCGGTTTTGGCCAGCAGCACGCCTTTGGCTGAGACACAGACTGCGGCAGTAGCAGCAGCACCAGCAGCAGCGCCTCGGGGTCGCCAGATTGTACAAGATTATGTGCTTTGCAGTGCGCCGCCATTAACTTTTATGGCACTTCCGTTGGTCGGATGTGGTTAGCACTGGCAGTGGCTGTGGCAATAGTAGAAGTGGCAGCAGTAGCAGCAGCAGCAGCAGCAACGGCAATGCTTTTTTGTTAGCTGGCTGTCATGCTGCTTATTTGCCACACAGAGCGTATACGTGATTTTTTCGTCGCTGCGTGCCAACTGAGTATAAAAAAGGGTACCACAACAGAACGTAAGAAAGAGACATATAGTAAAATAGATAAAGCGAGCGTATCAGAACTTCACCTGTGAAATTCCCAACAGTAAAGGTATTCGAAACTCGTCTTTTTTTCGCCCCATTGACCAAGAATACAATAGTTGCTCCTGTTACGGCTGTGGCAAGACTCTATGTGTGTGTGTGTGTGAGTGTCTGCGTGTGGCAAGCGATTTCTTTCAACAAGTTCGATAACAATTTAACAATGGCACGAAAATTGCATAACTCAGCCGAGCCAAGGCATTCGACATGCTTGAGGCACTTAAAAACTTTTAAGGAAACCATTTATAGGACCAATTGAAATTTTGTTAACTTTAGTCAATTGCTTCGTTAGGATAATGTTATTATTATGATTAAAACTTATTTTTATTATTGCAGTTAAGCTGCAAAAGCTGTTCGAACAAACTGCAAGATTTGACAAGAGTATCGATTGTACAGAAGCCACAAAATTATATAAAAATTTAGCTAATTAAGTAGCATATCTAAGTCTATCATTTAAAACATTCCAAAGCTATAAAATTAGCATATTTATATTTACATATCAAGCAATGCCAATAGCAATTTTGTGCACAATCAATTAGCTGCGGTTAAATTGTTTACATGTCGTCAACGCAATCTACATTTTAGTTGCAATCTCAAAATGCAAAATAAATGGAAAACTAATGAAAATGTAATTTGAAATAAGCGCTAAGTGAGTGCATGCTATGTATATGCGAGGCAATTATTTATAATTAGTTTATTCAGGCGAACGCTAATTATAAACCTGAAATAATATTAGATAAACTCATTTTAATGCACAGGATATGCGCACAAGGAGTGCGGCGATGATGGCGAATGGTACAAGCATCCTTTGACCAACAGAACCTGGTCGAACTATACCACCTGCGTGAATCTGGACGATTTGGCGGTAAGTTTTGCTTAAAATTTAAACTGAAAATTGAAAATCTGTGATTAAATTGAATTTCCTTTTCACTTGCAGCGCAATCACAATGTAAACTTAATCTATGAGGTGGGCTACAGCATCTCGCTGCTAGCCATATTGCTATCGTTGGCCATCTTGAGCTACTTCAAGTAAGTCTCTAATTTTAGCTAACCTTGTGCTTCAAATGTCGTATAAAAGCACTTAAGGCTAATGAGCCACATTTGCCAGTTGTTGTTATGGTCTTGGCCTGGCGCTTGGCGCCAAATTTTATTGTTAAACAAAGATGAGCCAAACGCTTCTCTAATCAACTGCCAAAGAGCTCAACATGTGTATGTGTGTCTTTGTCGCTGTCTCTGTCTCTGTCTCTGTCTGTTCATTGCACTTTTCTTGCGCCCATTTAATCCGCCACACTTGACGTCGGAAATGAGAAAATATTTGCTTTCTTACCAAGGCCTCCACATCAGCAGCTAACTTTTCCCCTGTCGTTCTCTCTCTCTCTCTCTCGTCTCGCCTTTCTACCTTCTCTATCTTTTTCATTGCCTGCTGTGTCGTATGTCAAGTGAGTATTAAATTGTGTGTCTTCTTCAAACAGGATATCGATTAATTTCCACTTGTCTGCAGCACAATTAGTGCTCTTGGCTTGTTTATTATCAGCTCAGACAAAAAGACAGACAGCCTGACAATCAGAGCGACAGAGACAGGGGAACAGCAATAAAGAACGGGTGTAAGAGAGAGGGAGAGACCGGACCGAAACAGTGTCAGCTAAACTTTGGCTAAAGCGCTTTTTACTGTGTGCAAAGGGCTAATAAAACGTGCCACCGAATGTGAACGGAATTTCGTTTAACTATGCTCTTAACTCCACTAACGTGAAAGTATATTAAAAGCGCAAATTAATTGAGTGTGAAAATTAAACGCAGACACACAAATATTTCGCGAATTTCAATTAGTTTAATTGATAATTAAAATACAATTTTTCACACCTCATACAAATTTGTTGTAATACTTTAAGCAATTATATAAATATTTAAAATGGAATTTGAACAAACAATGCGGTGATTAAATAGATAAGCTGACTTTAATTTTGATAGAGTTGAGTTAGTTTAATGATGTTAAATCAAATTTAATTTTATCAAATTTTAAAAGAAAACTAATGTAAACTACTTTAAAAATAATAAAAAAATATATTTTATCTAAATTTTTAACAAACATAAATACTTTTATTAATTCATTTCTATATTCACTCAAATTCTCATTCCTGCAGCAACTTTAACTCAAATGCAAAAATCACTTAAGCTCGTTTATAGTTCTGACAGTAATCCTGTTAGCTTGCTTGGACAGCAAGCTGCCTTAAACCACATCAAAAATACTAAATCCTGTAACCAAATCTTTTTATATCTAAACACAATTTATCTAAGTTAGCTTTCTGTGTCAGTAAAAACTATTTTAAATCCTATTGCATTAGAAATGTCTGGCATTGCGGTCACATATTGCAAAATGTGTACAGAACCTGTGGACAATGCACACGGAGAGTTGTATCCAATTTGCATGGCATGCATTAATTCGCCAGATCCAACAAGATTTCATTAATATGCAGCTCGCTCTTTGGCCAGCTGCCAAAATTCGACAAATGCAGCGGCAACGAAACGGAACACGATAGAGATGCGAACCGAAAGATGAGCAATGAAAGCTCACAGCATGTGCGCTCGGTGCTGACATTGAAAATAAAACTCGGCTCATACTCCAATCTGTCTTATATATATACAACAATGAGAGACGTGTGAAATGCAAATACGTGTTTTTCCAAATGTATGTCAATATTTGGATACATGATAAAAGAAGGGAATTAAACGAATTCTTGTATGTAATCATATTTGGAAAAGGCCACGCCGAGGGATACTGTATAACTTGATTCTACTCGACTAAGAGATGCTGTGTAGGGTATTATTAGATCAAAAAGATTATATAGATCAATTAGAGGAAAAAATTCATATAGAGCAGATACATTATAAATTTTAGAACGAATTATATATATCATTAGCATCAAACAGAAATTCATATTATTTATATTATAAGATAGACTTTAGATTATGAATCCATTATCAAATAAATAGAGGGGTGCATCATATCATATCTTTAGAACTAGCTAAGAGATATCTTTAAGATCATATATTGATGATAATGATGTCTCTGCCTACAGATTATGTACAGCATTTGTATCTCATGAATTACTTAGATCATCAGGAACTCAAAGATTACACAGATCCTGCAATACTTTACATATCCTAAAGATAATTTATCACTCACTTTATATACCTGACTTATACCTCCCACTTATATACCCGTCTTGAACTAACTATTTCATTCCTCTTCTTCAGATCTCTGAAATGCGCTCGCATCACGCTCCATATGAATCTGTTCAGCTCATTTGCCGTAAACAGTTCGCTGTGGCTCATTTGGTATCTGGTTGTGGTGCCCAACGCGGAGCTGGTGCAGCTCAGTCCGGTAAGCAGACTTAATGAAACCGAAAGCCCAGTCTCTGAAATTGAATTTTCAATTGTTCTTCCTTATTTTTGTTCTGTGTTTCAGGGCTATTGTGTAGCTTTGCACATAATACTGCACTATTTTCTGCTGACCAACTATTCGTGGATGCTGTGCGAAGGCTTTTACCTGCACACGGTGCTGGTCGCTGCCTTTATATCGGAGAAAAAGCTGGTCAAATGGTTGATAGCCTTCGGCTGGTGTTCGCCGGCCATTGTCATTTGCATCTATGGACTGGCACGCGGACTCACTGGCAGCCGGGAGGAGAATCTACAGTAAGTGCAACAACATGATGTCAGCATGTGTGTGTGTTTGTGTGTGTGTTTGCGTGTGTGTTTGTGTGTGACTTGCTAAATTGATTGTGTGCACGCATACATGCAAGCTGATTTGCAAACTCAAATCGAATCAAATCAATTGTAAACCAGCTCGTTTGCAATTCATTAGATGACAATTCGCCCACAGACTTAACTCGTCTCATTCTCATTCTCTTCCTCTCTGTCTCTCTCTTTCTAGCTGCTGGATGACGGACACAGACTATAACTACATTCTGATAGTTCCCGTTTGCATTTCAATCTTTCTCAATTTACTGTTCCTTTGCAACATTGTGCGCGTCGTCCTGCTCAAGCTGAATGCCCCGGCCAGCCTGCAGGGCGGCTGCGGACCCTCACGAACCGTACTTCAAGCATTTCGGTAAGTTTTTTGGAGCATAAAAACGGGGCCAAAAACAAAGTCAAGTCCCAAATGTAAAAGACTTCAATTCAATAATAATAATATGTAATTTGCTTGCTCACACAAAAAGTGCTGACGACAGGCCTGCAGGGCGTATGCGTAATAAACTTGTTTTCCTTCAGCGCATATTTTTGCTTTCATTTTCTGTTCTTTTGCGTCTCGCAGCGTTCGAAAGTTTTTTATTTTGCTTCATTTTACATTTTAAATTACGCATACGCCGCGTTGACTTGCATTTTAATACGCTCGTCGACAAACGAATTATACATAAGTCTAAGTATTATTACAATCCGACCCAACTCGCGCTCGCTCTCCTTATCTGCTCTCTTTTTTACACACTTTCGCTCTCTCTCTCTCTTTCTCTCTCTCTCTGTTGTCTTTGCAGGGCTACGCTGCTGCTGGTGCCGCTGCTTGGCCTCCAGTATATGTTAACGCCGTTTCGTCCTGGCCAAGAGCATCCCTGGGAGTATACATACCAAGTCATCTCGGCGTTTACGGCCTCATTTCAAGTAAGTAATGCTTTCTGCTTTTGCCTGTTCTTCTTCTTTTTTTGCCATTGCCATTTTGGAATACCTCGCATAATTGTTGAAGTTCGGGAACTAGTTTAAAGTGAGAGGAGAAGATCCTCATTGGCATTTATAGAAACAATAAAATGACTATTGACAAAGCTAAATATATTTTTCAATATTTATTGGGTATAATTATTATAAAAAGGATTTCCTCCTCTACCTTCTCCTTCAATCTTCAATTACTTCTCCAACTAACCTTTTGCTATTACAATCTTCATTTCAATCATATTTTCTTATACCTTTTCTTTTCTTTGATTTTCAAGAACTTGTTCACAGGGTAATTCCTAGTCCATCAGACTCTACAGATGCACTTCGTTGCCAGCCAGCTTTTAATATTGTTTTATGAGCCCCGCACAGGTTGAATACTTTTATGCTGTTAGTGTATGTAAATTTCTTACTCAGCTGCTTCGATTTAAACTTAAATCCATACGCTTGGAATTTTCGCTTGCGAGTGCTTGTTGGCAAAGAGAGAAAATGTTAGAAAATATGCTTATTTAATTGGCTAAAAATTTGCTGATTTTACCAACAGATATTTGCCATAATTTATGTAAATAAGCCAAAGTCCATGTCAGAGCTTGTTTATTACAAATTTCCTACCAATCATAAACCATATCGTTGCCGTAACGCCGAGGGCTAAATTATTAAAATGCCAGGCACATGCCTGGGAAATATTCCACCCCCCAAAGCTGGAAAATCTCAGCGCATTTAAATGCGAGCGACTTCTCGGCCTCAGCCAAGAGGAACTTAGACGACCTCAAGGCAAGCACCTGAAATCAATAAACAAACATGCTATGCAAAAAATTTGATTTTGATATATTATTATTATGTTCGATATTGCCAAGAATAATTACGTTGTCAAGGGCCACAAATCAGCAATCAATTTAAAATTTACAATAGTTTTACTGTAAGTGTGGCGATTGAGAAGAGAAGCCCAAAATTAAATGTCTAACAAAATCGTTAAACAATGCTTAGATGGTAGTCTTGTTTAAACTAAAAACTATAATAGCTTAGTTATGTGATTCCAATAAAGAAATGACAAGTTGCAATATGATAAAAACAGAGCAAAAGTTGTTAACTTTTACGTTTTGTTAAAGAAAGTACATCTGATGGCAATTTTGATATTATTAAAATAACTTCTCTAAAAACATTAAGTCTTATTTATTTTAACAAAATGTTTTGCATCAGAACATGT
>JBAMCI010000077.1:122500-387722 GCA_037075265.1 Drosophila nigricruria
GAAAGAGCTTGGAAATACTATACATACTATATCCCATAACTTTTGCATACTGAATGCCAATTTCTTTAAATTTTTGTAATCTCAATGCGTAATCTTGTATCTAGCTTTGCCTTAAGCCCTCTGCTTTGCTAAGCATATAAATAAAATGCATTAACCTTGCTTGCTTCTCTGTGTGACCCTTTGACAACAGAGCAAAGAAAAATCCCAACGTCATTTAGAAGCAGAGCAATCTAGTAAATACTTCTGCTTTAACTAAGCGCGCGCTGCAATTAAAGCCAACTTGCTGTACAAAGGAAAAAGAAGAAAGAAAAATATTTAATTTATTTTATATTGCAAGGCACTTTTATTCATCAAATGCCGCAGCTGGAATTTGCAATAAATATTAAAAAATATTTGCTACGTAGCTCATATGAGCTATATATGTAGGGGAGCAGCAGCGCCTGGGCCAACTCAATCCAAAGATTGAACTCCTCACCATCTACAGCAACTGCAGCAGCTGTTGTTATTTTCATATAAATTGAATTGAAAACTTGGCAGCAAAAGTCACATACTCTTAATGTGGACCGGACCATAAACGCAAGCACATTTGCTTTCGCCAAACTTTTCGGCTGTCTACTTTGCTAATTAGTTTTGCAAACTGTTTCCAGTTTTTGCCTGCTACTCAAGTAATTAGCAAATCATCGTCTGCAAACAGCTTCAAGAGCTGCATGTCACGCAGAAATCAAAGCCAAATGCTGCAGAGTATTCACAAGGTAGATATAAAAATTTAGCTTCAGCCTGCGAGCACACACATCTCTGTCTCTCTCATTCTCTGTCTCTGTCTCTGTCTCTGTCTCTGTCTACTCCCTCGCCTCATTCTCAGGCTGAGTAATGGCAAACATCAGTTTGCATAATAACTAGCTAAATAATATTCAACCTACATAAAGTGAGCCCAGCTGCGGGACTTATTACGGGCAAAGCCGGACGGCTAAAGGAGAATAGGCAAAAACCCGTAGAAAATCTTTATAAATGCGCAGCAACCACAAAAGCCAAAGCGAAATGAACATTCAAGTCGACTAGCAATTTCCCTGTGGCTAGTTATGAAACATAGTATAAAGGCAGCTATAAAATGTCTGTGCTTAAAATTTCAAATACACTTGCAGATTTCTGCAGTAGAAGTAAGTTTACAAGTAAGTTTTGCCTCAACAAATTACTGCTATAGCTTAAGAGTATGCACTCGCTTCTCATAGGAGCTGACGAAAGCAGATACTTTTTAGCTGCCCTAAATTCCAGTCCATTGGGACTCAAATAGCAAGGACAGCTGTGTCCTTTAGTCTGTGAGGTTTTCAGGACTGCTCATTGAGGCTATGTCCCTTATGGATCCATTATATTCTTTTTGATTTCACTGATGGTTTCAAGCCTTACTAATTGAATGATGACTCACGGCACTACAGCTTAAGTAAATAATTGCATTTTTAGTTATTCGTCTGTATATTTTATTTTTTGATTATATTTAATGACACCAACAGTTGCAATACAAACTAATCCGATTGATTCAATAGCAACTATTACAAAGCCCAAAGAAACCAAATTGAATTGTCCGGCCTAATCAGCTTATCAATTATCCCTAAACTTATTCTTGCAACTAAGTGAAACAATCAAAGAATAGAAAATTCTCATGATATTTAATACGCACAATGCAAAAGAATGTGTCCACATGTGCGTGTGTATTAGTATGTGTGTATGAGTGTGATTGAGTTATGGAACAGTTCAGGACGTGTGCATTGCCAATCAAATGAAGCCTTTTTTGCCTTTTACCAATTTCATTTATATGCAAGCAATGTGTGAATGAAGCAAGCCTGACAAAGGAGCCTGCACGTAGCCAACTATATGCATTAAAGACGTAGGTACACACACACACACACACTCGCACTCTCACACGCATACCCATACACACTCACACTCCATTTCCTCTGTCTGACAAATGATAAACAACGTCAGCTCTGGCAACAGGCAACAATTGACTGATACGCAACACAGATAAAGATACAGAAATAGTTGCTAGAGATACAGTACAGGCTACACATACAGATACAGATACAGATACAGATACATTGCCAGGCACATTCACAGATACATTTGCAGACTCTGGCTACGGCTACGTCTGCGTCTGGTCGCAAAATGAATTGGCAACTGTTGAGCTGGACCCGAAATTGGCATATAAACCAAATTGCATTAGACTTAAGTAGCAGCTTTTGCGTCCTCGGCTCGGGTCCAATGACAATAACAATAAGAACAACAATAATAATATTTTATCTGCACTACCAATGGACCAACTGAAACTCATTTTGTATTCGCAGGGTTTGTGCGTGGCAACATTATTCTGTTTCTTCAATGGCGAGGTGATTGCCCAAGTGAAGCGCAAGTGGCGAACGTTCTACTTTAGTAGTCGACCCCGTACCAATTCCTACACAGCTACTCAGGTCTCGGTAAGATTTCATATGAGCTTCACAATGCTTTCTTTTCTTTTCTGGCTAGATTAAAACGGGGCTATGGCGCATATGCGTAATGCAAGCTAAGCTAATGCAATAACACTGACACAATTGGCAAACACTAATTCTTGCGGATAAATGCATGTAAAACATATACACTCACCATACACACATACATACACTTTACACTTTACATAGAAAATCGCACCGTTTTCGCAACCTGCCAACCACCATGATAGCATATTCTCAGTTCTTTTGATTGTAGTTCGTACGCTGCGGTCCGCCAATGCCTGGCGAGGAGAAGGTATGACTAAAGGATCTATCGTCATCTGCTAAGCGACGCGCCTCCTCAGCACCCCAACAACACCACCACCAGCAGCAACAACAACATCAGCAACAACATGAACTACAGCAACAACGCTCGCGCAGCCAAAGCATGGCCTTGACAGGCGCCGGAGCAAGTACATCCGGTCTTATCGATGGCTGGCGTCAGAAACTGCATTTCCTGCGGCGTCCCAACGTGGATAATGCGCATCAGCGACAGCCGCTTATGGAGGAAACAGCTGGCAATACGCAACTGCAGCTGGCAGCTGGCAATATGCAAGTCGAGGTGGCGCTCAAGCCAAAGCTGATGACGACAATAGCAGAAGACGTTGCCGAAGCAGCGGCAACAGCAACAACGAATGCAGCTGAACAGCGCAATGGCACAGGTTTGATTGCAGGTGCATCTACAGGTGTTGTCATTGTTAGCGTAGATGCCAATGGGCAACAAAATATAGCCGATGAGGCGCTTTAAACTACAAAAGAAAAAAAAACCAAGTCACAAAAACAAACAAGTTACAAAAATCTCTCATAGTCTAAGCCAAGTTTAAGTAGCTACCCGCCCAAAAATGAAGTTAAACCAAACAAGAAAGGAATGCACCCCACCTACAAAAACATAGAACAAAACCAGTCGCCCGCCCATCAAAACGAACAATGTGGAAATTTTTAGCAACAAAAAAATATCATAGTAAAGTTGCATTTCAAAAACGTTTGAAAAGAAAAATTAAAATTTCAACTTTTTTCGCAGCACTATCAAAGTCATTAATCAAAATATAACTAAGAAAATATGTTCTGAAATTCAATTTCACAACAAATTCACAGAAAATAGTGTTAGTAAACAATTGAAAAATAACAGTGTTGAGAAGCGAAAGATGTGCTAAGCTAACTAAACTTAAATTACCAATTATATGTATAATATAATATAGTACAAGTTCCAATGTGCATCAAAAATATCTAAGCTATCGATGTATATCAGCATTATATCGATAACAAATCGAACCTTTTACAGCACTACAAAGAAATATAACTGGGTATTCCTAGACTTAAGATAGTTTCTATGAAATTGTTGTGAAATTGAAATTCAGAATGCAGAAATCCCCTGGTCGAAATGGCTCCCCAAAGTATGCTGCAAAAAAGATGGCGTCAGTGTTGTAAAAAACAAAAATGCAACTAGCATTTAGTTTAAAGCATAAAACATATAAAAAATACATACATATAAATATATATATATATATATATATATATATATATATATATATATATATATATATATATAAATATATATATATATATATATATTTAAATTGCAACTATTATATGATTATTAAGAATTTATGTGGATATCAAATATCATTGTTGTCTTAAGTGTTATGTGTCTCTAACTATTCATGCATATGTGGCTATATCTATATATATACGTATTCTATATATTTATGTGGTAAGCTGAGCTTTCTAACATTTTTAACCTAAGCGCTTTTCACTATTTTAGATGAATGCTTCGAAATCTGTGTATATGAAATATATATATGTATTAAATGGAATTTAAAGCTAAATGAATGTTATTTTATTGAGCATTACGCAACACTGTTAATGTCATTATAGCTTCTTAAGTACTAAGCCATTTGGTAGCACTTCGAATTCACTTTAAAGCCACTGCACATTAAGCTTAATTGCGCCTTTTGCAACACTGTTGCTCAGGTAAGTCTTATCAGGTACTAAGCAGCTAACAAATTATCTGTTAATTAGCAAACTTTTACGCTGCTGTTGAGATTTTATGAATTAAACCTTCCGGCTCATAATGATGGCGCCGACTTCTGCCGCCTCCCGCCACCTGCCTCCTGCCTCCTGCTCCTATTCATGGACTGAAGCCCTTGGGCTCTCAACAGGACGTTGGTCTTTTAGACTGAAATTGTAATTGTACAGCCATGATAAATTCCATTGCCGTGTCCTTTGTCTAATGCTGGACTAATTTTGTCGACAACCAACAACAGCAACAATGGGAAGTGGCTTGCCAGCGTTTTGTTTGACAGTTATTGAAACTGATTTGTACAGAAGTTGACTTCTGTGTACACGTGGCCGCGTTGGTATTTTTGCTGCCGCGTTGTTTTGATGGCCCTTTAATGATGTAGCTGATGATTGTGTGGCAGGTTGCCATGGCATGCCACTAGCCACATGCCACGTACCACTTGCCGCATGCCACACGCCGCATTTGCTGTACAGCAAATGCAACCAACAGCTGCTGGCCCCATGTTTTATGCATGTAAAGCAACGTGTTAAGTGTCATTTTATTGCGCTTTAAATTGAGAGAGATTGTGTGTGAGTGTGTGGGAGTGTGTGTGAGTATGTGAGTGTGTATAACCCAGTTGATGTACACACTCTTGACTGGCTTTTCATATTTCGCGCCCGCACACTTTGTAAAGTGTGTAACTTAAATGCGAGGCAAGTCAAAACTTTGCTCATCAAACGTGCTACAAATTTTAAATGAGCTGTTTAATTGAGAGCGTGTGTGTGTGGGTGTGTGTATATATGTAAGAATATACAAGGATGTGTGTGCGTGTCGAGTCGAGTGTTAAGCTAAGTGCATCACAAGCGTTAAGGCCCGGAGCTGCTACGGCGTATGCATCTGCAGCTAGCAACAAGAATATAAAAAAGCCTTTGCTTTGAGATACTCAAGTGCAGCTACACAAAGGATTCACAGGACTTGCGTGCGAGCACTTAAGGCAACCTGAACTGGACACCTTTTAGACCCACAACTCAAGAGCGATTCAAACGGACAGTCAGGCAAATACTTGTAGTACTTCCACAACACTATTGAGAAAGTTGTCTCGTTAAAAATAAATGTTAAAGAAAATGTCTGAGAATTTCAGTAAAAAATAGTTTAAAGATTCTTTAAATTCACTGCACAAGTTAAGAATTCCCATGAGCATTTTCAGACATACATAACTTTTCATGCGTTCATGACATAATAAATTCATAATACTTTCAATACTCTAAAGTAAGTAAATACTCTAAAGTACCGTACAGCATTCCACTGTTAACTTTAATAGTATACAAACAAATATACTTACACATAAATACATACATACATCAAATAACACTCCATCCCGCTTCATCGCATACTTGCTTTAATTCGCTCAAGCGCCTGCTCTTTCTCTTCCCCTCTCACTGGATGTGGATTGCATTTAGGTGCTCGCCATATTTTTTCTTTGCAGCTAAAAAAAACTCGAAACGACGCAGTTGCCAAATTAAATATTTAACTCATGCTTTTATGCGTTAAAAATATGGAAATCGTTTGAAACACTTTTATAAAGCAGCATAAGAACACACACAGTACTTAACTTAATACTTTAATAATAATACATTTGTTTTTCTTTAAGGCGATTCAATGCTCGCGCGCAGCTTCAACAACCGATCAACAGGAGAGACGCGCTCTGACTAAATTGCCTTACGCTTGCGCTCACACTTAGCCGATTTTCAAACCAATAAAACAACAACAAAGCCTACGCAACTTTTTCGCTCTCACCATCCACAGCGCGCTCTTGCGGAATTCATTGCACTCCACACATCAAACGGTATCGAAAGCATTAATTAGTGATGGGTCAACAGTGAACTAAGTAATATGTCACATGCACTCGGATAATTGAGCACGTTACTCAGCGGGATTATCCGCATGAGTGCAAATTGAGCTTAAAATATTATCCGAATGCTTTTAATGCTTTTAATTGCTGAGTGAAAAAAGACACGCTGGAGTTTAATTTAATATTTAAGTTTATTTAAAATAAATTTGTAATTTAAACTGTTTTTATAGAAAACTAATTTACAAAATTCACATAAATTTAATAAAAAATCTACCATTCTAACTTGAGTAGAACGAAACAAACTTTCATATGATAAGTGGGCTAGGTTAAAAAAGCAGTTTTTAATTATAAAAAAAAATCTACTAAAACTACTTCAGCAGGCAGTGTCTTTAGCATAGTTGAAATGTAGAAATTGCGCATACGCCTCGTATGACGGCTGTTAAAAGTTTGTTTTTTTTTTCTTCTTTCAGCTGACTTATTTGCATAATGAACTCAATTAAAAGTTGGCTGCCTGCCAGCTACAGCAGCAGCAGCAGCTGTTGCCTCAGTTAGAAGTCAATGTGTTTTGACCTATTGCGTCTTATCCTTGCGCTGCAGCTCCTGCTTGGCCAGCAACTGCACGCGCTGACCAACTATGCCCAGCGGCTTGCGTGACACCAGATGACAAGTTGATTGCCTGCCAAAAAAAATGTATATATGTTTTAGTATATAGCCATATAGTATACATTTAAAATATGACTCTGTATCATTTCAGCAAGTATTTTTTTTTAATATTTTAAAAAAATGCTTACAAAGCTGCTTCACTTTTAGCTCTGTTGAATGCATAAGCTAATATACTCTCTTTTGCATTTGCAGTTTATATTTAATAAAAACCAGTTTGATCTGTTTTACTTAGCGAGCAAACACACATTTGACACATTTGCAAATCAAACATAAGCCTTTATATATATGCATCATAAACATATATATCTATACATAAATCAAACAAAACTCCCTCTCTCTCTCATTAGCTTATAATCCATAAATTGACAAATCAAACTCTAAATTGTCAGCTCACTCACTTGTAGATGATTTTTTCTCGATCCGCCCAGGGCCAGCTGCGCTCCAGATTATCCAGCTTGAAAAGCAGCTGCAATGGTAAGAAAAAGCCGTTGACAATGTCATGTGAGTGTGTGAAATGTAATGCCTAATGAGACGCCGCATTGATTGCCTTTACCTTTTGTGACTCGGTCGGCGATGTTATTGTTGCCTCCAGCATGGACCTTGGTGTGGGCGTGGGTGCTGGCGTAGGCGTGGCTGGGCGCACCTTTGATGTGTCAGACGCATTGGCAGGCGTCTCCAGCTGCGGGCTTTCAACATCGCTAACGCGCAGCTTGGGCACATTTCGCAGATTCCAGGTGTAAGTGGTGCTCAGGAAATCGCTATCATCGTCATCGTCATCGTCAGCCTCATCGTCCTCCTTCTCCTCATCATCACTGTAGCTAATAGCAGGCAGCTTCATGTAGTAAACTGTTTTGAGCGCTGATTCATCCTCATCTTGAGCTGCGTCTAGCTCCACGTCTGGCTCATCATTCAGCTCATTTGTCGCGTAATTGACTTCCGATGCATAATCGGATTCCGGCGTCAAATCCTTTAGCTGCTTGGCTACACACTGTTGCAATAACTGCTCTTCGTCATCGTCGTCATCTGGCACCTGCACCAGATCATCTTCCTGTTCTGCCTCCTCTGTCTCAGCCTCATCCTCCTCATCCTCTTCCCCACTGGCCAACTCATAGTCGAGCGCATCTTCATCGTAGGAGCATTTGCGCTGCATACAGGACAGCTCCTCGTCGTGCAGGCTCCCAAAGGACTGTGAGACAGTCTCCAGCGTTGAGCTTAGTATCTTGGGTATCTCGGCTATGGCAGAGAGTTTGCGCTGCATTTCCAGCAGACGCATCTCAATCGAACTGGGCAGCACGCGACCGGAGCGAGAAGCAAGCGATGCTACAGACGTAGCTATATACATACATATATATATATATGGTTTATGATTCGTTTTTATTGCAATTAGATATACACACGAGCACACATACAGATGCAGATACAAATACACAGCTTAAGTTTTATGTAAGCGAAAGAACAATAGTTAGTTCGAGGCATGGCTGGGGGCTTGGGGGCTGTTGGGCTTTGGGGATTTGGTTGTGCTTCTTCACTTGGACTTGGATGCGGTGGGCAGAGCCATCAGCATGTTCTCTATGGTGCTGCTGCGCAGCTCCTGATTGTCGCCGACCTCCGCAAAGAAACGTTTAATATTCCGTATAATGCGATGATGCGGCAGCTCCTGCACGCGGGGCACAAACGAGCATGGGAGAGAGAGAGAGAGAGAGAGAGAGAAGAGAGAGAGAGTGAGTGAACAGGTGTTAATTGCATTGGATATGTCAATTGATTCAATCACCTGCTCCTCCTCGTCTGAGGACTCGTCCTCGCTCAATTCAATGATCAACTCGTTGCCCTCATCATCTAGCTGGGTTTTGGTTTTCTTTTTCTTGGGCTTTGGCGGCTCGGGCGGATCTTGCCACATAATGGGATGCCAGCAACGCGAGCCAAGCAATGGGGTTGGGGTGAAGTCTACGAAAAAGAAAAGACAACCAAAAGTCCATCAGCACACGAGGCAACACATATAGGCAAGCCAGGCAAAGGGAATTGGATTATGGAACAGTACAGGGTATATGTGGACAAGGACATGCTCTAGTTGCTCTAGGTGGCGACTTACCCTTTGGCGGCGGCATTGGCTTGGGCACACGCATCACAATCGACTTCTCCTCGCCGGCCTCATACATGCCCGTGGGATCATCCTCCTCCATGCTGTGCATATTACATAAGCAGAAGATATATATATACATATATATTTGTATAATTTGGGGGCAACCTACTTGCGCATGATGAGCTGCACTTTCTTGGGCGTCGCGTTGATGCGCTCGTGTGCCTGGGCCAAAGTCAGCTGCGTGGCGTCCTCTTCGTTTATCTCGAGTATTATATCGCCCAGACGTATGCCCGATTTGTCGGCTATACCATTGGGCGTTACCTGCAAGCAGACACAGACACACACACTTACTTTCCCTTAACAATTATTTTGATTTATATTTTGTATACTATTTAATACCCTGCAACAACTTTCGCTTTCACGTACCGACCAAACCGACAGTCAACGCGCAATTGATCCACAAATGTTGCGTAGTTCGAGTTTAGGTCGAACAAGTATATATATATATATATATATATATATATACATAGTATAGACTATTCTATGTACTGAGTAGATGATATATGACAGACAGCTTCAGTTGGCTATAGATGCTTATGTGTTTATGCATACATATAGATATGTAAGCGTGCTCCCAAAAAGAAAACACAATGATATACTTCTTGGCTGTATTTTAAAATAGTCGACGTCAAGTGTGCGCTACAGCTAAACTTTCGAGTATATGGATTTCTATGTCAGTGATTAACTAATAATAATTATAATAAAATTTACTGGAATATCCCTAATATTGTATGTTTTGCTATGAATCTTGTATCCTATCTATGAATATTATATCCAAATAACAATATTAAAAATATTATAAAAAAATTCGGTATATTTTAGATTATATATAAAATGTAAGCTAATTTTGATAACTGGAATATCCCTAATGTATTTTTTTTCTTTACCAATATATAGCTAAAAAGAATTATAAATATTATATTTTATTTATTTATTTTTAATATTTATTCACATTTTATAATTCTATCTGCAGGAATACCCCAACTGTACTTTTTTATCTCTACCTTTAACTAAATTACATCCTGCATACCCCTTCGTCCTATGCCCCATTTCATGTGCCACATGTGCAGCGGCATAGAAAAAAATAACAATTTATATTTCTGCTGCTTAACGGAAAAGCCATCGCCAGACGTCAAAACAGAAAGCAATACTACATAGAATACACTTGCTAACCCAAATTTTTATACATTCCCTTTTGCTCGAGAATAAAAACAAATTGAAATGAGAACGAACTACAGCAAAACCGCTTGCCGCTTGCCTCTAGCCGCCTTTGTCTTTCAGCGCCACACGGCAATTGTCGCTCATACGCCCCATCGCACGAGCCAGAGCAAAGTAAAATATTTATTTCGCTGGCTGCGTTGATTTCGTCATAGCCGAATAACTCGAAAACATACGATAAAATGTTGCATGCGTTTGTTTTGAATACCCTGTAAATGGAGCAAGTCGATGTGGAAGGGTATATATGGGTGGAAAGCAGAGTTGGGCCATCAAGTAAAGATACTTGAGTCTGTTTGTGTGCTGAGATACCTTTCATTGACTTTTAGAGTAAATATGTTTCAGTTTGCTATAGAATTAAGATACCTTTCATTGACTTTTTACATCATGTTAATCGATAAGAATTGATTGTTAGATAATGTGTTTCGCAAAGCTGGAGGAACTGTCTATATTAATCCTCTTAAGTAACCTCTTTTAAGATCATCAAATATCTGGAGCCTCTTCTTATAGAAAGAATAATATAAAGTATAATTAGCATACGACCTAATCCTATCTATTTACAGGGCATCTTCTAGTCAATATCGCGCCACTTTCGTTAAACGCTTTTGGCCAGCGACCAAAACGAACTGAGCAATGACGATATAAAAATTGCAGCTGTCGCATTGGCAGACAAAAGCATCGAACGGAAATTGGAAGTTGGAATAAACGAAAATGGAATATGGAATGGGTCGACAGTTGTGCAGGTTTTCAGAGGAAGTAGGGGCTGAAGCAGGGACGGGGACGGAACGGAAGGGAAACAGTCTCGCTTACCTGAAAGACAGTTAAGGGCATATGAAATTCGGCGCCACCGGTTATCAGAAAGCCCCACTTCTCATCATCCTTCGAGTCGTAGGCATCCGATTCGACATCGAAAGCGGGAAAGCCGTCCGTGTCGCCAATGCCGCAGGATACCTTGATAATGGGCGCCTTCTTCTTTGTCTCTGGCATGGACCATAGCATGCCCAAGGGCTCGGGCATCGTGATGCTGTTGTTGTTGTTCTTCTTCTTGTTGTTGTAGCTGCGTTTGCTATTCCCTTTGTTTGTTTACGTTTCGTATCTTTCACGCTCTCCCTCTCTTTCTCTTTGTATTGCTGTTCTTTTTGTGCGTGGCTGCTCGTTTTATTTATAAATCGTTGCGCTGAGAGCGAGCCTCAATCTCCCCCTCTCTTTCTCTCTGTGTCTTGTTATCCCTCTCTCTCTCTCTCCTTTTCTCTTTGTCTATTCTTTTTTTACACTTTGTTGCAATAGTTTTTCTTTACAATTTGCCTTTCCTCTGTTTTTTTTTTTTTTTTTGGCTGCGCCTGTCAAAATTCACAAAATTTAGCCGTGCAAAAACAGAAAAATAATTTTTTGCTCTTTTTTTGCCGGCTTTTCTTTGGGCCTTCCGCTGGGCGATGACTGTGCGAAAATGCTGTCAATTGAGTTTTCCACTAATGCAAACTTCTCGCTTGCGTCTCTTATATAATCGGACTTTCACGCATTGCACAATGCACCAATTGCACTAGAAATTTTCACCATTTCCTTGCACTCTTTATAATTGCGGATTTATGGCTTAGCCAATTTCCGCCGGATTTTTAATACGTTTTAATTATGACGGCAACTTTTATTTTATTATTCTTGAAGCGCAGAACTTAATGAATGCTAGCTTGGGTTTTTCCCTTTTCTTTTTTTTTTCAGGGGTTTCCACAATTTTCTTTGGCTTCCGCACGATTGCACACGACTCGGGCAACTAAAAACCAAAAGGCAAAGCGCTAAAATAATTTCGAGAAGTTTGCCTTTGTAGTGCATTCGCTTTTTTATAGCTTGCCGCACGGCGACAGTTGCTGCTTTCATCACACCTTAGCCCCAAGTGGGGTATATTCAAATAGAATAAAGAATTAAGATATATATTAAGTGGATATAAATGTTATAATCAAATTAATATCAAAAAATATATAAAAACAAAAACAAAACTTGATAAACTTTACTCAAATACCTAAATCTATATATATAGTTTTTACTTTTTACTCCTTGCATCGGATACATATATCGGGTATATCACAGTCGTTGACCGCTTACATATATTGTTCGCACGTTTTCTTGATCTTTTATGTTTGCTTCTCTCTACTCTGGGCAGATTGGGATAGGTCCATGAAAAGTTTTCCCCCACTTGTAAATTGCTGTTGCGTTTTCCTTGCTTTTCTTTTTCATGCAGTTTTCTCATTTTTATTTAGCCAACAACGCACTGTTTTTTTTTTCCTGCTTGTTTTTGCTCTTGTACAAAATTCTGATGATTTTATTTGAAATATTTCTGGGAAAAGGTACAAAAAGTCTCATTAGCTTGAAATTCATGTTTATTGTTTACTGATGTTGTTTACCGCTGATTATTTTTGTTTATAAGTGTGCCGCTTATCTGGTTAATGTCAAGATGTCAGTAAATTCGAGTCAATATAATTTATAATTATTGGAAATTAAGAGAATTTTGTTTATTGTTGTTATTGAACTTGTAAACGCGCCAGTTGATTAATAATTATTATTGCGTTTAAATATAAATCAATGGAAATAGAGTAGAAAATATGAGTATGTTATATATCTTATATATGTTATATACAACAAAGTTATATTATAGATTCTACAAGCATAGAAATATCATAGAAAAATTCTTTACTATAGAAAATTTATCTATTTTCGTTAATATAACTATATATCTGCTATCTTAAATATCTAACTATTTTTGTCATTACTTAAGTATATGGCAAGGCTTATAGCTAACATCAGCTTTCAAATAAGTTTATATTTACTTTTTTATTAGCATTTATTTTTATATTTTTATATATTTTCTATTTATATATTTTGCTCTTTGCACTTGAATTGCAGGCTTCTTACCTTTCACCTTTGTGAAGCGAGGCTGTTGGGAAATTGTTTAAAAATAAGTCTTGAGGCAAATAAGTTCAGCTGACACTTAAAAGGAAAAGTCAGCGACTCTTTATCAGTGGCTGCTCACATATCTTGATCAAGGACGGCCAGAGGTGACAACAACAACAACAACAACAACAACTGTGGCTAATAACCTCACAGACAGCGATAAGAAGAATCAACAATATTTTGTTAAAATTTCAGTTTTGTTTTCATTTTATTTGCTAAAAATACGATTAATTAAATATGCAATTGGTCTATGGTTATTCCTTATAGGAGGTCTCATTGGTCAGCTCATTGGAGCTGACGTCGAGTATGCCGCAGCCCTGGGCATATTCAGAGTCAGGTACTGCGTCGTAGTCATATTCGACGCCATTTGTCGTTTTTTGTGATTCTCCTTCTGCGCTGGCATTCTCATCAACTGCCCGCCTCTTACGCTTTGGCTTCTCCTCGGACGAACTATCGTCCTTCTCTTGCTGCTTGGCCTCAGGCTGCTCAGCCTCAGGCTGCTCCTTCGCCTTGGCCTGTCCAGCTTCTTCAGATGACCCACTGGAAGCGTCACCAGCTGCTCGACGTTGATGCTTTGCGGGTGCCGCACTCTCATGACCCTTTTCTTCAGATGAACCACTGGAATCCTCACCAGCTACATGTGTCTGAGTCTCATGTGATGAAATGACAACATCATGTTTTTTCTCTTGGTCTTCTCCCTGTTGTTTCTCCTCCGATGATCCGCTAGAATCTCCGCCAGCTGCTCGTCGCTCACGTGCCACATGCTCATGTCCGTGCAGCTCATGTGCCAGCTCATCGGGATGCGCATGTGAATGCGAATGCGTTCCGCAATCGACATGCTTCTCTGGATCAGGATCCTCATTGGGCTGGCGACGCACACGCAGATGCTCCTGTTCTCCACTGTTAGCCACGTCCTCCATACTCTGGCCACCCAGCATCTTCAACAGCTGCTCATCGGTCTCGGCCGTCTCCTGGATATCGTCCAGATTGAGCGGCAAAGCCAATGCCAAATCTAACATCAGCCCCGCCGCCAGCATTGTGATGAGCATCCATGAACGCATCCTGTTTTAGCTGATAAATTCTACTTCTTCTTTGAATTGTTTATTGTGTGTTGCTCGCGCTACGCCGTGTTTTGCTCGACTGAATTGCGCTGCTGTGTACACAGTTTCTTATGAAAGCTTATTATCACAATTGTGGAATTCTGATTCGCCAGCCTCTGTTGATAATGCTGGCCGCGTCCAATTAAAGCAGCATCGATTAGCAATCGAGCTGCAAGCGTTGCAGCGAGAGAATCCAAATTGAGAATTTCAGCCTAATGCGGCTTTACTCTGCTTGCACAATACGCCTTTCGCATAAAAGCGTAGCACGTTGATGCACTTACTTAGAGAGGATACTATGGAAGTGGGAAGAAATGTGTGACAAAGAGAGGAGAACATTTTTTGACAACATGTGTGGAAGGTATATATGCATATAATGAGAGATATATGAGATTATATATATGTATATCTGATTATATTAATAGTTCGGTGGAACAAATGTTTAATGGAAATATAATATATAGTAAATTGTTAAGCTAAGCTAATAAAACTAATTTTCATTACAATAATTCTAAACGTAATTGAATTTGAGCATAAAATTTATATGTATTCCAATAAATCTATTATATATTCCTTAATATTCTATCAGCATTAAGAGCCTATATATTTGACTTTAGACAAAAAACTGAAATTTCATTAATCATATTCTATCTATAAAATACAAATCAATACAGGGCATTTGTATGTCGGATATCGCAGCATAACTACGTCATGCTTATTCATATTTTGGAATGCGCAATTGAGTTGTGCGACCTGCACGCTAGCTGTGTGCAAATTTTCAACTTGACTTGCATAATAAATACAAATTGAGCCGTTTCTCCATCGAATTGATAAGGCAGATCAGCGGAGATCAACGTAGCTAACTGAACGCGCAATTTCTGATTATTTGACCAGACGAGACGAGACGCGATGAGATTCGAAAAAATCATGAAACTCGAGCATGAATAATACAAAACAATATGTTTTATAACTAAATCAACAGCTTAGCTTAGTTTGTCAATTGATAAGCATATCAATGCGTACCACTGTGCGTATGAACTATATATTGGAGCAAAGCAAGCTATTGACCTGGCCCAAAATGCTAATCCGCAACGGCGTCAACAACAACCGTCGATAAGTAAAAGCCAAATAAAGTAAAGGATACGCCAGACGTGCATCGCATACTCAAACAAAAGAAAAAACGAGCCTTGACTCCCTGAGCCGCTCTAAACGGTATCTTGCGGCTGGCAAGAAACTTTAAGATGCGTCGCCTGTCAAGCGTAAGAGTCGCTTATCGTACCGTATTTAGCTGACGCCTTTTGGGCCAACATTAAACTGGACACGAAACAATATAAAGGACGAGCGATAACTGTAAAGTCCAAAAGGTGTCGCCTCAAGCGAAATTAAAAGCAAATATTTAACAGCTTTAGCAGTCAGCAGTGTTCAAGCCTCCGCTGCTTATATAACGAAAAAAAAAAAGGAAGGAAGAAAGTGAACTCATAGCAAAGGGCTGATTGAATTTGGATTCCCTGCAGAATGTCGTGGCACAGCAGCGCCTTGCCTGGGCTTTCTCCTTGGCAACATCAAAAGGCCAAGTTGGAGAGTTGGAGAGTTGGAAAGAAACGACATGAAATGAAATGAAACATAACCAAGCGAATTGACGAAGAAGAGCTACTGCATAATTTAAGTGAATTCAAATTTTATATTTACGCCTCGCTATTTATACCCTGGTTGAAGAGAACTGTGTTGAAGGGGTGTATGGGATTCTAGCATAAACTATTTCCCTTTAAAATATTCAATTTTCTATCAAATATTATCCAATTTTGTTAGACTAACTTTATAAAGAACTTTATGAAAATTCTAGGAATATTATATGATTTTAAACATAAAAGCTTTTTTACGTTTTATTTATTTGTTTATTATAATAATATTATATAATAATTTTTTATATATACTAGACTGAATAAGCTAAATGTATCATAAGTTTTATCATCTCTTAATTTGATTGTAATAACTTCTAAATATATATCTGTAAAGCATAAAATCAGAAACTTGTTTAGAGCACTCTATCTTATAGAGCAGAGTATCTATTGGCTGATCTGGTCTGCACGCAATTCTCTTCAGATATTGCCAACGAAATATTGCATTTTAGGTATATTTTTTATGCAAATTGCGTTTTGTTTGGATAACGACAAGGCGCACTGCAACATTTTATGCAAATCAACTGGCACCTGCTGTCCCAACGACAAATTTTTTTTGTTTTTTTAACTCACACCCAAATTTGTATCTATCTTCCTTCTATCTTCCTTCCCTTCTTGTTTTTTTTTTTTTTTGTATTATTTATTAAAAATTTATCAATGTCATAAGTTTGCCAGGCCATCAATCAACTTTAAAGCAGCTAAGATTTGTTTAGGCGGCCCAAAAAACACTCGATTTAAGCTAAACCAAATTCTCATTGAATTTAATTCAAGCCTGAAAATATGCAAGCATTTTGTGGAAATGTTAGTAGCTAGTTAAATGCTATTTAAGAGATTTTAATTTAGTATAATGAATAACTTTTTTATATTATATAAATATATATATATTTATATAATATAACTATGTTTATTTATATATATATTTTTAGTAAATATAACTGCGTCCAGTTCACTGAAAATATTCTCAACTTATATATTTTCATATACAAAACGCGCTATATATTAACTTTAGTTAGATGTATTAAATAGAATTAAAGAATCTACCCATTAATTTTAAATTTATAAATAGACATTTTAAAGCATATAAAATTATTATATAATATTTTCTAAAAATGTTTCCAAAATCAAATTGCTTTGGAGTGAAATGTTAGAATGTTTAATCATTCACAACACAAACGATCTACACTACAGACACTACAGACAAAATAACAAAACAAAAAACAAATCAAAAAAACAAAAAAAAACCTATAAAAACTAAAACTGTGCAAAAAACAATACACTGAACAACAAATAAAACGAAAAGATAAAATAAATAAATAAGATAAAATACATTACACTAAACATCGAGCTGTTCCATGGATTCATTAGAAGCGAACGATTCAGCTTTAAGCTTAGAAACCGACTTCTCGACTGACATTGATGATGAAGTTGATGATTCTGTACGTGTGGTGAAAAAGGGAAGTAACGTACAGGACAAAATGAATGAGATAATCAATGATCACAGAACTGATGATGAGGAAGAGGGCAGTAAAACACGTGAGATATCCCAGGATAATATCGAGGTTGAAGAACTGGTTGACATGCAGAAGTCTATAGTGGAGTTTGCAACGATGACTGACATTGACAAAATATTGGTCCATTTAGTTGAGGATGATGTCGACGACCAATGTGAATATTCATTAGAAACAGATACTGTGCAGCTGAAAGAGAATTTCCTCGAAGAGTTCAGAATGCCATCAATGTTTGATTCAGTCGACAGGCAAGAGCCCGAAATCAAATCCAAAGGCAAACGTGAACATGGAACACGTGGCAAATTTGTAGATCCCGTTGAACTTGAAGAAGCAACGCCATGGGCATCGCCACCGGAATCGGCATCGCCATCGCCATCGGCATCGGCATCGCCATCGGCATCGGCATCGGAACCGGCATCGGCACCGTTAGCAGAGGCGACAGCGTCAATGTTAGAAAAGGAAACGGAGAGTAGTAGCAGCTCAATGGATATGGCGTTCGAGGATGATAGCCTTGATGATTTTTACAGGGCTCGTTTAACGGTTCCAGACATCGCGCCTGATGATGAGGAGGATATTGATATTTTTTTTAAAGCCCAAGCTGAAGCTAACGACGTCTATATTTTCGATGAAGCCGAAGAGAAAAGGGCCATGCAGCGCCGTCAAGCAGAGGAAGTATTGAAAATGACAAGAGATTTTCTATACGAAATGTTTGATGACATCGTTGAAGAATTAGCGAATATTGAAAATGCGGAAAAAACGAAAAAGAATTTAGATAAGAATAAGATAATCTTAACGCTAATTGACTTAAAAGATAAATATTGTTTAGAGGTGGAATTTAATAAATTTCTAAGTGGCAAACTTTCGGAATATTACAAGCGCTTAAAAAATCAAAGACCATTCTTAAGCTACAGCCCACATTTGAATCGAAAACATTATGTGAAATATATAGAAGCAATTCATCTTTTGGATCACTGGATCAAGGTCGCTGCGGCGACTAAAAAGCGCGCTGCCTATCTATTATCCAGTGTAAATATGGATCTCACATATATAATAAACATTTGCATGGGTACCGAAGAGCATTTGCAACAAGTTGTCTTAGATACTCTGACTACCAATAAATCAGAAGCCATGAAGAATTTCGTCGAACGTGAACTGCAGTACATGAACCAGAAACGTTGTGAGATAAGTGATACGCGCCTCTATCTCATCACCAGGAAGCACACTTTGGGACGCATCGTTGATGTAGGTATCTCAATATATATTGAGACTTTGCCAAATATTTCAATATTGAATAAATCTAATATAAAATAACCTAAATCTTATTCCTTTTGCAGAGAATGCAAAAATTTGAAACAATTAGTGAAGACCTTTGCATGGATGACTTTATTAACATACAAAATCAAACAATAGCATTGGGGAAAAAAATCGAAGGTTATTTTGTATTATTCTCTTGCTAATTAAGCTGAGCTCTTTCTACTAATTTCTACTTTTCAAATATTGCAGAACGTAACGCCGAAGAAAAAAAGATGCGTTTTGGCTATCATAGCGCATTGCATCAGATCCAGCACATTCATGAGAAGTGCTTAGCGTTGACCACCAAGCTGAGGGAGTGTGAATCACAAATGGCTGAAAAAGTAAGCCAACAGGAAGCACTGAGCGCAAGGCTCCAAGAAGCCAAAGTTTTGCATATGGACCTACGTAAAAAACATAGAGAAGTCACCTATCAGGGCGGACTATTATACATGCCAACCCTAATGCACGATTTTGACGAAACTGTGGAGAAGATAAATACTAAGAGGGTGACTGTTATAGAGCTGAAGCAGACCCTAAAGAATCTATCCCAACGTATAGTAGAGCTGGAAGCACAATGCGTTTAGCAAGCACAGAATCTATGGACACAACTAGAAATACTTCATATACATAATTCATATACATAATTCTACATATATACACAAATAATAAACATATATATACAATGTATTTATTAACTAGTTGTATTCCTAAAAGTCTTCAAATTCATTGTATTAGCCATGTACTAATATGATAAGACGGCCAATTCATTTTCCCATAGCAATAATTGAAAGCCCAAAAGTATGCAATAGAAAATGTTATATCGCCAATTGAACTTCAAGAAAGTCTTTTACACAGATCATTTAGAATAGTTTTAATTGAAAATATTGATAAAATTAACAGAATTTCGAAGTTTACTTTACTTGTCAAAGCCAGTTAGAATTCTTTAGTCATTCACAACACAGACTTTACACAACAAACACCAAAAAAACAAAAAACAAAAAAAAAAAAACAAAAAAATACATGTAAAAAAGCAAAACCCAAATATATAAAAAAAAATATTTAAAAAATACAAAACGCAAAAAAAATTTGTAACAATTAAAATCAAATTGTGCAATGTATTCTTTTTCAGACACAAGCATAAAAACTCTCAGCTCCGTGGTCGATGAGAGCCAAAGGCAATCCAATGATGAAATTGACGAGGATACGCTCGCGGCAATGGAGTTGCAATTCATGGAAGATACTTATTCCGTGGTGGATGTGGATGACGATGTGGATGACGATGAGGATGCCGAAGATGATGTACTAGCGACTCTGTCCAAGCATCTACTTCGGATATCCACATCTACCCCGGAAATTGAATCAAGCCACGTGGAACTCGAGAATCTTGATATTGACCAACTAATGGGCTATGACGACATTGTTGACGACTATACTAAATTAGAAGTACGCGGCCCAATCAGAGAAGATACAGTCGCCGAAAAAATGAAATTCTTAGCTCAATTTGAATTACCATCATTATCGGACATATCCGAAGAGCATAAACCGAAAGTCAAAAAAGTGGAAATCGTGTCCGAAACGCATTCTGGCAACTCTGTAGAACTCATTGACGAGAAAAGCATCAGTGACGATAGTGAGAGCAGAGATTATCGCGAAGTTACGCCGGAGAGCACTGAAAGTGATTCGTTCAATATTGTTATGTTAAGCTCTAAGGATAATATTATTCCCACGAGTTCTGACGGAATGGACCTTATAGATGTAAAGTCCTTCGAGCCGGTTGAGGAGGTTGAAGATAACGCGTTTATTAGATTCAAACAAAGTGTTGTCACCGCATTTATACCTAGCAATATCGAGGATATAAGGAGATCGTTCAGCGATAGCAATTTAGTGGTTACGTTGACAACAGATTTTCTATCCGATTTGATTAATAAAGTCGTCAATCAAGTGGAGACAGAAGCTGCTTATAATATTACTCATAATAAATTTGACAAGCACAAATTGATGGGAGCTCTACTTCAAGCCTATAATAACTTCAAAACTGAGATGGAACTCAATAATTTTCTAAATAGCAAAATGTATGAATATTACAAACGCGGCCAAAATAGAAGAGCACTATCAGCGCTCGAGCCGGACGAAGCATCAAAAGAACGTAACAGATTTCTTACCGCCCTCACTCTTTTGGATCACTGGATCAAAGTCGCTGCGGCGACTAAGAAGCGCACTTCCTTTCTATTATCCAGTGTAACTATGGATCTCACATATATAACAAACATTTGCATGGGCACCGAAGAGCATTTGCAACAAGTTGTCTTAGATACTCTGACTACCAATAAATCGGAGTCCATGAAGCGTTTCGTCGAACGTGAACTGCAGTACATGAACCAGAAACGTTGTGAGATAAGTGATACGCGCCTCTATCTCATCACCAGGAAGCACACACTGGGACGCATCGTTGATGTAAGTAACTTAATGCCATTTCACAAGACACAATCTCAATCTCAATCTGAATCTCAATTAAATTCTTATTTGCTTTGCAGAAAATTGAAAAATTGGAAACAATTAATGAAGACATTTGCATGAACGACTTCATTAACATGCAAAATCAAGTAGTATCATTATCGAAAAAGATCGAAGGTTAGTTTTATATAAAATGGTTTTCGATAAAGTTAGTTTCCATTTACGCCTTTGCAGAACGTAACATCGAACTGAAAAAGATGCGCCTTAGCTATCATTACGAATTGCATCAGATTCAGCACAATCGTGAGAAGGCCAAGACATTGGTAGAAAAATTGAAAGAATATGAAGAGATCCTCGAAAGAAAAGAAGCAGCAACAGGATGAAATTCGCGAAAATCTCTGCAACGCCAAATTGACGCATATTAGGATACGTAAGGAGTACTCAGACCTCAGTTATCAGGGCGGACTAATGGCCATGCCAGCTTTAATGTATGATTTCGATGAAACTGTGGACAAAATGAAGAAAAAGCAAGCTAACATCAACGAAATGAAAGAGTCCATTAAAAAGTTAACACAACGTCTGGCAGACTTGGAAGCGCGAAGTATTTAAGATATGCTAACATATATACATATACAGACAAATATATATATATATATACACCTGAGAAATTTGTATTTTATATTTTTGTTATTATCATCGTCTGGTTATTACTTAATACTAGGCTACAAAAATAATATTTATTTATCAAAAATTTCAATTTGAAAACATCATAATTATATGAAAATATATATACTTTGCTCTACATTGCCAAAGTTGACATAAATTAATTTATTTTAAAATCACAATGTTTATATATAAAATGGAAAATTATTATTTCCTATATATCAAACGGAGACCTACATGCCCAATATATATATATTTAGTTGCCATTGAAAATGACAGCAAATCTCTTAATGAGCAAACATAATATATTTCTGCTCATTTTCAGTGTCATGTTTGATACTTTATGTTTGTTTTCTTTATTTTTCTGCTTTGAATTTGAAATTTATAATAAATATAAATACAAAATAGATATACAATCAATGCATATACTATATTTGTGCCTTCAACTTTTCGTTTCGGCAATTGCGCAAATTATTGAATTGTAAACAAGAATGCAAAATGCTGGCACGCGCTTCAATCTGATTATCGCTGAATTTATATTTTTTCTGTATATATTATAATGATTTTTGGCATTGGAATTTGTGGAAATTTGGCTTAGTAAGTATTATGAGAATTTTATATTTAGCAAAGACTGGCTAGCAATTAGCGAAAACCTAATGAAGAATATTTTTCATTTGCATTATAAACGAGTACTCATAGCGCAACAATGTGAGTGGAACAAAAACCATAAACAAGTCATGCCGAAGCTTAAATACCCTTTCGACTGTTTATTTGTATGGCAGCCATATGCAAATTGCATAATTTAAGCATGAGAGAATGTAAGAGAATTCACTTACCAGCATAACAATAGCTATTCTTCAATTCACTCAACTTCCCACGCTCTCCCTCACTCTCTCTCTCTCTCTTTACTGGATGTGGATTGCGTTTAGCTGCGCCGACATATTTTCTGCTCCGAAAAAAACTGATTCACTTGGTCGCCAAAAATTTGTTTTACAAATATATTTATTTGAATTAAAATTCGAAGAACAGCTGTAAAATAAAACACTAACTTGGCGTGCTCAACAACATATAATATACACATATAAAAGCGCAGGTTTACCGTTCCGATCAACACACAAGATATGCACTAATTTGTCTCTTTGAGCTTGCGCCCAGGCTAAGCCGGCATTTGCACAACACGCCCTCTTTTGTCTAATTATTCAACTTCATTGCATGCATGCCATGCTCAAATGCATTCCATACCATCCAAAAAGTGGAATGCAATTAATTAGGGATGTGTAAATTATTTTCCACACTCCAGTATTAACAACGTTCCCCCCACAGATAATTGCTATATTTCGTTGTTGTTATACATGTAAATACTTTTCTTTTCTAAGCGTTACAAAAATCGTGAATAAATTTAAATACCCTATAAAAAGATTTCAAATTCATGTGCATAAATCAAAAAAAAATGCAGCGAATTTAAATGGGGGCGTGCAATTCTGAAAATGTCTCGGGCGCGCATAATTTTGAATGTCGTATAACACCTGCAGCCAGAATTTATTAAAGAATTTAACGGTTTGCTTAGCCAAAAAAAAAATAAAAATAAATACTTAACAAATATTAATTCAATTTAGAAGAATTAATCACAAGACTTTGTCTTTACCAATTCCATCAAATGTGTATATTTGGTTTATATAGCTGTTGACGATTATATATAGTAGATATATATAATCTAGAATGACCTCAACACGCTTCAGTGGAATATTTTGCACACACTTGTAAGAACGGGCTGTTTACGTTTTCACATATGTTTCGTATGTGTGTATTACTTATAGCCAGCCATATTTAGATTATATATATATATATATATATGTTAGATATATGTGTATATGCTAGATTTATAGAATGAATAAATAAGAGATACACCCACACAAACGCCACACTTTGTAGCTGAAGGTTAAAATTCGATTTCGATTTAATTTTTTTTATATCTCCACATAATCTTCTCTTTATTTCTTCTTTTTTGTATAAATAAACTTAGGCGTATACTTAATATAAATCGCAACGACAAGCCCTTTGCGCTGTGCATGTGTGCATTTGTGTGAGTGTTTCATATATCATTTTTTTGTTTTTGGTTTTGTTTTGTGTGTTTGTGTGAGGAATATTTTTTGGTTTTGGTTTAATATGATTTGATTTGATTGTAAACTTAACAATTAAACATAGTTGTAGAAATTATAACAAAGAAATCATAGTAGCAAGACACAGATAGAAAGTCGAGGAGAATTCCTATTGGATTTACTTGCCGAGCAGGATCTTGCGGCCAGCGCCAATATTCTGACCAGCCTGGGTTGCACCCTTGTTGGAGCCGGCCTGGAGGCCGACAATGGTCTGGCCAGCCTTCAGCTGCTCCTCGCTGAAGTCGCGCTTGCACTCATCGGCGGGCTTGGGGCCCAGGAAGGGACCCTTGAACTCAGCGTGCTTGTAGCACTGCAACGAAATAGTCCATCAATCACTCATTCATTCACTCAATCAATCAATCAGTGTACTTACGGCACGGCCCAGAGCGAAAATGGTATTGGTCACATTGGCAATATCCTTCTTCTCATAAAGATCAACGGTCTGGAAGACATCAATGTCGGGCACGCCGTATTCCTTCAGCGCCTTCTGGAAGTTGTTCAAATTTTCCATGAACTTGAACTGTCCGCCGGACGAGTTGATCTTGGGGACAGCATTGGGCTGCAATTTGTTGATCAGATTGCACAGCACTTGACCGTCCTTGAGCACATCCTCGTACACCTGACCAGCGGGGAATTTCTCACCCAGAATCGACTCGATCCATTCCTGGGCCTCTTTGTCCATCTCGGGATTGCGTTTGCCGGCAATCTAATTGACAAAGCAAATTCATAATTATTATAATTTTACTTGTTGAGCACACAACACTTTTTATTATACAATTTTTATTTTTATTTTTTATTTTAAATTTTTTTATATTTAATTTTAATTTTATTTATATTAATTTTTTTTTATTTTAATTTTTTTTTTATTTTAATTTTCACTTTTCTTCACCTTGGCACGAACAGCACGTTCTAGAGACATTTTGAGTTTTGTTTTTTTGGTTTAAGGATTGGGGGTTTAACAAGATCTTCACCAAAGCTATTGCAAGCCTACACTGATGCCTGGCCACAGGGCGTATGCGGCTTTTAAAGCGCGAGAGCAAGAGCTGTATGCTCACACACACCAATGCAGGCCAATGGCACACACACACACACACACATATACACAAACAAACGCGCTGTTCAAGAATTTTCCAAAAATATATCCGAATTCGGAGTCGTCTATATGGGCAAGCGCTGCTGAGATTTTGTGGCCAAGGCGTGGGCGCGGTCATCAGGTGTGTGTGAGTGTATGTGTGTGTGTGCCAGTGTGTGTGTGTGTGTATTCATTTAATTTCTCACTATTCCGACTTTGAGCGTCGCCATCTCGCATGAGTCGTGCGTTTTAAATTTAGACCTGAAAAATCATCAAGAAACAACAACAATAAAAAAAAGAACTTGGCAAAAATCAATTTCAATAATTTTTCACACATCTTGTGAAAATAGACGCGCGCCTCTAAGTAAATTCTTACAAGCTGCTTCCTCTTCTTCAACAACTGCCGCTGCTGCTTCTTCTTCTAGTTTAAGTTATTTGTTGCCTTTCCGTCTTCTTCTTTCTACGAATCCAATTAACGTATACATAATATTAGCTCTTCTGCTCGATGTTTATCTTTTTCAAAATTTCCACAGTTTTCACACACGATTTTCGGAGTGTGGAAATGCCTGGCGGCCTTTTGGCCAGCTGTCTTAATGCATTTTCTTTTATTTTAAATTTTTTTTACATTTTTTTTTCCTACTTTTTTTTTGGAAGCGGAATGCATGGTATCATGCTTAAAATTGGCATGGGAAATTGCTTTCGCTGAGTGTTGAATGAATTTTCAATTGTGCGAAATGTGCGAAAATTTTGTGAATAAGTTTATTCAAGTGGAAAATTATTTGAAAGCATCGAAAATATGAGCTATTAGAGAGTAATGCAAAAAAATAACAATATTCATCTCATTAAAAGTACTTCCAATCGAAACTACTTCTAGAAGGCAACCCAAGTCAAAAATAGTCTAAAATATATTCAAATTAATTTCAATTTCTTGTTAGCAATGCATACTCAATCAAATTTTTCAAGTTTTCGAAATATTAGTTCTAGTTTAATGTCTACACATACAACAAATAAACATATATACACGAAAATTGACTTATGGACGCCGACGAAAACTTGACCAAGAAAGAAGCGAAAGAAACAATAGATGAAAGTACGTCAACTGCAAGCTGTAGTCAATTGGTTGCAGAAGTCAGCAGAGAAGACGAAGAAGGTGATATAAATTCAAGCTATAATCAATTAGTAGGACAAGTTACCAGAGAAGACGAAGAGGAGGATATAAATACAAGCTATAATCAATTAGTAGTGCGAGTCCCCAGAGAAGGAGAAGTAGAAGAAGTTTCGAATACAACAGATGCAAGTATTTCAACGAGCATCGAAAGGCCCTCGAATAGTCAGAGTCAGAGTACCTTGAATTACGATTCGAATTCTGAATCAGAAATTTTGAAAATCAGAACGGAATTCGATAGAGAAGTGATGGAAAATACAATAAGAAATCGGCGTCTTTCCTGCGAGGATTCGACGGAAATTCTAAAACTCTTGCATAGCCAAAAGAACTTTCATAATTTGAGTGTGGCTGAGGAGGCCAAGGAAGAGGGACCGAATTGTACAAAACAATTGAAGAAATCGCGTAATATACGTTTCCGACCTGAAAATTCCGAGATCCAAGTCAATGAATTTAAATTTCAAGAATCACAAACAGATCAGAATAAGGCCTCCTCGAGCGCACAGACAAGTTTACGGACTCTGAAGAGTGACAAGAGCGAAGAGAAAGATGAGTTTGAATTGTTTTTCGACGGCGATGATGACGAGGAGGAGGACGAGGAGGAGAAGGAATTGCTAAGGACACCCAACCGAAACGACTCAATCACATCGAAAATGGAGCTCTTGAAGTTCTTCGAAATACCCTCACTATCGGATCTATCCGACGAATCCGAAGATACCTAAAGTCCCCATAAGATCTCTTTTAATACACATATTCCAATTAATTATAGCTATAAAAGCCATAAAAAACATAATTATAACAAGTTAATTTGACTACTTCTAATGGCAGACACATGGCATTAACATTTACATTAACAACGGAAATTTGCAGAGAGCAAAAACTTTTCGAACAGTTTGGGCCCAAGGTCAAAGCCATTTTTATGTCCAGGCAGTTAATTTAATTTATACGCGGCGCGGTATTGAAAAACGCTTGAGGGCGCATTCAACAGAATTTTAAATGATGTCAAAATGCCTAATGAACACGAAGGCGAGTGTGAGAGCTGAACTCTGAATACTCTATAGAGATTGTCTATATAGATTATCTGTATAGATTATAATAATAAATTGCAGATTATTTAAATAGAAACAATTTTAATATAGGTTTGGACACAGTTATTATAAAAAAAATATTTATTATATGGAAAACTAGAACTGCAACCCTCTAAAGCTCTTAAAGGTTTTTTTTAAAATTTTCCTGGCCCCAGAAATATATGTTAAGTATAATCCGATTCTTTAAAAAACTCATAAATATATCCAAATAGAAAAGAGTAAATCCATATTTTATCAAACTTATTTACCTCTCAAATTCCTTTCGCTATGTTACCCAATGAGTCACAAATTTATTTATGCCCACCTAGTATAGTGTATTTAATATACAAGACAATTCTCAAAGCATGCTATTTGCCAGGGCGGCTGTAGTGAGATTTTTTTTTTTTTGTGTGCTTTGGAATGTCGCCGAGTCAGACAAAGTGCATGCCCTTAATAAATGGTCATATTTTATTCATATTAACAACAACAAAGCCAGAAATAACAAGCATACATTTGCCGAAAAGCCAACAACAAAACACACGCACAAACAATAACATCGAAAAATAAGAAAAACAGCAGCAATAATAAAAGTAAAGTGAAATGAAGGCAAGCGAGAGCTGCGACTGTGTGACCTTGCTCACACACAGTCAACAACGGCGATAACATTTTTCAGTTCTGCTGCTAGAGCGGATACAATTTCGATAACAATCGCTGGCATACGCGTATAAGGCACACAGGCCACGCACAAATTGTGCGCTGGGTTGAATCTATTTTTGTGACCACGCCGAAACAGGTGGAAGAGCACAAAACAAAAAACCGAAAAAAAACAAATGCTACGCTGCGTCAGCAATTGAGATTTTCCAGGCGCCTCTCAACGTACTCGTAGGCTATTGGACTCTCGAGCTATTGAGATGGTATGAGTGTAAAGAGAGAGAGTGAGAGAGGGAGAAAAGGAGGAGGAGTAGTGCAGTGTTATCTTGTTGTTTTTCGCACATTCTCGCCGCATGGCGTGTTGGTTTATTTTTACAGCCGCTGTGGGCCAAGGCGGTCCAGTTGTTAGGGTCCTCCAACAGTCTCTCTATCTTTACTGGTGGCCCCCAAGGCAGCTATTTTTTAATTAACAAAATTTTGGCTTTTGTCAATGGGATTTTCTGCCTGGCCCACAGTCCTTTAGCAATTAAGTGTATTAAATTTGCCTTTCGGCACTTATATCCTTGAACCTCGATATAAATGAACCCAAATTAAAAATTTGTTGATTGTAATTAAATTACAAGAATTTGGCATTGCTTTTGTTTTTGTATTTTTCAAAATTATTATTGGACAAATGGAGTTTAATTCTCAAATGCTTCTTGTGACCATTAAAATTGCAATAATTGAATTACAATTGTTATTTCTGTGAAACAATGTAAATTGAAATCAGAATTCAATTCATTTAGCAAATAAAATTGCTTACTACTACTACTTATGATGACTGCTAGATACCCTGTAAGAGCAGATGCTAAATCTTAATGGGTTTCGTGTCAAATGCTTTTTGATTTTATCCAACAAATCGATTGACTATCGATAGTTTTCAGTTATAATATATGTTATCCAACACTTGAGTTAAGTCCAACTCTGTTATCCAACACTTTACTGTAATAAGAAACTCTCTAAAGTTAACTCTATTTCTTATAAACCCGCTTAAATATAAAATTTTACTCAATTCTGATTTTTACAATCTCAATATACCCATTTACCTACCTGCGTACAGAGTATATTACCTTAGTTCCTTTGCAGGCACTTCTTCTGGCCTACTTGAATAAATAAGTTAGCCGCTTGTGAGTTTGTTTGTTTCGTCAATTTGATTTGCGGCAGCTGCAACAGGACGTCCGAGGTCTAAAAAGGAGGCTTACGTTTAAGGCCTAGCACTCCATGTTAAATGCGCCTGGATTATTTTCGCATAAATCAACATAAAATGGTAACAAAGGACACACATTCCGAAATATAGCCAACGGCAACGGCCAAAGCAGTCAACTCAATGGACAGCAAGCAGAAGCTAACTAGAGGATGACTTATGAATACCCTAGAAATTAGAATAAGTGCAAATATTTACATTAGGAATGGCGTATAAGAGTGGGGAATAGGTATAAGATTGCTTCTGAGAGTGAAAATGACAATGAGATACAATTGTGGAGTATAAGAGTGTCGTAGAAGAAAGGTGTAGAAGAGTGGAGTATAAGAGTGGATATACGATAACTGATTGTTGACTATGAGTGGAATATAAGAATGGGGTATAAGCGCGGTGTATAAGAGTGCGGTATAAGAGGAGGATATGTGTTTGAGATTACGTCAGGAAGTAATTCAGATTGAAGCAAAACTGTATTCAATAGATAGAAGTATAAGAAATACGAACTCGTATAAGAGTGGGCATTCGTATAAGTTGAGACTCCGCTTGTTACACATTGCCAGTTCAGAACTTAAATGACCCCAGATGGTGTATAAAAATAAACTTTGCAAAGTGAGGCTTGAACTCTGCAGATCCTATTAATATCATTTGGGTGGATATTGTGAAATCCATTGTAATACATAGTATTAGGCCTCGAACAATAGTAAATAGAGTAGATACAGTATAAAAGTTCACAACAAATCTAGCCTTCAACTACACAGATCCACGAAACATTCAACTGATGACAACGGATTCGACTGCTGCATAAAGCAGACTCTTGAACCCCCATCAAATATTATTTGGAGTATAAGCTTAGAGTACGATTGTTACATAGTGTAAGCCCAAACCAGAATATCCCCTAGATAATGGTAGGGAATGGCCAGCGCATAAACTCCACGATGAAGTCAAGCGAAAATGGGCTCACTGCGTGGGTGTACAGCGTTGTCCTTTGGGGTTGATTGCCTAGTTTAGCCTTTTTTATTGGGTGAATGTTATACCACTTGTGGCTATTGTTTAGAGTCAAGAGAGACGCTCAACGAATTTCCTGTTTGTTTTTACAGCCAGGAAAAGGAAATGAAGTGAAGCAAATGCGGACTGCGAATGCGAATGCGAATGCTGGCCAAATATAATTCGCACTTGACTTTTGGCTTACGCCGCAAAATGAGATTTTATTTGTGTGTGTTTTATATAAATAAACAAGAAATTATGTGGCAAAATAGTTGTCCACTGCAGACACACACTCTCTCTCTCCCCTCTCTCTCTATTTATAGCGGGCGTGTTATTTATTTAGACTGTCGCTGCGGCTGCTGCTGCTGTTGCTTTAATATTTAATTGGAAAAACTCGCGACTCAATGTCGTCATCGGGCTATAAAAATAAATACGACGCATCGCGCATACGCCGTGTCGTCCAACATTCTAAATCACAGACAAAGCGCAGAGCGTTGATATTTATAAGTTTACAGTTCTCTTGACGTCTATTTCGAATTAACATTTATTTGCAGCCATTTTAGCAATTAAAATTTTAAGAGCGTTCGCGAAATCCTGTGGTTCAAACTTTTCGTTTACCCTTTATTTGTGCCTCAATAATCATGTCTTGGCAACAATTGACGTATATATATTTATATATATTTTTTAATTATTTGTACTTGTCTGTTATCTATATGCTTTTCTTCTTCTTCTTGCTTTTTGTTCAAGTCTGCGGCATCCTTTGAAGTTTTTTATTCTTGTTTTTCGCTTGTTTTTCTTTGCTTTGGGGTTTTTGTCTGCCAAAAGTTTGTCCCGGCAACATTTCATTTGGCCAATTTAGACTTAATATGAAAAACCCCTAATTACGAATTCCAGGCGAAGAGAAAAAAATATAAATAAAAAAAAAAGGTTGGCCCAAACCCAAATATCTATTGAATTCAATGTTATATGGCTGCTCATTCAAGCTTAAACCAGATAAAATTAGGCAAGAACTCAGTTACAGGTAATAATTGGCCAAGAAACCAGCAAGTCAAAAGGTATTTGTATACCCTGTGGGGGGAAGCTGGTGGGAAGAGGGTATCATGAGTGAGGTAGGTTGTGAAAGTTGAGATTATTGTATAATCAAGTTGGATATATACACATAGTTAGGTAAGGTTGGATTGGAGCCGCAATTAGCTCAGGCAGATATCCTAGGACATACTTTCATATTATATACTTGATTGTAACTAATATGAGTATAGAGTAGTCAAGAGTGTGATATGTAAAAGAAGCTATAATCTATCTGATATTAATACTTATACATATGTATATAATTTATAACTATAATAAGCTGTACCATTAGAGCTCTTACACAGAAATCTCTTTTTCTTGGGTAATAAATCTAGAGCTAAATGAATTATAAGAAATATTCTATATAATATATAGAGTGCTTCAAATCAAACATATATATAGTATATGCCAATTCGACCCCATCATACCATCTCCACTTTTTTTTTTTGTCGGCTGCCTCTTTAATCAATAATTCAGCTGCGACTGAATTTCAATTTGCTACCCCACGACCTGCAAACTCAACTTCCGAGCCTCCTTTTCATACAAAACCAAAAAAAAAAAAAATAAAACTACAGAAAGAGAAAAAAGGAGAGCAAAACTTCAGACTGACCCAAATAGAATCAACAAATGTTGCTTAAAGTGCTGATGGAATGCTTGGACCATAAAACTTTGTCAATATTTCCGCTGCGTACGCATCGTTGACTGCGGTCGGGCGAAGCGAGTAAATTTCTGGTTGAATTTAGTCTAGGCTAACACTTTAAAACAAACAGCTGCGTCTAGTTAATAGGGGGCAGCGTTTAATGTGATTTGAGAGACTTAAGACTAAAAAGGTCTACACTTTGTTAAATTGAGTAAAAGGTGCCGAGGCACGAGTGGGAGTGCGAGTGGGACTATGAGTGGGTGCAGTTGTGAGCGTGGGCGTGGGAGAGTGACTTCAGCTACTCTTGTTTAAGGCATCGCATTGCGACTTCAAAGCAACATTTTACACATAAATCAATTTGCAAAATGTATTTTTCAGCATTAAGCTCAAGTTACAGACCCTAACACCTGCAGGAGCCGTCAACTACACTTTCCCATCCTTTGTTGCTGTGCCCAAAAAACTTTGAAGAGGCCAAGAAAAAGTCTTTTATTGTTGTTGCTGTTGCTGCTGCTGCTGCTGGTGTCGTTTGTCATTTGGAACTCGATTTGCAATGTAGCGTGCCTCATGGTTTAGGCCTGCTTTTTGCCAACAGCCCCCTCCCTCCTTCCAGCTACCCCTTTTCACTCAGCCTCCCCTCACTTGTAACTTTTAACAGCCTCGCTAATTTCCACTCATTATGCGCTTAATTATGGCGCCTCTTGACAAAAGTCGTTGCCTGCTTTTAGGCGTTTTTGTTTTTTCGTTTGTATTTGCGCCTTTTCTGTTCGCAATTTATGCACTTACCCAGCTCTCCTTCAGCTTCTTTATTCTGCTTCTTCTTCTATTTAACATAATTATTTGTATATTAAATTATATACAATAAATATAATTAAAGTCTGTGCAAATAGCTGCTGTTGACTTTGCTTTAAACTCAGTATTAAACCCGGTTCGATTCGATTTCGTTTTTACGTTCTTTAAACATTGCATCATGCTCTGGCCACGCCCCCTTTGCCACTCCCACCAGTTGCTTGCCTCCTCTTTTGCCGCTGTTGCTGTTGTCGAATGAACATAAATAAAATCAGTCGCCGGCAGTTTGGCTTTTAATCGAGTTCAACGTAAAATGCAAATAGCAAAAGCAGAAAAATAATAAATAAATTTTAAATCGTGTTTGATACATAGTGTATATATGTATATGCTGAATAAAATAAATAAAATATATGAATAAAGCTTTGCCAGGCATAAGCGAGGGAAACGTGTCAAATAAACTATTATTTGTACAATGCAATAAATTTTAATCAACAATAAACTTATTGGTACAATTTGAGAGAAAGAGAGAGAGAGAGAGAACGAGACAGAGGAAGAGACTGGGAGAAGATATGGAGACAGATTTTACATGCCAAAAGGAAAGACAAACAGAGTGAAAGAGAGAGAGAGAGAGAGAGAGAGAGTGTGAGAAATGTCAGAAGAAACTTAGGGAGAGAGAGAGAGAGTTAGAGACGACGAGAGAGTTAGAGATATGGTAGAGAGATTTCGAGAAATCGAGAGCAAGCAAAGTGTGAGTTTGAAAGAGAAAGAAAGAGAAGGGATGAGGGGAGCCAAATTGAATGACAGAAACAGGAGAGAATCCACAGAGAGAGAGAGAGAAAGAGACAGAGATAGAGAGTGCTAACAAATTAGTAGTGAGTATGAGGAAGTATGAGTATGAAAGCAGTATGAGTATGAAGGCGTCTCGCATACGTCTTAAGTTTGTTTCCTGTATGAAGTGCCCTTCAATGCGATTCTCAAGAATTCAAGTGACCCTTGCAGACTGGGATGCTATTTCACTGCTGTGTGACAATGTGTGTGTGCTAAAAGCATAGAAATATTCTAATAGAGGTAACTAGAGAACTAATCATGTGTAGAGGCAGTGGACAAAGGTAAGTCTATGGTATTAAATTATATTCTATATTCTTTTAATAATATTATTATTTCTCTCACTACAGTTTAGCTGCTGGGAATGCATTATTCATACAATATGAAGCAGCAAAAAAATAATATATATATAAGCTAATCAAGCGTCTGTCATGGTGTCGCAAATAAATGTTGGATTACAGCTTGGCAAATTGAAAAACTTGCTGACTGCAAAGTTTGCTGCGTGCCCCAGCGAAGATTTTGTGCACACAAAAGCAAATCGTGTTGCAGTTGCAGCAGCACAAGCAGCTGTTGTTGCAGCAGCTGTGCAGCACCTGAGTGGAAAAGTCAGTGCATGGATGTGGATGAGATGGGCAAAGGAGCACAGTCACGGTCAAGGAGAGGTCGTCTGACGGTATTTCTGAAGTTTATTTGAGTTGGGTGACCAGCACGGAATTGTATATTACGCGGGTTTGCGTGCAATTAACGCCGCGCAATACTTGAAAGCCGTTTACCCCACTTTTACCCAACTCAAATTTGCGCACTCGATATGGCCATTAGGCATGACATGGCTGTCGTCCTGCACGTCCCGCACGTCCTTCTCGTCCTGCAAATATTAGCCAACATTTCGAGTGCAAACAGAGTGCGTAAGCGGACCACAGTCATATCAACAGGGTCCACAACAGAGCCATATGCTAATGATGTCCAGACATAATTCGAAATATCATTAGCGCTTTTCCTATATTTGTGTGTATATATCTAATAGGCTTTAAACAAACAGCGCATACAGCTAATTAGACTGGCGCATGTTGAGATATGTTTATAATTGGTATTTAATATGATGGATGTGATGGAAACAGGTGGTTCAAGTTGTGAACCAATGTTTCATCTTTCCATGGGACTCAGGCTGGAAGCTTGACTTTGTGCAAGATAAGATATTAAATATCTTTGTTATATTTAAGTAAAGTTTTAGATTGAGGCTTAAGCTATATTTTAGCTTAATTAGTTATTATTCTATATAAATGAACCAGTTCAAAACAGAGTTTCATCTTCGGATAGGTTTCAAGCGGCTGGCTTAAAGCTTGACTTTGTGTAAGAGAAAATACTTGAGAAGTAGTTCGATTTTAGTACAATACGCATTTTCCTTTATTAATGAACCAGTTAAATATTTTCAATATATTTTATTTTTGTTTCTTAAAACTAACTTATGAACCGGTTGGCATTACCCAAAACCAATTCAATTTTACATTGACTTATGAACAAGTTCATATTCTGATCTACCTTTATTTCCACAACCATTTCGATTCACAATTTGAACCACAATCTAAACTTCCACTTCGAACCAGTTCATTTAGTTAAACACCTGCTTAATCACAACTGCTGCTTGGGAAATTCAAATTTACCCATCTCTTCCACAATGTCACGTAGTTTTTCCACCCCTCGTCGATTCACTTCGTAAGCATCCAATTGCTGCATTGTGGCGAACCAGCGGTGCAGTTGCGGCCAGCGTGCTGCTTCCACCGGAAACATGAGATGCACCGTGCTCAATGTGGTCACAATGGATATATCGGCGAGGGTCAGCTGCAAAAGCCAACATAGAACTGAATGCAATTAAGAAACAAACAAAAAAAAAAGAGGGGAGGAAAATGTATTTGTTGTTATTGTGGTTGCCAACCTGATCGCCAGCCATGTGGCTCTGGCCATCCAGATAGTGCTCCATGATGTCGTACGCCTCGTGGAGTTTCCGTTTATGGTAAGTCACATCCACATTCGCGTACTGCTTGCGCACGATTTCCGACTGGCAAATGGTATGGAGACAAGCAAAGGGTATTTGTAAATATCATAGCTTACAATTAAGCGACAGGTAAGCACCATTAAATCACTGTCACGGCGAAAGAGAAAGGAGCACTCAAAGAACAGGCGATTAAGCACCTTCATTCTGTCTGCATATTCCTTGGGCCACCATTTGCCCTCGCCATCGAATTGCTCCGCCAAATGGATGAGTATAACATGACTATCGGTGAGAAGTAGTTCATTATGCACAAGCGTCGGAACGCTGTGCTGCGGATTTAACTGGAGGATAAATAATTAATATTCAGCTCTGCATACGATTTGCATACACTCACCGCCACGAAGTCTTTCTCAAATTGTGCGCCCTTGAAAAGGTCTACGAAACGCAGCTCCACATTGATATTCAGCATTTTGATGAGCATCAGACAGCTGCGCACGGGCGGACTGCGATCATCGTAATATAAGATCGGTGTAGACATAATAAAAATAAAAACAAATAAAACTGAAGAACTGATAAACAGCAAAGGAAGCAAACACAGGTAGAGCTCACGAACAACTGAAATACAAGACGATCTTAGCTGCTCTTTTACATAGAAAACTGCGATAGCTTAAAGAGAGAATGAGAGAGAGCGGGCGAGAGTAAGAGCACAAGAGCGTAATCCGCGATCTATTAAAGCACTGAATTGAAATTCTCGATTAATATGCATTAATGGCTAGTTAAATAATAAAATATAACAATAATTATAACATTATAACAATTTGTCAAAATAACACTAACACCAATTTATTTTTTAAGAAAAGAGAAAATATCAATTTAGATTTTTGGAGTTTCATTTGCGCGCGCTGTGTGGAGCAACAATTATAACGATATGTCTATCGATATACTTCTTCAGCCAGCCGATTAATAAAACTTTGCGCATTCTACAATTATCTCACTTCGGTCACACTGCTCTTACCATCGAGTTAGCGAATAATATTTTGTTAATTGAAAATTAATTCTTTTTAACTAAAAGTGTTGAGCTAGCACATCCCAGATTTATTCATTATGTACCTTACGCGCCAGTTAAGACATCTGCCCCGATCAAGGCTAACGCGGCACATCGCCAGCGGCAATGCCACACATTACACAACCGCCGCACCGCAGCCGGCTGCAGAGCACATTGAAATTCCCAAACGCATTGAACGTTCGCCCACAGATCTGCTGCAGGCGCTGGCCAGCACCGTGGGACGTGATTCGACGGCGCCGCACTATAAATATCACGATGATCCTTTTCTGATACCCACGTCGAACATCACCAAGCGAACCTATGCACTATCAAAGGAGGCAGGACGCAAGGCAGCCAATTGGATCAAAGAGGAGCATCGCGAGCTGTTTATGGTAAGTGCTTCACTTGATTTGAGTATTTAAATAACAATATTCTTTTTTATTGCCCCGCAGCACCAAGAGGCCCAGCCACCCATTGAAAAGTTTGCACCATCCATGGTCTACACGGAGGAATCAGAGGTGGATGCGAGCTCACTGCAGTTGCTCATCTCACAGGGTGAGCTGAAGGATGCTGTGCTAGTTTACAATCTATTGGAACAAAAAGGCATTGAGATCACCGATGCATTGAAACAGAGTCTATTAGAGCTGGTGTGCTTCTACAACAACGAAGAGCCGTTGCCAGAGGAATATATTGAGGAGCGTTGGTTCATGCAAAACAATCGCCGACGTGAACGTCATGGCAAGACCTGGAAGGATGGGGAATTGGCTGAGAAACTCTACGCAGCAATTGAGCCAAAGACGCCTCAGTCCTACGCAGCACTCATACGCGGCATGGCCAAGTATTTGCAGTGTGAACGAGCCTATGCCCTGCTCCAAGAAGCCAATGAGAAGCGAATCCAGCTGGACACTAATACGTATAACTCGATCATACAGATTGTTAGCTTCATAAAGGATACGGCCGAGCAGCGCTGGCAGTTGTGCACGTCGCTGCTGAACCAAATGGCCGAAGAGCATCTGCAGCCAAATCTGGGCACGCTAAATGCACTCCTTGAGTGCATCAGCACATTTGGAAACTTCAAATTGGCGCGCAGTTCAGCGCTGAAGGTGCTGCCCGAATTTAAGCAACTAGGCGTTACACCTAGCTTGGGCTCTTATTACTACCTCTTGATTATATTCTGCCGAGAGCGCGCGCCTGTCTCGCACGTCATTATAGACATTCTGAATGATATTGGCGGCAAGGAGTTCAAGGTGGAGCATCCGAAGGATACGTACTTCTTTGCCACGGCCATGGATGTGTGCCGCAACCACTTGCATGACAAGTCGTTGGCAAAGAGGGTGGATGATCTGCTGCACACTGGCAACAACTACGATCTGATAGGCGATTCCTTTAAGGAGGGCATTTACTATCGCAATTACTTAGCGCTGCTCTGCCAGACCCAATCCATTGAAGACTTCATGCACACCTATGATATCCTAGTGCCCAACATCTACATACCCGAGCCGGGTATCATGGAGGAGATCCTCAGAGCTATCGAAATCAATGGAGCTGTTGAGCACGTGCCTCGCATTTGGTCGGACATGGTCATCTTCGATCACACTCATCGCGAGAGTCTGTTGCTTTACGTGCTCCGCATTATGGTCGACAATCGTCCAAATCCTGAGTTGCCCTCACAGCAGCAGCTGCCGGAGCAGTGCGCCAACGTGGCCTTGGATATGTACAACAAGATCGAGGAATCGGCTAAGCGCATCAAGAAAGTCTCCTTCACTGGCCAAATGCTGGGCGACATTCTGACCCTGCTCGTGCGCGGCAAGAGCAGCTTCGACAAGGCCACCGAGGTGTTCACCTACATAGACAAGCAACAGCATCGCATTCCCGGCACACCTGCAGACAGTGCTCTGTTTGAGTATGTGGAGGCGACCGTTGTAAACAAAGCGCCCAGCCAGGCATTGCTGGCCCTTCAGTATGCCGTTGAGAACAACATGGAGACGACGGCGCTGGCAAAGTGCATTCACGAGGGCTTCACCCTCAACGAAGTGCACTTGGCGAAGCTGAAATCCCTAGTCGGCGAAGGGTTTCTCAGCAAATAAAAAACAAGCACAGTAAATGTTAATAGTCATTAAATTCGTTTTTATAATTTGCAATAAATATAAAATGTTAAATAAATGCAAGGAATGCATTGTGTAATACTAAGATTCGACATACTTGTGCTAGATCATGAGATTACTTAGGAATATATACGACTAGTCTCTGAAGTGGATTTAGGTTCATTCCTCTTTCGTCAATGGCAGCCAGTTAACCCCATCATGTGGGAGTTCGCTGCGCACAAAGGGCGACAACCAGGTCCAATACATGCGTTTGCCCAACACCATTTCCATATTGCCACGCAAACCGAGATCGTATGCGTTGTTTAACCGATCTTTCATTACAGCGCCGCGCTGAAAGATGGGCCGATGAAAGATGAGCAGGAGCGTGGACATGCCGAACGCCAAGATATTCAGCTCATATATAACAAGATAAAAGTTCTCCCAACTGGCGTGTACAGTCAGGCTGATAGCAGGCACAAGGATGGTGACTAATGTGTAGGGACGCCAATAATAGTCGGCGTGAAGATACCACAGATAAATGCTGGCATTGATTGAAACGTAGAGAGCTCCCAATCCCATGTAGAACAGAAAGTAGAAGAAATAACGATAATTGTGATGTCCAATGCAGCAGCAGGTGAAGCGGCAATGATGATTCCGCTTCAGCACGCACACATCGCAGGTCTCGCAGTGCCACGAACGTGGAGGCACCAGCGCCTGGCAACTGTCGCACATGCGCCAGCGGCTGAGCAGATGCGGCTCCAATGGTGGCTTCAATATATGCACTGCAAAGCGAATCATTAGAAATACAAATACAACCCTATGCGATGTTCAGCTACTTACTCTTAATGGAGGTATCTACTAGCATGCAAGCCAACAAATTGGACGTTATATTGAATACGAAAAAGATGCCGGCGAGCCAAATTGTTGTATACCAAAAACTGCCAACGTCGTGCAACTCGGGCATAATAACTGTCACTTGAAATATGTACGTTAGCGGCACACCAACCGCAATAAGCAAAAAGCATACTCCGTCGCCTGCGGAGCGTGGCCAAAAGGCCCTATACAATGGTCGTAATATCATCTTAACGTCACTAAACTAATCTAATTTTTTAAGACTTTCAAAATTTGTTTGACATGCAAGTGATGTACTTTTAACAATATGTATATATCGAGTTTCGCCTAATCGATAGTATTATATTAAAAATATCGATGATTATTTCATGTGTGAGCGAGCAAACTGTGATTTATTGTGGAAGGACAATTTTAAATTGCCAACAAATTGTATTATTAAATTAACACAATGTTCAAATTGTACTTAATATTTACTTTTCATATTAACAAATATTCATTTTTTATTTCGTATATTTGTAAGCCCACTATGGCAACGCTCTTTAATGTTCACATTAGCTGAGCAAATCTACACAAACATTGGGTCCGCCTTACAGTACATCATTATCTGCGAACCTGTTCCATATAGTTTTTTAATCAAGTTATGGACAACAACATTTGTCAGGTGTGCGCCCTACCTCAATAACTTAATGCCTTATTTGCTGGCATGGCACATAAATCTAAAGCCCAGCTAATTGCTGCCACGCTTACTTTACCTTAATGTTTATTTATTCTTAGCTATTTTTATATATTTACATTAAGCTTATCCAAGTATGGCAGCCCCTTACCTAAATAAGTTCAAATAATCAACGGTCCAGCTCGTGAATCACCGTGACTGAGTCATTTATTTACTGAAAGCGCTCATCTCTATTAAGAGCTATTAGCGCGAGCGTACGTAAATGAGAAGAAGAATAAGAAACAGAGGAGAGAGTGCAAAAATACGCTGTGTGGCTAATCAAAATCATTGAAACCATAAAACATTCCAAATGCTACGGTAGGAAATATCGTATCAGTCGTTCTCATTGCATTGCGCACTGAACACCTAGAAACCCCAGCGTACACGGCCAAAAGACAATGACTCGACAAGGTGCGCAGCTGGCATGCTTAACAATATTAATATGTATTCTGAAATCGATCACTGCTGGCGTCCCACTCAACCGATACGAGGCGATATTAAAACAACAATCAGCGCCGGTGGACGAGGAGCTCGGCCTGTACGATGACAGCGATAAGGTGGTCAAGCTGACAGTGGCCAATTTCAATGAAACTGTGCTCGAACAGAATCGCGGCTCGCTCGTCGAATTCTACAATACATATTGCGGGCATTGTCGACGATTTGCGCCCACCTACAAACAAATTGCCGAGCAGCTGCACGCCTGGCAGGAAGTCGTCATAGTCAGTGCCATTGATTGTGCGGCCGAGGAGAATAATGGCATTTGCCGCAACTACGAGGTAATGGGCTATCCAACGCTGCGTTATATGCGCCCTGGCTTTCAGCCCAGTGCCAATCATTATGGCTTGAAGCTGGAGTCCCAGAAGCCCGAGGAAATACGCAGCCTGCTCGCTGCCATGGTGGCTGCCGACAATCAGACCATGAATAACACATATTGGCCAAATTTTGTGCCTGTTACGGAAAACGAGAGTGCATCGGATCTCTTTGAGGGCCTAAGCAGCGTGCGGCAATATGTAGCGCTCATCTATGAGCCGGAGAATTCCACGCTGGCTGCCGAAACGGCACTATTCCTGCTGCAGTGGCCCGCCGTGCAGGTGCGTCGCTTCAGCGATCCAGCCGTTGCAGCCAAATTTACGCTCGACATCAGTCAACAGCAGCTGGCGCTTGTGGATCGACAGGGCAATGTGAAGCTGCACACGCCGGCGAGTCAGAGCAGTGAAGCCTATGCCAAGTCTATAGAGGATGCGCTGCATGCTCTGAACTTTACGCCCAGACCACCGCAGCCATTGAAGCAAACCCAAGCCGAGCCCCAGCAGCCAAGCAGCGACAGCCCGAATGATTCACTCAAACAGATTATCAAGGAAGTGCAACGCAACAAACATATCATCTATCAAGCAGATCTGGAGCAGGCAATACGCACCATCCTGCACAACGAGGTGTCCAAGGTGAACGAGATCAGCGGCGATCGGCTGCTGGCTCTACAGCGTTTCCTCACCGTGCTACAACGCTATAATCCGCTGGGCACAAATGGACGCCAGCTCGTTGCCAAGCTGAAGGATTTCGTTGTGCAATTCAATCAGAAGCTGACAGGCAAAGAGTTCGAGGATGAGATTCATCGCCTGGAAACGAAACTGGGCCCGGCCTACTCCAGCACTCAGTTTGTGGGCTGCGCAGGCTCCAGTCCGCATTTCCGTGGCTTCAGCTGCTCGCTGTGGACGCTCTTCCACTTTATGAGTGTGCAGGCAGCGAGCAACGAGGAGTCGCAGGATCCGCTCGAAGTGCTCCAGGCTATGCATGGCTATATCAAGAACTTTTTCGGCTGCACCGATTGCAGCGAACACTTCCAGGTGAGTCAGTCGAAATCAACACATTGAAAAAGCAATTTAGATGTTTGCCTACGTGTATTATTGTAGTATACGCTTTCACTATGAGATCAGCATTGACCTCCGCGCGGCTAAGGGTGCCGCTGTAGAGCTTATGGGAGTATTTGACTAGTCATTATATATAATATATATAAATTACTTTATAAGTAATTCGTTAGCATTCATTTGTTGTTAAACAAGAACTGCTGGCACAGGCTTTATTCATCATCAAACTATTGTTTGTTTTTGTTATTTTTGGTATGCTTAACTAGCAGTAATTGTTCCGGCCTGAAAGTATTTTTGATAAGAGAACTTGGCGAAACAAAAGACTAAAGAGAGACGAAGTTATTTTTCAGTTTACTCTAAATATAAAATATATATAAATATCTATATTTTTTGTACTGTTAAAAGTAAAAGAACTGATAGAAAATTATAAGAGTTGGCAGATCTAAAGTTCTCAAGTTCATATAGCCATATAGCTCATATATCTTAACAAAGTGAATGGAAATACGGTATGTAGAAACTGATGAGAGTTTGAAGATCTAAAGTCCTCAAAGTATACCCATATATATAGCTTAACAGAGTGAATACAAATATGGCATAAATAATATAAACCTAGCTATTTCCAGATGTGTATTCTGAAAATTTCCATAAAAACTATTTTCTATTTAAATGCCTATTTTTTGTTAGCTCGCAAATTTTTCAAAACAACCTCTTATATGTAGGTATGGAAGTACCTAGGATTTTAACAGCCTCGTAAATATTCGTCAACCCATATGCTCAGACAGAAGATAAGAATATCATGACAATAAGAGTAGTTCAACTTATACAGTTGTATATTATGTATAGAAATATTGTCAGCATAGCTTCTAGTAGTTATACTTACTTGAAAACAATTAAGGAAAAGTGCAATTAACTACATTATATATCCATTTATACAAATGAACAGCACGTATTACTCATTACACTATGCATCAAAACCCATATATCAACTTAACAGTTACTCAATAGCCTCTAACTCACGATAATTGCATTAGCACATTGGGCGTAAGCTTAATTTGAATGAGGAAAAAAACAATAGCCAAAATGAAAACAATTTTTCAGTCTTAGAAAAAAATATTTTAAAATATTTGTTATTTATTAAACTATATAAATATATATATAAAAAAAAAACAAATTTAATAAATAATATATTCAATCATTTATAAATATTACATTTTTAAAATATTTTAATTTATATTTTTTTAAAGCACTTATATAAAGCTGCGCTTGGCAGTTGACAAATTCCAAAAATGTCAGCGATAAAAAATCTAGATGAGATATAGATTTACTAGATGGCTACATACATATGTCTAGACTTGTCTAGCTAACCTACATAGCTTGAAGTTTATACAGATGTCTAGTTTTTGCTGAATATTTATGCTGATTGGGCATTTATATATAAATATAATAATTATGTGGGGTCAAAGAACTTATATTATAATTTTCAAAAAAATCATGCTCTTGCTGATTAAGTTTATATTCCTTTTGAAATTAAAGAAAATTCTGTTCAACTTCAAATATTACGCAATTGTTGTTAATTATCGGATATTTTTTTCGTATTAACCCGAACGACCTACATTGTTGGCTTAGCAGCAGCTGTTTGTATTGACACAGGTGTATTAAAACGAGTTATCCAATCTACTGTTTCAGGCAATGGCAACACGTCGTAAAATCTGGAACGTTGCAACGAAAGACGAAGCCGTGCTCTGGCTATGGGCAGCTCATAATGAGGTTAATCAACGTCTGGCCGGCGACGCCACCGAGGATCCACAATTCCCCAAACAACAATTTCCCAGTGCCAACAGCTGTGCCCAGTGCCGCAATGCGCCAGCAACCGCATCACAAGACAATCTGTCAGTTGACTGGAACAAGGATGCGGTGCTCAGTTTCCTGAAGAACATACACAATCCACAGTTTGTCAGTCGCTTTGGTGTACAGCGAACGGAGCTGCTGCACGAGACGCTGGACACGATGCGACAGAAGCGTCAGATATCCAATGTCTTCTCCGACATGGATATGCGCATGGGCATGTTTCTCTATGCCTTCTGCATTGTGATGATGGTGGTGGCCTTCAAGCTGTTCGCCTTTAAAGGCGGCTACCGGAAGAAGCCGTATGGACACGATCTACTGGGCAAAGTGTAATCAGAAGAGCACGTCTTACTAGAACAACAAACCACGCCGTGGCTTAGCTCCAATTCTAACAAAAGACAACACAACTAAAAAGAAAACGAACACCTCTAAATGTTTTTTTTGTATGTAACTCACAAATAAGTTTAAGTTGAATGTGTGTGTGTATATATCAATAATCTTCCAGTTGTATATCCTTTAACATAACGAAAGAAAACAAATCGCTTTTATAAAATTACGTATCAAAATGTAAACGTGTTCTATTGTTTGAAGTGGCAAAATGTACCTACGATAGTTTATCTGCAATTCAAATGTGAAGCTCTCCGGTAGTAACCAAACAATGTACAACATATGTTTCCAGTCTTGTCATCTGACTTGTATATTGTATACATAAATGCACCCACATATGAGATAAGGTCGCTTCAATATGCCACAAAAGTTCATATTGAATCACCTGATTGTTACAATAGCAACAGCATTGATAAAGAGCTGACTTTTTGAACAAGATCTTATAGAATATCTATATACATATATCATTACAGTATAAACCATAAAACTATCAGTTAACAAATGCATTTTACTAAGACAATATGACATACATGAACAGATTAATCTGAGATTCGAAGTCGTTTCTTCCTTATTCAGTAATCTAACCTGGACAAGCTCATCTACATCCCGGATATACATATATTTTAAAATATTTCGAATTTTATTTAAGAAACCTTTTGAAATCTGGATGCCACCAGGGCAGAACTTTGTACTTTTCAATGCGTGAATATTTAACAGTGACACTCAAGCTATTGCTACTGCTGTCCTCGACAAAGTCCAACTCCAAGTTCTTGGCGCGCATATCCGTGCAGAGCAGCTCGCGTGTGGCCTTCAGGCGAAAGAGCGACTGCTGCTGATTGTAGAGCAACTGTAGCGGCAGCGGCACAAATTGTCGGCACAGCACAATCAGTAGCACAACACCTTCATGGCGATAGGAGGAATAGTTCGTTGTGGCTGTAGTTAGCTCAGCATCCTCTGCCAATGCTTCCCAGTCGTTGACCACTTCGTTGTCCGCCTGCGCCAATCCAGCTCCATCTTCAACTAATCCTCTAGGCGCTGTTGTCTGTTGATTTCGCAGTGCGTAGGATATGATCCATAAGCATTGATACTGCTGCTGCGAGCAGGACATAAAGGTGCGATGCAGTAACCAGTCCAGGCTGTAGCCTAACTCCAGACGCGTTTTCAGTGGACTATAGCAGTGGTAGAGCGCCTCAATGACTTTAGCACGCAGCGTTTTCGTATCACAGTTACGTATTTGCTCCAGTTGCAACTGGGCAGGCAGCTCCAAGTTCCAGCCCTTGGCTGTGCTGCCCAGGCAATGGCGTTTGTACATATTACGCCAGAAGACACGTGAGTTCACCAGCTTGGCAGTCTGTTTGCAGACCAAGGCAAAGGTCTGCACATCCTCCGGATCCAAGTGCATGGCTATGTGAAACCAAACATCGTGACCAATATCAAGTGTGAAGCTATTGGCGCCCTCAGCCATTGCGGCAATTGGTGTCCCAGCATACGGATTGGATTTCTGCTTCAGCTCGACGTACACATCCGATTGGCAGGCATATATTGCTGCGTTTTTTTATAAATTTAATTTTAAGTACATAAATATAAATTATAATAAGCAGTACATACCACATTTGCCGCGGCTACGATACAATTTTTGGTGTATATATTGTTCGCTTTCATCATCTAAAGTCATAATTTCAAATGTTTGTTTTCATTCCAAGCAAACTGCCTGGTAAAGGTATTCCCTTTTTTAAAACAAATCAATATTGATAAAACCACTACACACTACAACAGTGATAGTAATAAAACTAAATATTACAAAATATTCTAATTTTTAAACTTAAATTAAAATAAATTTTTAAATATATATTAAATTGATGTTGCTTTAAATATATACTGTCATCATTATTTTTGCTTTCACAATAAGCGTAACAAGTTAAAGGAGTAACCCTGTTTATTATTAAGTTAGTGCTGTGACATTAGTCAACACTAAATTTTGTTATCGATAACAGCTATGCGATAGCCATTGCACGTTGTTTATAAACATTTCATTAAAAATGCCTATAGATTGCAAAGCCCAATGTGGCAACAGCGCAAGCTTAAAGGTAAGTAATGTGATATTAAATAATATATTATATATTAATCGATATATTTTCAGCGTCCTAAGACCGGCGATGCTTTGTGCAAGGCCTGCTTTTTTGCCGCTTTTGAGGCTGAGATCCATCACACAATTACTTCAAGCAAGCTTTTTCGACGCGGCGAGAAGGTTGCCGTCGCCGCCAGCGGTGGCAAGGACTCCACAGTTCTGGCGCATGTGTAAGTGCCAGTTTATGCTGTTTATAACTGAACTAATCTCTGCAATTTCAGCTTAAAGCTGCTAAACGAACGCCATAATTATGGCCTGGAGTTGACGCTGCTCTCCATTGATGAAGGCATCACAGGCTATCGGGACGACAGTCTGGAAACTGTGAAACAAAATCGTGATGATTATCAGATGCCACTGAAAATCCTGTCCTACGAAGAACTTTACGGCTGGACAATGGATCGCATTGTGGCCCAAATAGGTCGCTCCAACAATTGTACGTTTTGTGGAGTGTTTCGTCGCCAGGCATTGGATAGGGGTGCAAAGCTTTTGGGCGTGGACAGCATTGCCACTGGTCACAATGCCGACGACATTGCCGAGACAGTGCTGATGAATATTCTGCGAGGTGACACGGCTCGTCTACGTCGCTGCACGGATATTCGCACAGGTGGCGGTGAGGACTCCATACCCCGAGTGAAGCCACTGAAATACAGCTACGAAAAGGAGATCGTCATGTATGCGCACTACAAAAAGTTGGTTTACTTCTCCACCGAATGCGTGTTTGCTCCAAATGCTTACCGGGGACACGCACGAGCTTTTCTCAAGGATCTGGAGAAGGTGCGTCCCTCGGTTATAATGGACATTATCTATTCTGGCGAACAATTGCGCTTTAAGGACACAGTAAAGAAGCCTGTGCGTGGTATTTGCGAGCGCTGTGGCTTCGTCTCCTCACAGCAGCCATGCAAGGCGTGTGTGTTGCTGGAAGGACTCAACCGTGGACTGCCCAAGCTGGGCATAGGCAAAAAGTCAAAGGGTGATCGCATGATTGCCAAACAGAATCAGGAGCTAGCTTTAAGAGAACGTGCTAATCTAGTAAAAAACGATTTTTGATGTCAACAGTTGTTTCTTTATTGAATGTATAAACATTTACAGGGTATTACGATGTGCAAGCAACACTACCAGCATCTGCAAGAGAAAATGAAGTATAAGTATTTGTTTGTAAAAGCACAAAAGGAAAGCATTTGACATAAGAACTCAGTGCCAATTTATTAACCAGGGTACATAACCGGCTAAGCAAGACTCCCTAGCATCAAAAGAATATTGAAGCAGTTTGTCAGCGCTTAACTTTTATATGGTGTCTGTGAATGGTTTAAGTGATCATCATTGCAAAAGCAATACGATAAGCGCACTTTGATTAAATAATACTAACCCAAATAAGCAATACTGCTTCAGGTGTATGCATTTCAGACAGCTTTACATGTGGCTTATAACCTACAAAGAAAATTCTTGGTTTAAAAATGCTTAAAAATACCATATAATTCATTTGAAATGACAACTTCAGTAATTAAAAACAGTGGAATCACATTGATTCATACGAGGTGTCAGAAAATAGGAATTCATCAGAGAAAAGTTGCCTTAACAAGCTGTTTAAAAAGAATATATCATACCTTTAGCCTTTCAATAGCATTATAGCTGTAAATGTCGCATTTTATCTGTAAATAGAAAATATATATATATATAAGAAACATTTAAATTGATTCAAACTTTTATATTTCAGAAAAATAGAAATGTTGGCTTCGCGAAAAAAATATGCACCGCAAATTTTTGATATCAATTTGGGTTATGCTTGGGCGAAGCGCATTTGCTCTGCGAACAGTAAAAAAGCACTAGCTAAAGTGGAGATAATCTTTACACCAGCGACTCGAGTTCGCATGATAGAAAACTACATACGAAAGAAAATATTATATCTTACCAAATTCAATCAAGGCCTGCCTTAGGCGGCTAATATAATAACAGTTCACCTAGAAAACAAAAGGTTGTTTTTATTAACAATGAAACCTTTTAAAAACTAAATTGTACAGCCGCAGGAACGAGGACCAAAGCCACGTGACTACAATTTTAATTATAGCTGGCATTAGGTTCTTTTCCTGTACTCAAATTTGCTTTTGCAGCTTTGAGTTCTGTAAAAAGGCTTGTTATACACTTATCACAGTTATATTTGCTGCAATATTAACTTGCATCGCTTTAATCTACTTACATTTTACGAATTAGGCTCCCGCACGTGCAGCAAGTTCTTCACTCAGAATTAAAGTGACGGATTATAGCAAAGTTGGCTGCACTATTTAACAACAGTGTTGCAATTGCCTGCTTGAATTTAAGTTGACCATTTTTTTTTCGATTATTTTGTAATGCTACCCTGCTACACACACATCCATGGTCGTCAAACTTATAACTGTTCTTCTCTCAAATTTTGTCTTGCCGTGCGCTTCGCGGATTTGACGAATTTTAAGAATTTTATTGTCCAGTTGATTTTTGGCAATAACTCGCAATGTCTGCATATGACGATCCTGAAGTTTCGATGCCGTTAGGTAATATAATAACAAATAAATATAATACTAAAAAACAACTAAAAACTATTAAAAAAAAACACACTCCGATCTTCTGCTCTTTTTCAAGAAAAATACTATGACGAATTTGTAGTGCCCAAGCCAAATATTCCCAGGCATTATGGATTCCACAGGAAGAACCGACAAGCGGCTCATTTGGAAACTTATAAGGATACCAAAGCTGAGGACGAAGACGAATTTGAGGATGAAGAATTGGAACTAAACGCGGTGGATGAGCTAGAATCTTCCATCGAGGATTCGATTATGGAACAAATTAGCTACGAAACCAATGAGTTCAATCAGTTGTATGAAGAAACGGCCGAGCCAATGGACACAGCACAGAAGCCGACAACAGAGAAGCCGACAGTAGAAATACCTGCTTCCTCGGCACAGTGGCGCATTAACCCAATCAATATGAATCGTCCTCAAGGCGCTCCACCTTTGGTGCCAAAAGATGCGCCGCGCAATCAGCCAAAGGCTCAAAACGGTGGTCGCCCATATCAAAATAAGCAACAAAATGGACGTCGCTTCTATCGCAACAACAATAAGAATAACAACAATAATAGGAACAACAACAATAGGAACAACAACAATAGGAACAACAACCATAGGAATAATTATAATCGTAATAATTCTGTACACAGCCGCCTGGGCCATAATCCGGGCCGCAATCAACAGCGTGGTCAGAACTCAATGGAGCAGTGCTTGCGGAACGCGTACAATGGCTTTAGCAACAAACCAGCAAATAATAATAATAAGAATAACAATAATAATAACAATAACAATAACAATAACAATAATAATAACCGTAAGCAACAGTCGCAGCAGGTGTTAATGAACATCAACAGCCACTTTCAAGGTGCTCACTCGCAGCTCAATGTGAGCTCCGCATTAAATCCAAACGAGGCATCGATCTCAAATTCAAATGTTACGCGCAACAATACGAACATGAATTCCTTTCAATCTCATAAAGGAAACAGCAATTCAAAATGGCATGTGGGCACAAACTCGCTAACTGACTTAGTCGATTCAGCTAATCAAGCGACACAAATGCAAAACAATAATAATAGTAGTATTGCCATTAATAACAGTAATATTGCCAATAATAATAGCAATATTGCCAATAATAATGGTAATATTGCCAATAATAATATTAATAATGTGGGTCCCAACCTACGGACCGGTTCAAATGAATCCAACAATTGCAACAAAACAACGGTTGGACGCCCAATGAACCAGTTAGCCCGTCTGCCAAATCGCGGCGTTATTTCTACGGATTCAGTACGTTTGGTAGATCTAATGAACGTGGATACCAACACCAATTGGGATATGGCCGAGCTGGCCAAGAATGCAATGATGTTGCTAAGCAGTGTTTTTCACAAGCCCATATTGGATCACGATGTACAGCAGGAGTTGTCGCAGCTGCAGGTAAATTTGATTTTTTTTTTATTTCAAATATAAAATAATAACATTTGTTGTTTAGCAAAAAAACAATGGGCAATCCGAAGAACCAAATGGAGTCGATATGGAAATAAACCCGAAAGCCACCGATTTGCGCATGTATCATCGATTCAAGTAGACCACGAGGGACAGGAGCAGACATTTTTTTTTTTTTTTTTAACTAAGTAACTTTCAAAATGACCGCAAAAGTTTTCGTTCCAGGAGAATGGCTAAAAAATTCACTCAATGTGAATAGTGTGTAGGCGTAAGAAAATAGGAAGAAGAATGCGGCATTCGCTGTGAATGTCAATTTACTGGCACACACACACACACACTTACACAGGCAAACGACTGAAAGTAAATGTTTTTTTTTGTTTTATTATTATTTTTGGCTGATAAGCAAAAGGCCGTGCCGCTTATCAGCAATGCACAACAAGAACTAAGCTGTCAGTAAAGAGAGATGTAAACCGAAAGCGAACAAAAATAGAAACAAAACGGCGATAAATGACGGCAAAACGAAGCGAGAGTTGTGACGACGTCGACGACGAACAAAACTGGAATAACAATCAATCAGTAAATCTAATAAAGAGTAGCAAAGTGGACGTACAAAATGAAAATAATGTTCAACGGCTACGGTTAACGCGTGTTCATTCTGATTATTCATCTTTAGTTGTAATATAATTAATAAATAACCTCCAAAATTTTACATTACTCAATGTATGAGAGAAATAAAAGCAAAGATAACTGTAAACAAAGAGTGGACCAAAAAACTTTTTTTTTTTTGAACTGAAAAGGAATTTAGTTTAGCAAAACAAATAATTGATGTAGAAAACGAATTTAAAGATAAAATAATAATAAATGCCATTTCATTCAACAACGCGCAGCATGTTGAAGTCCCAGAAATTGCTAAAACAATGCGTCAAAGGTAAATGTACTTTAATTAATTTTTGCATTAACAGCGCGCAATTTGACTGAGAGAAATCTCTTCTTTATTTTATTTTGATTACTTTGTTTGCTTATATATTTATTTCTATATATATTTAACGTTTTTAATTACGCTTCCGTTTGTTATCAGCTAAAGGCTCTCTGCAGCATGTGATTGTGTGTGGAATCATATTTATTAAAAGATTATCTTAAAAAACAAAAAAAGAAATTATTAATTATCAAATACTTAACATTAAACAAAAAATATATCAAATACTTAATATTAAAAAAAAAAAAGTAAGAAGGGGGAAGGGGAAGTATCCAAAATATAACAAAAATCAAAATTGTATAAAATATTTTGAAAGCTCTAGCTTCAAAGACGTACGAAATATAATTTAATAACTGAATGTCGATAACGTTGTTTAATCGATAACATTAATAGGTATCGAAATTTTGAAGCAAACTGGAACTTCGCGTGCTATATAGGGACCTGCAAAGGGCCTTCAGGTCTCTAGCTCTTATATGTTCTGAGATCGACGCCTTACAAACATACGGACGGACAGACGGACAGGGCTAAATCGACTCAACTCGTCGAGCTGATCAAGAATATATATAGTTTATGTGGCCTGCCACGTCTCTTTCTGCCTGTTACATACATTTTAACAAAACCATTATAGCCTGATTTCCCATTTTGAAAGCAATAATCAAAAAGTTGTTTGGAATTCCCAAAATTCAAACAATAATAAAAAATACTTTAATTAAATATTTAACACAAATGTCATATTTCTGTCCAGAATGTGCGAGCTTTTCGCCCTCAAACTTTAAGCTGAAGCGCGCTTTGATAGTGACCAAGCTCTCCCGCTATGAGATCGAGCAACTGCGTCATCCGGATCTGTCGCGTGAACAGCTGGAGCAGAAGCTGCGGGATCGTGGCACCGATGTGGAGAACGTGCTCTATCTGCACAACCTGCACAAGGATTTCGAGCGGCGCATTGTGCGCAGCTTCAGGAATGTGGGCTGCGAGGTGAAACTGTCCAGCAGGTGGGTAGCTGAGTTATTTTGTGGCACCTATGAGAAAAGTACACATATCTATATCTTAACTCTTGTGTGTGTGGCTTTGTTGTGATTGCGTTTGATGTGTGTGCTCCATATATATAAATTGATCGATCGTCATTTGTCATCCAACTACAAATTTTGTTGATTCCCGCCCATCCACATAACGTGTCCCTGTTCGCGGCTGCTGTTTGACTATATTAAACAAGCAGACTTGAATTTAGAAGCTCTCTGAGCAAGGATGTGATGAGCTGGGCGGATGTTATTGTGCCCGTTGGCGGCGATGGCACCTTTTTGCTATCGGCGAATCGTGCCAGTCCCCTCTTTGCACTCAGCCAGCAGAAAACACCGATTGTTGGCTTCAATTCCGATCCACAGCACTCGGAGGGACGCCTGCTGCTGCCCAAACACTACTCCGAAAATCCCGAGGAGGCAGTTAATCGCATCAAAAGCGTGAGTCCTTACCTTATATACATCCAGCGGCCTTTAGCTAATGTATATATCTCTTTCTGTAGGGCGACTTCAAGTGGGTGCATCGTTCACGCATACGCACCACCATGCTGGGCAGCAATGGCACCATACCCGAGTCCACGGATCTATTCAGGCATACGGCGGTTAAAATGGAGCAGGTTGACACAGCGCCAGAACTATTGGATCAGCATATGGCCGACAAGTATAAAGCCAAGATGAAGCGCATTTTACCGTATTTGGCATTGAACGAGGTAAAGAATTTCCTTTAGCAAAGCAATTCAGTTTAGCTAATCCTCTCAAGCTTCCCTCTGCAGGTCTTCATTGGCGAACAGCTGTCGGCACGCGTATCGCATTTGCAGCTGGTGCTGAATCATCAGGATGTGGTCAATAAGACAAAATGTTCAGGTCTGTGCGTTAGCACAGGCACTGGCTCCACCTCGTGGCACACGAGTATCAATCGGATTACCAGCAGCGATGTGGATGATCTGCTCCAGTCACTACCCAATAGCTCGACACCGCATATGCTTGAGTTGCGCGCAAATGTTGAGGAAATCGCACAACGTTACAATCAGGGACTGCTCTTCCCACCTGATGATCCGCGCTTATGCTATTCGATACGGGAGCAGATCTGTGTGGGTGTTTGGCCCTCACCAAAGACATTTAAGGCACGGGACTTTGTGCAGACCGTATTTATAAAATCGCACTGCATTGATGCCAGTGAGTAGCACTGCCCAAGCTAAGTCCAAACTGAATGAAATAATCATTGAATTTTCTTTTCATTCTGCAGATCTGGTCATTGATGGCAGCATCTCGTATCCGTTTAACGATGGCGCCAAGGTGCTGCTGGAGATTTATCCTGAGGATGCGCTGTTGACCATCGCCCTAGACTGATGAAAAACTAAACCCAAGAAAAGTGCCTGCTTCATATAGAAATTAAAGGCTGCTACAGCTGCATTTGTTGAACACGTCTGAATTTACGTTCATTGAAATTACGTACATATTTATATGATCCGTAACTGCTTATTAGGTGTAAGCTCAAAAGTTGTTTGTTATTAAAATACATACATATATATATATATATATATATTATTTGTTTATGTACATATAGACATATTCAACAAGTTTACTTTTTATTTGATTTTGCTTTTGATTTCGCTTTTGCTTTGCTTGCGTTTGTTTGACTTGGTTTTTGTGGTGTCTTTTTGTCAGTTGCATCTTTTGCTGGGCGTTTCTTAAATTTCTTCTCAAATCGCGCACTGTCCAGGGTATTGAAGCGTTCATCATTCAGTAAAGTCTTGCCCTCCTCGCTGGCGCCCAGCTCTGCCTGCTGCTGTTTACGCTTTCGGCGTATTTCACGCAGCTTATCCTTTTGTTTCTTGCGATAGCTGCAAAGGAATTGAAGATGAATTAGTTACAGTTTCTATCAAATGCTTGGACTACTCACAGTGCCTCCATTTCATCGGGATCTTTGCCCTCCATAATCCACGTTTTCCGTCTGTAGTTTTGAGCACGCTCATCGAAGTCATTGTTATCCAGCTGCATTTCCGACTCACGTCTTGTCACATTCACCTGCATGAATATGCGTTCCACCATGCGCTCTAAGGAAGAGTAACTCAGTTAAAACTGTAGATTACATTCAGATCAATCACCTACGATCTACGGGATGCTCTGTTAGCTTGCAATTAATTTCAGCTTCAATGGCGCCCAGCAATTCAAGATCGCGTGGAAAACGAAAGATAGAGATAGCCAAGCCCTTGCGACCCGCTCGTGCTGTGCGTCCCACTCGATGGATATACTCCTTGGGTGTACGTGGCAGCATATGATTGATCACCAGCTGCACACTGGGTATATCTAAGCCACGTGCAGCCACATCTGTAGCAATCAACGTACGTATATGATTGGACTTGAAGCGACTTAGCGCTGCTACTCGTTCCTTTTGTCGCATGAAGCCATGCAGGCAAACATTCTCAATTTCCATGCTGGCGAGCGTCATCGATAGCAGTTGACAGTATCTGGTTGGGTAGACAACAATTTAATATCTGTAATATTATATATATATATTATAGTATATAGTAAACCCACTTCTTTGTATTGGTAAAGATCATGACATTCGCATTTTCATTTTCTTCCCGAAACTTTCGCAGCGCTTCTATGAGCACCATATCACGATCATAGTCAGCGCAGAGCAAATAACGCTGTTCAAGTGTCTCCACCGTGGCCACATCCGACTCCTGTGACCATTCCATTAGCTACAAAAGAAAATAGTTAAATATAAAAACTATATTAAGTCAACTTCAGGATTTTCTCACATCTTTAGCTATGGGGAATATGCTTGACTCCTTCATAAAGTCCTTCATGGTAGCAGAGAAGAATAGATTCTGTCGTGTTTTAGGCAAGCAGCGTTCGATTATGGCCAAGCTCTCGTCAAAGTCACCGTTCAGCATGCGATCCGCTTCATCCACTACCAAATACTTGAGATTATCGAACGAGAACGTATCACAGCCTGTTAGGTGATCTGCCAGGCGCCCGGGCATTGCGACAACAATGTGTGGTCGTTGCATTAGCTTTTGGCTCTCGATCATCTGATCTGTGCCGCCAGAGACAACGCACACGCGCACGCCCATGGGCTGGCCAGCGACGAGGAACTGTTCGGAGATTTGATAGGCCAGCTCGTGTGTGGGTGTTAGCACTAGGGCGAAATGACTGACTGGCTCCTCGCTCAGCTTCTCTAGAATAGGCAGGGCAAAGGCAAAGGTCTTGCCTGAGCCTGTTTTAGCTGCTCCTATACAATCCTTGCCAGCTAAAATTGCTGGTATGCAATTCTCTTGTATAGGCGTTACGCCCTTAAGACCTATGGAACGCAGATTACGATAGATAACTTCCTTTATATATTCTATACTCATTTAGCTTACCTAATTTGGTCAACTGTTTGGCTAACCATGGCCGCAGGCCGAGTTTCAGAAACGGATTTGGCTCCTTTCGCTGCATATTTACACAAAAATCAAAACCAACAATAAAAACAACGTGCAGCTGACCAGGGCTGTCAATTTATCGTTTTCGATAGCCGATAATGAGCTTATCGATTAATCGAGTAAACTGCAATTAACAAATAAAAACAAAACACCGATTATCAGTACTCTTTGTTTTCATCTGATGAAATACGCATTTTCGCTTAATAAATAAGACATGATTCATCTGACTAAATACAATTAGACACTAGATAATAGACAGACGAAATTGAATAAAAAGAACAGATGGAAGCCGAAGCAGAAGCGGAATCAGCACAGTCAACCGAAACATTAAACGTTTTGTGTGGAATTTGTAATGAGTTTTACAAAGCAAATGATATAATATTTTCAACATCCAGTTGCGGCCATGTTTTCCACAAGAATTGCCTTAACCGTTGGCTAGCCCGCTCGCTGAGTTGCCCTCAATGCCGGGCCATTTGCCATCGTCAGCGCGTGCATCGCATTTATTTGAATTTCGCCGAATACACCGAGGTAGAGGAGGTGGAACGCTCTCAGATCCAATGGATGCCCATCGATTTGGACGAACCACTGCCGTCCGGCATGCTCGATGGCGCTGTCCAATGCGGCACCGATCACGAGGGCTTCGATACGTATGTGGCGCGCGTATATTTGCATGAGGATCTGCTGCCCGCCAACTATGTGCCGCAAAAGAAGGCTGTCTACACGCCCTGGAACTGCAGTGCGCATCTGCTGAACTCAGAGGTGGAGCTATTGGTACTAACGGACTGTGAACTTAAATGGGTGGCTGCAGCGAATGGTGAAGTGCCGCCGGGAGGCCTTAAAACGGGTTACTCTGAACTGGGTGAGGCGCTATATACCGCTCGCTCCGTACATGCAGGCCTGACGCTGCTGGGCAAAGTACATCCATCCCATCGTGTTATATACATGCCCCATCAACGCGACGAGGTCTCCAGCAGAAACTATGAGGTACTGGTTGTTACACCCAAAGAGCAGGCCGAGCGCTAAGTCCAATTGGGCTTGAACTTGACGTAATCCAATTGCGATTCAACTGGTTGTCAAGCCTAAAAAGCAAGCCGAGCGATGACTCCAATTGGCATTGAACTTCATGTACTCCAATTGGACTAATTTTATTCTGTGTTACCTTTCTATGGATCCGCCTTAAATAATCTCTGTATTTAATATTTCAAAATCAAAGTCTTGGAAATATATTTATTAAAATTGTTATTGTTAGACTATGTATTTGTATATATATATTTATATATATATTAACTATGGTTTAAACGTTTGTTATGCTTAAAATACGTATATATATATATGACGAATTCGTTGTCCCAATTATTTATCATGCTTAGCAGCTTTGTTGATCCAACGAACTCGTCACTTTAATAATGCAATTCGCTTTTTTCAGAATTATTTATAATAACTTTCTTTTTAAGGTCTGCATGTATACGTGTGTCTCTGTGTTATAATCTAATGTTTGTTTTTTTTTAATAAATCTTCTGCACATTCTGATATCGTAACATGACATTTTGTTATATATGCATATATATATATATATATATATTTAGCTAAAATACAACGTGGGTAACGTGCATGTAACATTTAAACAACATAATTTTCTCATTTTATTCATACAATTATATTAGAAATAGGATTTTTGTTTCATGTTTATGACTTTTGTACTTAGTTTCTAACAAAAATTTTTATAAAACATGCTTTTCACTTTATATATATATATATGTATGTGTACCTATATATATATATATATGTTTACGTGTGTATATGTGTGTGGGTGTATATTTGGATTTATGTGTGAGTGTTTATATATATATATTTATATATGCTGATCGATCCGTCGTCGACTACAATAGATATTTACATTTTGTTTATGGATAAGCATAAATTGTTTCCGATTTACTTTAAATATATATGTATGTATATATATATACTTGCGATTTACATTTGCTACTTGAGCCTATCTTGATTTGTGTTTACGTTTGATTTCATTTCATATTTGTTTACTATTTGAGGCGGGCGAATTGGAGATTAGCTGTAAAATGGCCACGAGTTAGGTTCAAAACATTTGAGCTCAATTTGTAGATTAGAAACAGTCTCTACTACACATATTGAATGAACGGCACAACTATAAACTAAACAATTGAAATTATGGTCTCTTAATATCCGAAATATACTCGTATATAAAAGAAATTCAAATATTATTCTAATACAAGCAAACGAAAATCAATCAAACTTAGCTTTTGGATAGTAAATAATAATTGATTACTTGAGTGTAGGAAGAGAAGCAGAGAAATAGAGAGAAGAATTGGGCAGCTTTTTAAAAACGTTAGAAACTAAATCTCGTTGCAGACTTTCAATTTTAAAACAATTATTTTACAAAAATCGTACTCGTGCTTATTTTTCATTTTGTAATCACTCCATGCATTTGTAGTTCTTGGTGCTGCGACGACGACGACAACGCTGCTGTGGCTGCTTTTGAGCTCTTTTGCAGCGTGATCGTCGTTCTCATTTCTGTGCGGACAGATAATTCATATATTGTGTTGTCTGCTGTGCATTGCGCACCAGCTCGCTCTCATCCTTGCCCGCATCTCCATGCCAGTTGTCAGCATTCGAATGCGGCTGCTGCTGTTGTTGTTGTTGATGTTGTTGTGGGTTTGGCTCCTGCGGCTGATGTATATTGGGCTGTGAGCGACGCGTAAAGTTGCGATGGCGCTGCGGTTGATGTTGATGCTGATTTTGATGCGGATGCTGATGCTGATGCTGATGTGGGCGCGTTGGTTGTTGGCGTCGATCAAACGTGCTGGATGCCTCGCTGGCTAAGCTGCTCTGACTGCTGTAACGCGGAAAGTTGCGTGGTGCGCCGCCTGCACCACGTGTCGGACTCTGGCTGTAGCGATAGCTCGAGCTAGGCTTCCTGCCACCATCATCCATTTGAGATTTGGGCGGACGTGGCAGCGTACGAGCGCGCGAGGAGCTGCGACTGTTCGACTCTGGTCCATTCGAATTGAAAGCACAGTTCTCATCCTGATATGCATTGTTAATGGCTGTATTTGAGCGACGCCAAGTTTCACTGTGTATCTTGTGTTGGTGGTGCTGTTCTTGTTGCTGTTGCTGCTGCTGTTGTTGCTGCTGCTGTTGATGATGTTGCTGTTGTTGATGTTGCTGTTGCTGCTGCTGCTGCTTTTGGAAACGAGGCGGTTTGTCGTACGTGTTGCGATTATGATTGTTGTAGCGACCGCCGCGTTTGTAGCTGTTGCCACGCTCATAATTACTAATGTAGGAACGTTCGCTGCGATCATCGCGCTGATCCCAATTGGAGTTCACAATATTGTTGTAGTTGCTGCCGCCGCCCAGATTGCGCTCGTAGCGCTCCTCTGAATGCTTTCTACGATCATCTATGCTGTACAAGCGCAAATTACCGCCGCGACCTTCGCTGCGCACACTCTGATGATCGTCATCACAGCTGACGCTATATCGACGCTGTTGATCGTGACGGGAACGTCCATTCGACTGCTCGCCATCGTTACCACGATTGAAACGTGTCTTGCGCCAGCTTGGCAGCGGCTTTGACTCATCGCGATCCTCGCTGCTGGCCATAGATGCATACTGATCAGAGTTGACATTGCTGCAAGCAATTGGAGAATGAGAAATTATAGAGCCAGGTGGATTTACTATAAATAACTTACTCTGCGTGTGGCGCCTGTGCGTGAGACTGCTTTAAGGGACGCGGCACATGACGAGGCTGATAGCCACGTCGAGCTTGACGGCTGGAACTAGAGGAGTCGAGGCTTTGATAGGTATTGCCAGTGTTATCGTTAAACTGTTGCTGGTCGTCGCCGCCGTTTGCCGGTGTCTCGCCATAAACGATGTCGCATAGAGAATCCTCACAGACCTGCTCGCTCCACTTCTTAGGCACCTCCTGGGCCGAGGTGTTGGCACTGCTGCCGTTCTCCTCGTCGCTGTAACCGGTAGCCCCACTTTGTCCGCTGAACGAGTCTGTCTGTGGCTGTGTTTCGGCACCGTTGCTGTTGCTGCTGCTGTTGTTGTTATTGTTGTTATTATTGTTATTGAAGCCATCATCCTCGTCCTCATCGATAGCCAAATAGTTTGTGTACATGGCCTCCAGCTCGTTGCCGACATTCTTGAAATGGCTATAGAACAGGTCAAGCACCATTAACAGCATCGCCTTTACTTTGTCCGTCAGCGCTGGCTGCATGATTAGATGCCGCCTAACATGGTAGAGTAACTGATCAATTTCTGTCTTGTGACGCGTGCGCATTATTTCGCCATTTAGCGTGATCTGTGAAAGCACTAAACGCGCTAGCCGTGTACTCATCACAACGGAAATATCGTTGATTTCGCGCGTTAGCAATGTGAGCAGCGAATTGCCCAGAATTGTGATGGGAGCATTGTTCGCAAGGCGCACTCGATTGTAGTACTCGCCCAGCAATGTTATCGAGTTGTACAATCGATTCTTATCGTGCTGTCGATACGCATCGGCATTGATGTAGTTCGTCTCCAGGATCTTAAGCATGGCGCTTCGCACTTTTGTCTCATTCATCGCCAGGGCATCAAAGTTGCGCGAGGAGAATAATAAAGCAAATTTCAACGCTGTCTCAGCATCGGTCAGAGCTTTGTTGTTCATGTAATCCATGGATTCACTGCAATGGCATTTAAAGAGATGTATTATTGTTCGCACTGTGAACTTGCTTGGAACTGGGAACTGGTTAGCTGTATGCTGCAGCCCTGATAATGATAAAGAAGGGGGGGCTTTATATATGGATAACAACTGTGAATTGACATTGTGAAAGAGACAAAAGCTGAACTGCTTCAAATTACTGTTACTAACTGGAAAATGCACTAATTACTTTTGTGGAATAGGCAAATACAAAACTGATTGATAAGCTGATTAAACTCAATATTTTTGTTTGTATTTATTTTAAAGGGTATTTAAACTTCGAGATTATAGTTCTTTCTTTATCCAATTGGCGGGAAATTTGCTTATTTTTCTTATTTTCTCACTCTCTCTTTCTGTTTGTTACAAATCTCTTCTAAAATTTTAAGCGAATTGCGACATCGCTTACAGATAGTTGTAAATTATTAATACTAGCTCTGACGTAGACACCTACACACACACATATGTATCATATATGTATGTATATACGGAAATAAATGTACGTATACACAAGCTATACATATATACACTTATGTATTAATCATCAATGGACGATGATGCAAATACATACACACACACTAAACTATGCAAATATATACATACATACATACATACATTCAAACATACACACACACACACACAACAATACATACATAAGCAAATATATACATACCATAGCATCGACTCGTCTCGCACAATGTTGCAGAAATCGGCTTCGATGGCTTTTATTTTGTTATTGAGGACAATGCCGTCGTCCTGCAGGTTAAGGCCGCGCATCATCGTTATAATGTGATCGTACACACAACCACCTGTTGGTATCATATAGCTGGCCGGAGCGCCCGTATTGAGCATGTTACAAACTTCGCGCAGCGTTTGCACCTCGCTGCCAGCGCCGCTGCCGCCACCGCCACCGCTGCCGCCGTTGCTGCCACTGCTGTTGCCGCTGTCAGCACTAACACTGTTGTAATTGTTGTAAGTGTAGGCGGTGCTGTTGCTGTTACTGTTACTGTTATGATTGCTAGTAATCATATTTGTATTAGCCATTTCGCTGTGATCGCTGGCGCACACGTTTGTTGTTGTTGTTGTTTTTATAACTGTTCTGCTTTTTGCTGTTGTTGTGCTTTGCGTTTTCCACTGGTTCTTGTTCTGTCAGCGCCAAGCAAGCCAACTTCTATGTATTTGTGTATGTGTGTGTGCTTTCTGGCCCACCAACAACAATAAACACTTGGAACTTATTATTTTGCGCAAATAAGCGTTGACAAAGGTGTCCAAATGCGCATAAAATTTCACCTTTTTATTCACTTTGCACACCAGCATGGAACTTACCCAAGTATCTGTGGTGTAAAGTGGTTAACGTGCAAACTTAAATTAAATGCACAAAATAATTAATTACTATTTTATTTGACTTATTTTTCTACCGAATTAATTTACAGCGAATGCGTTTGGTGGTTCGCAGTGACCATTTGCGTGAACCAGCGAACCAGTTAACGAATCCAAAAAGCGTGAATAACAAACCTGTTAACGGGCTGTTATCGTACAACGTATTTACAGATATGCACGCAATTTTATTTGCCGTTACATTTCAAAAAAGCCACCTAATTCAAATTCAAATTTTATGCTAATTTACGGAGGAAAGCGTGATTTGATATTTTATTCAGACAAAACTAGATAGATATATGTTTAATTTGTACTTGATTTTGACATTTTTAACAATGTATTCTATTAGTTAATATAGTTATTTATGTTTTTAGTTGAAAGTCATGTAAATGGGTTCATAAGTATATTCAAAGTTCTTGCCATCGATGAATTCCAGCAAACAATGTTGACCGATCTTGGCATACTTCCATGGTAGTTTCTATATATAAAATAAATAGTTAATATTATAGCTTTGCTTATAATAGGAAATACTTACAGTAAAGACATAAGTATTTTGATATAAATTGACCTGCAAAACTTTGTCACGTTTCTCAACTATTTTAGCTGCGTTAAATTGATAGTTATCAAAAGTGAAAACACATTGCTCAAAGCTAATAAGGTTGACGTTGGCAATATTATGCATGAGATTGTTCAAGTATTTCTTTTCCTGAATGCAACAGCTTTTAAAGAACAATTGTTGTATGCGGTCAAAGTTGGTGGGCGTAAAGTAGCCCATGTCCTCCAAGAGATAATTATCCGTGACGATCTTGAGTGCATCCACACGTAGCTTCGAGCTAATTACAGTGCACAGAGTGTCGGTGGTGTTGCATGTTTCCAATATCTTGAAATGATGTTTTTGAGTCAAGCAACCCAGCTTGCGGCATAGCAAAGGCAGCGTGTCCATAAATCCAGGACCACAAACGGTCAGCTCGCTAAGGCAATTCAGTCTTTCGAGGTGGTCCTCGAACCAGGGCAACTCATCCAGCTCCAGTTTAATCGACTCCAGATTAGTCATCGAGTCTGCGGGCAGACATATAGTGCTTGCTTCAACAGTCTTACGATCAAACAGGCATAGTTTGATCTCCTTCAGCTTACGTTCCTTCATAACGTTTGCCAGATTCTCAACACTGAAGTGCCGGCAGTAGGTCAATGTTAGACGCTCCAGCAATGGGAAATCAGTAAAATATCTGCCCGAAAAGTTGCCTTGAGGACTGAATGTTGTCAGATTCGGAAACGTCATGATCAATTTTGGTATATCCGAATCGGAGAGCAATTTGCTCGGCATTGTTGCAAAGCGAAAATCATAAACTTTCGGAAAAATGAACTCAAGCAGGACTTGATACTGCTCGGCGGTCATCATTCTCAGGTGCATGACTTGCACAGTTTTGCAAATGCTGCGAAAGAAGTAGCGCAAGTGCTCGATAGAAAACTTTGCCTCGTACAAGGACATCTTTACGGTCTTATAATGGGAGCTCCAGACAATCGACATCAAATTGTAGAAGCGTGGATGCAATGCTAACATAACTTGTTGCGATTTAAGATCCAAATAGCTCATTATGCGAATGAGGGCATCATCGTTAAGAGCCTCCATTTTTGTACTTTGTAGAAAAAAGAAGAGAGAAATTAAAAAAAAGTTAAAACAAAAAAGTTCGACTTTGAGCAACTGCACTTTTTCCTATTTTCCGTCAGCAGCCGTTAAATGACAGACGACTCGTTTTTGCGTTCGCAGCCAACTTTACGCGACTGTTGTGCGTAAGAGACGTATTGAAAACGATAAAAGAAAAAAACAGCTGATTAAATGACGGTCTGGCAACGCGCACGGTTTTTCAGGTAATCGCGACACAATTATTTTATAAACATGCAAAAATATGATAAAATGGAGAAAATTGGTGAGGGCACTTACGGTACGGTGTTCAAGGGCCGCAATCGAGATACTATGGAAATCGTGGCACTAAAAAGAGTACGCTTAGACGAAGACGACGAAGGCGTGCCTAGTTCCGCGCTGAGAGAAATATGCTTACTAAAGGTTTGTTTTGCAACAACTACTAGGCAGATGAAAAGAGGTCTGCTCTATAGTTTTTTTTTTTTTTGTCACACACGTTCACACGTCACGTCTAACTTTTAGGAACTGAAGCACAAAAATATTGTTCGGCTCTGTGATGTGTTGCACTCCGATAAAAAATTGACATTGGTATTTGAGCACTGCGATCAGGACCTGAAAAAATACTTTGACAGTTTGAATGGAGAAATCGATATGGCCGTTTGCCGTAGCTTTATGCTGCAACTGTTGCGCGGCTTGGCCTTCTGTCACAGGTGGGTGCGCCATGCAGACATATGTATGAGTAATTGCAATTGCCATTTTGTTCTATTTCCTTATTCTAGTCACAATGTACTGCATCGGGACTTGAAGCCACAAAACTTGCTCATCAACAAGAACGGGGAGCTGAAGTTGGCTGACTTTGGATTGGCACGTGCCTTTGGCATACCCGTCAAATGCTACTCAGCCGAGGTGGTAACGCTTTGGTATCGTCCACCTGATGTGCTATTTGGTGCGAAGCTCTATACGACCAGCATCGATATGTGGTCAGCGGGCTGCATATTGGCTGAATTAGCTGACGCAGGACGTCCGCTGTTTCCGGGCTCCGATGTGCTTGATCAATTGCTGAAAATATTCCGGGTGCTTGGCACACCAACTGAAGAATCTTGGCCCGGTGTCTCGCACCTATCCGACTATGTTGCGCTTCCATGTAAGTCGACTAAAGCAAAGATGAAGCAATATATATTTATAAATATATATATATTTTTGTAGCTTTTCCACCAATTACATCGTGGAGCCAACTTGTACCAAGACTGAATACCAAGGGCCGTGATTTACTTCAAAAACTCCTAGTTTGCCGTCCGAATCAGAGAATTAGTGCGGAGGCCGCAATGCAGCATCCGTTTTTCACAGACAGCTCCTCGTCGGGCCATTAATGTGGCAATCAAAGTTCACTTATATATAGTTCTTACGACTGTTTCAATAATATATACTATAACATAATATATATATAAATTGTATGTATATTTTAGGAACGTATTTTTAGTTATACACATTGTTTTTATCCTCAATTCATTGCAATTTCTATTAACATAGTTTTTACCAAATGCCATCAGTTGTAATATTTTAAATATACATTAAGTAAATGTAAGAACCAAAACAATTGCAACTGTACCTAGTTCACTTAATATTTATAGAATAAATCTTCATAAATATACATACCGAAATCAAAACAAATCGAACGCGTTCAAATTGAGCACATTGCCTCGCCTAAGGGTTAAATATAATGCGCACTGCGCACGAGCGCTTAATTCAATTTTTTTTGTTTAGTTGCTTTTTGTGTTCTTGATGGACCGGTCGTGTTCGTGTAGCTAAAGTGCAGAGCCCGTTGCTATATATATACATATATTTATATATATATAAAAGTGCTTTATTTTGATTGCGCTACTCTAAATATTTAATTATCAGCGGTACTTTTTTTTATGCGGGCTTTATTTTTATAATTACCTCAAAGGAACATTTGCGACGAAAAAAAGCAGAAAAACAATAATCGAATATTGAAATAATTTTAGTTACTAAATATGACCTGGGGCTTTGTTACTTGTGGGCCGAATGAGGCGCTAGTTGTCTCAGGTAAATATTATGACAAACTAAAGATAACAAATTTGTTGAAATTGGTAAATAAAATGAGCACGGGGCAGCACCCAGCAATGACGTCACTGCTTATCGATTTTTATGTACAAGCAAATTGTGACAGACCGAAGCCGTGCGTGCGCACCCAAACGAACGCCGTTACACATACATATGCGTACGTGTGTGTGTGTGCGCGTGCCTGTGTATATGTAGGGCTGCCGGTGTATTTGTTTTGTTTTGGTCAGATTGTAAACATTAAAATATATATTTATTTCGATTATTAATTTCTTTTCGCTAGGATGCTGTTATATGAAGCCTTTGTTGGTGCCTGGCGGTCGCGCCTTTGTCTGGCCATCGATTCAACAAGTACAACGGTAATTAATTTGACCTTCAGGCATGATGTCACAAAATAACGGTTCTTTGATTGCTTTGTTTTTGTAGCATTTCGTTGAACACGATGACACTACAGGTGGAGAGTCCGTGCGTATACACCAGCCAAGGTGTGCCCATCTCTGTGACCGGCATTGCCCAGGTAAAGGTGCAGGGCCAGAATGAGGATATGCTGTTGACGGCCTGCGAGCAGTTTCTGGGCAAAACCGAAGCAGAAATCAATCATATTGCGCTGGTCACACTGGAGGGGCATCAGCGAGCGATCATGGGCTCGATGACCGTCGAGGAGATCTACAAGGATCGCAAGAAGTTCAGCAAGCAGGTGTTCGAGGTAGCCTCCAGTGATTTGGCCAACATGGGCATCACGGTGGTCTCCTACACCATCAAGGACCTGCGTGACGAGGAGGTGAGCTTATCCAAAGATTTGGTTGCATTAGATTTTGCTCTCTTGTGGGACGCGTCTTTCGTTTCCATTTTTGAGTAACCGAAATATATTCATTATTTTTGCATGCGTTTACATATCGACTCATGGTTTAACAAACCAGGGCGACTCCAAGGTGCGTATAGAGTTGTTCCTTAATGTGGAGTCCCTCTAACCTCACATTGACACCTATTGGTAATACGATTCGTTTACTTCTCTTTGCAGGGCTATCTGAAATCCTTGGGCATGGCGCGCACAGCTGAGGTGAAGCGCGACGCTCGCATTGGCGAGGCAGAGGCACGTGCCGAGGCACACATCAAGGAGGCTATTGCTGAGGAGCAGCGCATGGCTGCTCGGTTCCTTAACGACACGGACATTGCCAAGGCACAGCGCGACTTTGAACTGAAGCGTGCTGCCTACGATCTGGAGGTGCAGACAAAGAAGGCCGAAGCTGACATGGCCTATGAATTACAAGCGGCTAAGACCAAGCAGCGCATCAAGGAGGAACAGATGCAAGTGAAAGTCATTGAGCGCACACAGGAGATTGCTGTGCAGGAGCAAGAAATCATGCGACGTGAGAAGGAGCTGGATGCCACTGTGCGCTGTCCAGCTGAAGCTGAGAAATATCGCCTTGAAAAGCTGGCCGAGGCCAACAAGCTGCGCGTCGTAATGGAGGCCGAGGCTGAGGCTGAATCGGTTAGTTTGCCAATTAGATGAATAGCTTAATATATCATTACAAAACTCTTTTTGCTGTTGTAGATCAAGATACGCGGCGAAGCTGAGGCATTTGCCATTGCAGCCAAGGCTAAGGCAGAGGCTGAGCAAATGGCTCAGAAGGCAGATGCTTGGCGTGAATACCGCGAAGCTGCCATGGTGGAGATGCTGCTGGATACGCTACCAAAGGTGCGCTGTGATTTGAATACAGTTGTAAATTGGCTTTATAAATCTTTTTCTTTACTCTTTCTGCAGGTGGCCGCCGAGGTGGCTGCACCCTTGTCGCAGGCCAGAAAGATTACCATGATTTCGAGTGGCCAGGGCGATATTGGAGCCGCCAAGCTGACCGGCGAGGTGTTGCAGATTGTCAACAAGGTGCCGGAGCTGGTGAAGAACATAACTGGCGTGGATATTGCCAGGGTACGTTCCAATTCAGAGTTTATCTAAAGAGCAGAAACTACGATCAAAGAATACAGCAAAAAAAAACACACAAAAATTGTAAAACAAATGGCAATCAAAAGACTTGGTAGATAAATGTAGCAACATTATATGAAGTTCTATGATTACATATGTTTTTTCTGCATATATGTACATATATACTATATATATATTTCTCTGATTTTTTGCTTTCCAATTCGATTTCTACATCTATGATTTGGCTTTAATTTCATTTATCTCTTTATTCTTCGTTTCAGTCTGTGCATGCTGGCTAAATGTCCGATATCGAACAATACTCTCCACAAATACCACACCAAAAAATGAAAAACAAATAAAAAATAACAATATTTCGAAACAAAAATTATGTAAAACAATTTGAAACAATAACGCATTTAATCGTTTCCGTTCTACAAATTTTTGTATGTAAGTGTAATTTTGCACAAAATGTCAAATGGCAAGAGCATATTTTGTATTCAATATTAATATAAGAATTATAAATGTATATGTATTTATATATGTCTTTATACAAGAACCGTGGAATAAACAAATTTCCTTAAATGAGATTCAATACTAAAGAAACTCCCTATTTGAATGCACTGCGCGAAAAAGCCGTTAATTTAGCTTACATCAAAGTGGCAGCACTGTTGGTATCGCTGGGCTGCATTCGTTCAAATATCGATATTTAATTCTTGCACAAAGTACCAACCCTAATTATCACACAACTCAGCACTTTTCATACACCAAACTGCCAACTCGTTGGCACCAGTCAAGTTGGCAGCCCATGCGAACATTTAGCTAAATCATTTGTGATTTTTGTACAAAACTTGTGCTCGATTTTTAAAGGCATAAAATAAAAGTTAAACGCGCCAATTTGTATATTTAAGTTCAAAAGTTTCATCACAAATCATATACTATGGCTGATTCCAAGGGGTAAGTGTATTTGTAACAATAAACAGCGGCAAACGAAAGCCGACTCTTAGCTTCAATTTCGCGCAGTCATTGGCCCTATGAAAAAAAAAACCAAAGGCCACATAGGGAAATGAAGTGGAAACTAAAAAGTAAAATTTGACTAAGTTATGATAATTCACTTAAGTTGAGGTTATATTTCGAATAGTTTTTAAGTTATGAAGCTTAATATACCGTAATGCTCTTCGGATTGCGAAATTAGGCCAAGACGCAGAAATTCGCCATTTGTCGATGTTGTTGTAGCCCTTTTCCGATTTCTTTGTCGAGGGATATTTGGGGAAATTCGTTGCCTTTTAAATGGTATCCAAGTGTGCCTTTCGTTTTACAGTCTGTTTGTTAGTTAACAAGCTGTTTCCTGTATTCTGCTTGTTGTTGTTGTCTTTTCGTTTTTGGTTTTTTTTTTTGAAAATCGAATTCGAAATCGAAAGAACTAAGCGCGGATTATAGCAAAAAGAAAAAAGAAGAAGAATGTCCAGCGGCAACGATGACAATAATGCTGGCGGCAGCTCGCAACGTTCGCTTGCGGACACCGGCAACGACAACAACAGCAACAAAAATAATATGAACAGTTATAATGTAGACAATAGCCAGAACATGGATGTCGATATAAGCGATATGGTGCGCAACTATCGCAGCGAACAGGACGATGAGCTAGCAAAGAAAGATCCTTGCGATTTACCGAAGCCGCAGTTCTCCAGCGAAAAACGGTGCGGGAGGAGGTTTTTGTTAATCAATATTTTATTATTTGCGTTTTGTTTATTGATTGATTGCTTGACTTAATCTCTTTATACCATACCATAGTGAAGACCTGGCCACCGCAATTTTGAAGCGCAAGGATCGTCCCAATCGTCTGATTGTCGAAGAGGCGCAAAATGATGACAATTCCGTCGTGTCGCTATCGCAGGTAAGCCAATTAAACCCCAATCTTGTAGAGCCACGTCAGCGTATTCGTCGTTTGGCTAAACTTATTCGCTTGTATTTAGGCGAAAATGGATGAGCTGCAGCTCTTCCGTGGCGACACTGTCATTCTGAAGGGCAAACGCCGTAAGGAGACTGTCTGCATTGTCCTGTCGGATGATACCTGCCCGGATGAGAAGATACGCATGAATCGTGTTGTACGCAACAATCTGTGCGTACATCTATCGGATGTGGTTTCCGTGCAATCCTGTCCGGATGTCAAGTATGGCAAACGCGTGCGCATCTTGCCCATTGATGATACTACTGAGGGTGTTACTGGCAATCTCTTTGAGATCTATTTGAAACCCTATTTCCTGGAGGCCTATCGTCCCATTCACATGGGCGATAATTTCATTGTGCGCGCTGCCATGCGGCCAATCGAGTTCAAAGTTGTGCTCACCGATCCGGAACCCTATTGCATTGTGGCACCCGAAACGGTCATCTTCTGCGATGGTGAACCGATCAAGCGTGAGGTAAGCGCATCGCTAGATAACAGCACAGTGGGCGACTATCTGGCTAGATCTTTCAAATTTTTGTATTTAGCATTTGTCGTCCTTTTGCCCGCTGTACTGCGCTTTAGTTTCTATATATATATTTCTATAACTCCTATAAATCTGCTTTAGGAGGAGGAGGAGTCTTTGAATGCTGTGGGCTATGATGATATTGGTGGCTGTCGCAAGCAACTTGCTCAAATTAAGGAGATGGTGGAGCTGCCACTGCGGCATCCGTCACTTTTCAAGGCAATTGGTGTGAAGCCACCCCGTGGCATTCTTATGTACGGTCCACCTGGTACTGGTAAGACGCTGATTGCACGCGCTGTTGCCAATGAGACTGGTGCGTTCTTCTTTTTGATCAACGGACCGGAGATCATGTCTAAGTTAGCCGGTGAATCCGAATCGAATCTGCGCAAGGCATTCGAGGAGGCCGAAAAGAATTCGCCAGCTATCATATTCATTGATGAGATCGACGCAATTGCGCCTAAGCGTGACAAGACCCACGGCGAGGTGGAGCGTCGCATTGTTTCACAGCTGCTGACGCTGATGGATGGCATGAAGAAGAGCTCTCATTTGATTGTCATGGCGGCTACCAATCGTCCCAATTCCATTGACCCAGCGCTGCGTCGCTTTGGTCGTTTCGATCGTGAGATCGATATTGGCATTCCCGATGCCACCGGCCGTCTAGAAGTGTTGCGGATACACACCAAGAATATGAAGTTGCACGAAGATGTTGATCTCGAGCAGATTGCTGCTGAAACTCATGGTCATGTGGGTGCCGATTTGGCTTCGCTGTGCTCGGAGGCAGCTCTTCAACAAATTCGTGAGAAGATGGATCTGATTGATCTGGAAGATGATAAAATCGATGCCGAGGTGCTGGCTTCGCTGGCTGTCACCATGGAGAACTTCCGTTATGCGATGACTAAGTCCAGTCCATCGGCGTTGCGCGAAACGGTTGTGGAGGTGCCCAACACCACTTGGACAGATATTGGCGGCTTGGAGAATGTTAAGAAGGAGCTGCAGGAGCTCGTTCAGTATCCAGTCGAGCATCCCGACAAGTTCCTTAAGTTTGGCATGCAGCCTAGCCGTGGCGTGCTCTTCTACGGACCACCTGGTTGTGGTAAGACGCTGCTGGCCAAGGCCATTGCTAACGAGTGTCAGGCGAACTTTATTTCGGTGAAGGGACCGGAGTTGTTGACCATGTGGTTCGGTGAATCTGAGGCCAATGTACGCGACATTTTCGACAAGGCTCGCTCGGCTGCACCTTGTGTGCTCTTCTTCGATGAGTTGGACTCGATTGCCAAGGCTCGTGGCGGTAATGTCGGCGATGCTGGCGGTGCTGCGGATCGTGTAATCAATCAGATCCTAACCGAAATGGACGGCATGGGTGCCAAGAAGAATGTGTTCATTATTGGTGCCACCAATCGGCCAGACATTATCGATCCGGCTATCTTGCGTCCGGGTCGCTTGGATCAATTGATCTATATTCCATTGCCCGATGACAAGTCACGCGAGGCTATATTGAAGGCCAATTTGCGCAAATCGCCTTTGGCCAAGGAAGTGGATCTAACGTACATTGCCAAGGTGACACAGGGCTTCTCAGGCGCCGATTTGACCGAGATCTGTCAACGCGCGTGCAAGCTGGCAATTCGCCAGGCTATCGAGGCTGAGATACGCCGTGAAAAGGATCGCGCCGAGAACCAGAATTCCGCCATGGATGTAAGTCAAAGAGAATGAAATTGTTGCAAATATTTGTATTTATAATGTAATTTCATAGATGGACGAGGATGATCCCGTGCCGGAGATAACACGCGCTCACTTTGAGGAGGCAATGAAGTTTGCTCGTCGCTCCGTTTCGGACAATGACATACGCAAATACGAGATGTTTGCTCAGACTCTACAACAGTCGCGCGGCTTTGGCCAGAACTTCAGGTAAAACTCAACTAATTACATTGTATACATTGTTATTTATTTAATTGTTAATTCTCTTGCTTGTTTACAGATTCCCCGGTAATGCCGGCAACACCTCAGGGTCTGGCGCCAATATGCCAGTTAACTCGCCGGGCGACAATGGCGATGATGATCTTTACAGTTAGATTATTAGTTTTAATCAAGACAAAAAGAAACACAATTTTTTAAATGAATTTTTCCTCCTACAAAAAAAACAAAAAACAAAAAGAACAACAAAAAACGAAACTAAGAAAAACCAAGAGCAACAAAACAATTTTAAAACAACATTCGGCGCCTGGAGGCAAAAGAGGCCAGCAGCAGCAGCAGCAACAGCAACAGCAGTAGCAGCACCAATAACATGAGCAGCACATGCATAAGACGACAACAACATCCACAGCAGCAGTAACCACAACAACTACAAAATCAGCATAAAAAAGGATATAAAAACTTAAAACTTTTTTGTAATTGGCGCATAAACCCATTAAAAGATTAGCCTCACTTATCATTCGTGCATTATCGGCGTTAGCTGAGCGACCGATATCGGAGTTCTATATACATTATAATGATAATAAACAATACACATATACACATACATATAATGATAAATACATACATATATTAAACATCGTAAAATTATAAGTGTATTTGGAGCTACGTTTTTAAGTGAATAAAAATTATAAAGTCGGAGCATTTACCATTTGCACATTAAGCAGGCGGAACGAGTAAAGGATTAAAGGATTGGAAATTGACTTGTCGATGGTGTGCGAAATGGCTATGCCATAAAGTAGATGTCTTAATGTATATGTCTTGTGCATTTAGAATAGTGCTGTATGTTCTTCACTGTTAAATACCCTGTACAGAGAGAGTTGGTGGTATGTTAGACTATGATACTTTAGATTTATGGGGAATGAAGAATGAAGTTAGACATTAAGATTGCTAAGCATTAGGAAAACTAGAAATGTTTGCTTGACTACTCAATACCCTGTAAAGAAAAGTGCTGTGCGACTTGCATACTATATCTAATGTAGAATTGGTAAAGAATCAGTTTTTAGTTATAGCTGTGCTTGTTTCGACAGAAATATCCTGTAATCCGTTTCTCTATAAGATGTTGGAGCAATTTCGTAATGTTTCTAGACTATTCCTTCTCCCTTGATTCCTGTACGAAAGAGAAAAACAACTTGATTTTTGTGTTTTATCGCTTTTATTAAACTTGTATTCATTTCGTCATGTTTTGCCTCTGCACACACGGTTGGTTTGTGGCACATAACGTGATATCTGAAGAATAGTTTCACAATCCTATAACTTAGTATGCTATATACGATATATCCATGCCAATTGTTGCTGCGCTTAAATGACACAAAAATTCAAATTTTGGCGTTTGGTTAAATTAAAAGCAAACAAATTGAAGTTTTTCTTCTCGATTTTTGTTTTCTTGTTTTGTTTGCAGCTTCTGTGTGGCGTTTTCAATTGATTAAATTTGTTCTTAATTTATAAACGCCTATTGCAAAGTTCCAATCAAATTTTCATATTTTCATTTTTTCTCATTTTGTTTTTCTTAAATTTGTTTTTTTTTTTTTACTTTTTTGGTTTTATGTTTCTTTTTTGCAGTGTCTACACTTTAAATATGCTCATTAAATACATACATACATATTGTTTTTTTTTTGTTTTTGCTTTTTTCTCTTTTTGTTACACATACATAATTAAATACGCTTTATGCAATAATTACAACACAACAATTAAAATACAAATAGTTTTTAATTATTTATTTTTATTTTATTTTAGCGCGTTCTGTGAAAATTCTTTGAGCTTTGCTTAACTTTTTGTTGTGTGTATGTGAGTGGGTGTGTGTGTGTGTGCGTGTGTGGCTGTGTGAGGTGTGTGTGTGTGTGTGTGTGTGTGTGTGTGTGTGTGTGTGTGTGTGTGCGTATTTATTTATATGCGTGTTGTGTTGTCTATATGGAAGAAAATGTCCAGCACTTTCAGCTTTTCTTATATAATTAGTTTCGCTTTTATAATTTCTATTATGTTTTTGTTTTTTTTGATATAATTAAATATGTTTTTGTTTTCAAGAATTTGTTGCTTTTAAAGTCTTGAACATAGACTAGACACCAATTATGTAGGATTAAACATATTTTTTTGTTGCTTTTATTTTTGCTTTTCTTTACTTTCTTTTTTTTTTGTATTTTCTTCTTTTTCTGTTTTATTTTTATGTCACATTTAACAAGTTTTTGTTTTTGTTTTTTTCTTTTAAATTTATGATATTTGCTTTCATATATTTTTAGTTTTTCTTTAGATATTTATGGTTTTTATTTGTGAACACCTTGTCGACTGTTGGTATGCCAGTTAAATTGTTTATAATATGCCTTTACATAACTACAAAGTACATAAGTAATTTGTTATTTGATTAACGGTCTAGGATTTGTTTTAGTTACGCATTTTGTAAACAATAAAGTAAACTTTATAAAGTACTGGAGTTTTGGGTTTACCAAATATATATATATATATATATTAAGCTCATTCAGTATATGTAAATACATATATATATATATATATATATACATATGCATGTATGTGGTTAGAGTAGAGTTTGGAATAGGGTTAGGGGTGTAGTGTATAGGGATAGTTAAGAAATTAAGAATAGGAAATAAAAAGAAAAACTCTACTAAGTACACATCTAGGCCTTTGTTTTTATATTGCTTTGCTTCGCTCTAACTACGATACTCTATAAGAAGTACACTCCTGTCTAGCCCAAAAACAAACAAAATGAAAAGAAAAACGATCTATTTATAAATGTGCTGAGCAGATCTGCAAAATATGTACGTATGCTCCGCTAGATATATATCATATACTATATATGCTATATATATATGTTATATATCGAATTTTTGTTTTCTTTCTAAGTTTTGATCCCATGCAACATAGATTGATTGTGCCTTTAGCCTTTTTGTAGAGCCAATTGAAATTGAGAAATGATATTTCAGATAATTTGGAAATTCTTTTTGCTTATATTGAGATCGTATTTTGTTTTGTTATAGAGCTTTCAATCCTTAGGTGGAAGACCAAAAAACAAAGCTTGATTTCAATAATCTTTTTTTTCTTTTTAAATTTGTTTTTTCTTAGTAAAGAAGTTTGGGGATTACGATTTTTGCGTGTCTCAATTGTATATATATGTATATATATATATATATATATATATATATTTTAAAACAATTTCAAAAGGTTGTTTTTTGCAAATTTATATATATATATATATATATCTATATATATAGACTAGTACAATGATTTCTTTCTTTCTTCTTTTTGTTTTACTTTATTTTATAAATAAATTAGATGTGTTTTGGGGTTTTTTTGTTTTGTTACTTTATATATATATATATATAAGTATTTAAATTTGTATTTTGTAGATATAAACTCTTCTGCTTGATGTGTTTCCTTTGATATATATATATGTAAGTTGCAAAGTTTTATGTTTTCCTATAAACTTATGTCAAATAAAGGGACTTTGCATAGTTTTTTTTTGTTTTTGTTTTTCTTCTGCTATATATTGTGCTAAATTATGCGTAAATCAAGCGATAACAAATTAGTATTATAATAATAATAATAATAATAATAGTTTAAAATTAAGAAAAAACAAGACTATTAACTATGCACTCTTAACACGTCCTTAATTTTGAGCCAAGGACACACAAAGTAGGCAAAAATTTCTGTTCGATTTTTAGTTTTTTTTTTGTTTGTTTGTTTTTTTTATCCAATTAAATACATTAAATTACAATTGCTAATACATACATACAATAGTGTGTGTGTGTGTGTGTGTGTGTGTGTGTGTGTGCTCAACTCATTATGATTATCATTATCATTAGCGTATTATCATTATCATTGTTTTTCGTATTTCATTAACCAGCCTCAGCTTAAAACATAATTTAAATCAAGTTTTTCTTATTTTCTTTTTTAACTTTTATATTTATATATAGGGTCCAATGTGTGTGTGTGTGTTTGGTTTGCGCTTGTATTGGTAGTTGTTTTTGTTATTATTGTTGTTGTTGTTGTTGTTGTGTGCATGCCTTCGTTTAGTTTTGTGCAGAGTCCTTTTCGAAAAACCCATTAGCCTGGTTGCTGTTGTTGTTGTTATTGTTGTTGTTGTTGATTTGTGGTTGTTGTTGTTGTTGTTTCAGACTTTTTATCGTGTATCGGTGATATTATTTTTGCTGCCAAATATTTTAACCAGCTGCGATTCATAGTCATCAATGTTGCGCTTCATAATATCCATGCAGGGACCGAGCAGACGCTCAAATGCTCTCACATCGAGAACTGTTTGAAGAAAATTGAATATAAATAAGTAAATATTATTAATATATGCCAAGTGAACGTTAGACAGAAGAGGCACACACATAAATAAAACATGCTTTTTCTTTTTTTTTTTTTTTTTTATAAATTAATAAATTATATTAGTATACGAGACAGAAAATTATGCCGGCATGCCCAGAGATCAAAGACCGCAGTTGACCCACAGGAATTCACACTGCCCTCTATATGTATGTGTATACCCAACCACAGGCGCCTCAACTCTTAAATATTATATAGAGCTGCGCTTACCAATCACAATTGAAATCTTTTATTTATATATGTGGATATATATATATATAAAGGCGGGGATATACTTTTGCTTGTCTGTGTCGGCAGCAGACTTTTTAGCTGTGGGGTAGGCAAACGTTGCGTATACTTGATGTTTTGTATGCCTTTTTCTCGCTATGTGTGCGTGTGTGGGTGTGTGTGTGTGTGTGTGTGTGTGTGTGTGCAACAAAAGTAAAAAATACAAATAAACTGCATATAAATTGAAATTTTCTCGGCAACTGTAAAATTTTTAATGACAGCTCTTCCACTCGTCTTTTCACTTCTTTCGTTACACAACAAATTTTCTTTTCTTTTTTTTCGGGCTTACAAACATACAAACATAATTATAATATTAATATTATTTCAAAACAAAAATCATAATAAGTGAGCTTGAGCTATATATTTCACAGATTTGTATTGCGACGTGCCATTTCGGTGAACATTTGCTCGTACATCAGGATATTGCGCTTGAGCACGTCGGTGAGGAAGCCCAGGATACGCTCAAAGGCATCTGTGTCCAGGACTGGGACGGAATGGTTTTATAATTAAAACTTAAGCATAAACTACTATATAACAGCAAGGGAGAAGGGGGGTGTGTTAAACAGGTGCAACACGTTTTTGTGTGTGTCCTAAAAGGGATACGCTAAAATGCACTTGAATCTAGTGTAAAGTGAGGCAAGTCTTTTCTATGTGATTCTCAGGAGTTTACTATTGTCTTAAGTTATTCTCTTGTTCAGTTTCCGTTTATCTTTTTAGCTTCACCTCTCTATCTCTCTCTCTCTGTATCCCTCCTCTATATCTTTCTAAAACATTCTTTCCCCTGTCTCTATGTACCTCTCTATCTCGCCTGTTTTCTTCAACTCTCTTCTCTAACTTTTCCCTCTAGCTCTTGTCTCTAGTTCACTTTTTCAGCTCTTTCCTTTTGTTAACTTTTTATCTCTCTCTTCTATACCTCCCCTTTAAATCCCTTTTCATATCTATAACTATCCCTATATCTCTCTCTAACTCTCTCTCTCTCTCTCTTTCTGCCTTTCTCTTTCTAAGACTCGCACTCTCAAACTCTCTAACTTCCTTCTTCACTGCAACTTCTACTACTTTTAACTTCATTATCCAAATTATCGCCTTTCTTTGCGATTTTCAAATATGCATTAAAGGCTTACAACTAGATTTAACAGTGTTTAAATATACAAGTATATATATATATGTAGTATTAAGTGATTGAACAAAAGTGCGAGTGCTAAACAAGTGTGTGCACACACAGGTATTGCATGGCATGTTTTGGTATACATCACCCCGCTTCCCCTTTTGGTAGCAACTGGATAATAACTAATGCCCAATTAGATGGACTGCAGGCTGTCAAAGTAGGCGCGCAGATCGAGCTCCAGATAGCGATAGTCGCATATGCCGCGCTGCAGTAGATTGCTGCAGCGTCCCAGCAGTCGCTCAAAGCAAACAACATCCAAAACTACGCACACAGAATTACACACACATTACGCACAACACGACAGAACACAAAACATAACATAAAACACAAAACACAAGTGCACAAATGAGCGCCAGGATAAGTGCATAAACAAATAAACAGAAAATAAAAACAAAATAAGAAGCATTAAAATAGCTGGCTGGAAGCGAGGCGCGCTAAATGGATTGCCCGTTAAGCTATAGGTGGGACTTACATGCGAGCTTTACAGTGCCGCCTGTGGCGTAAACGGAAGCAGCTCTTGGCCGATGTGTAACCAGGGCCAGTTCACCAAAGTATTGACCCTTGCCCAGTTGGGATATCTCGATTTCGGTATCATCCTGATCCATGCGCACCGACACAGTGCCCTCCTCGATGAAGTACATGCCATCAGCGGCGTCACCTGACCAATGAAATAATCAATCAAGTAATCAGTCATCAATAAATTATGAATAATCTATCGTTTATCATTAGTTGTTCATTAGCTATTAGTTTTTAGTTTTTAGTTACTAGTCAGTAGTTAGTAGTTATTTTAATTAATCATTACTTATAATCTTCTTTTTTTCAGATATCAATTGATTATCCAGCTTCTATCTTACCCTGCTTGATGATGCGCTCGCCATCCTCGTAGGTCTTGGTGACCAAAGCATCGGCCAGATTCATACGCTCGTAGTTCTAAAATGTCAAAAGGTAAGTGTATTTAGTATTTGTTATATCATCATATTTCTCTCTGATCTATTCTCACCTGCAGCGCCTTTAGCATGGGCACACTGTTCAGCAGCTCCTCGTACATTTTTCGTTTCTTGAACGCCGACTTGAGCAATATGCGTCGGAATGTCTGACGATCCATGGCCCAGAGTAGTCCAACGGTTTCCGCCTGTACAGTAGCCGCTCTACACAAATTTAGAATTAGAAAAATTATAAATTTTGTATTGAAAATTAAAAAATGATCATCGACAAAATGTTATTTATATAAATATAAATACGTTGGATCTGAATACAATAAATACAATTAGATATAGATATCTATATTAATATATAAATACTCTGTCTACTAATTATCTTATAAACTTCGACATATGATACTCGATTTTTTACTCAAAATTCCGCTTATATACCAGGAGAACAGAAATATGCAGGGTGAAAAATGTTGTTTAACATAATGATTTTCTGTAACAATTGAGTGTGCTGTTATTTAACACTGAGTCTTATGCTATTAACATATTTCTGTTTTCTGCTGGGTTGCACAGGCGAAATTCCGTTAAAATACCAGGCGTACAGAAACGATCAGCAAGATGAAAAAGCTTTGGTTAACATAATGAGTTTTTTTAACATTGACTTAATATATCCATTTGAGGTAACAGTGCGTTAACATAGCTATGTGAGTTAGCAGAAACGCAGAACGCAATGTTAGTAAACATAACCGTATTCTGTTCCTAACTAGTTAAAATAAACATGTTATGTTATAAACATAACACTGTTGTTATGACGTTAACATAGTTATGTTAATTTAAAGAATCCTAATATGTTATTAGCTTAATACTGTTAACGCTAAGCCGCAAATTTTAGTCGTAATTCTGCCTAAATACCAGGCGAGCAGAAATAAGCAGCATAACGTTAAAAGTCAGCACAAACAAAACAAAATTTTGTTGCATACCCGCAAGGGGTGACTGCTGCGGCAATTAAGTTTATGTTATCGTTTGGGCCAAAATCGGGTCGACTTTACATTCATTCAAATTTTCATCAGTTCTATATATTTTTGCAAAAATTTCCATTCAAAACTTAGTTAAGCATCCCATCAAATTATTAGGAATTCACGCTATGAAAATTGCCAAGTGTTAAATTGAGATGAAAATAATAGAAAAATTAGCACATTTCATGCGTAGACAGTGGGTGTCAACAATTGGGATGAAGATATATCAAGTCTACATTAGCAGATATAGAAATAGATGCGTGTTTATCCAATAGATACAAGCTACAAACTACAAGATACTTAATAATAGATATTTGTTTACCTGGGCATATTGTAGAGCAGCGCTAATTCACCAAATAGTCCGGTGTGGGTATAGGTGCTAATGTGTTTATCATTTATATAGACCTTATAGATGCCACTGTGGAAGAGAGAGATAGAAAATCAATAAGAGGAAGAGAGAGCGCGAGTGAATATTATAAATGCAAATTAATTGCGCACCCGCCGTCTGTGGCTCACAAATTAATGCTGCCTACTTATTGGAGCGTGCCCACACAAAGACCTGTACGCAATTTGTTGGCATTTTATTCCTCGTTGGCTATACTCACGATTCAATAACATAAAAATTATCGCCATCATCGCCCTGGCGTATGATGAAATCGCCTGGCTGCACCTTTCGCTCGAACATCGCATCCAGCACTTGATTCATCTGCAACAAGCAGAGAAAAATAGCCAAAAGGCATTATGGAGGTGCTTAGTGAAAGACAGGGAGAACAGAAAGTGAGGGGAGAGAGGGCGACACCACACACAACACGCACACTTCCTTACACCTACTCAGCTAAACCGCATACAACGTGATTCGGTTTTGCGGTAGCAACTCTTTGGCTTTTATGTTCTGGTCGTGTTTTGTGTGTGTGGAATTTGCACCGAAAATATGCGAGAGATTTATGAGTTCTAGATGGAGGAAAGAGAGACGAGGGCTAGCAAGAGATTGAAAGGATGTGTAAGCACCTGTTCCTTCTCCAGCGAACGGAAGAGCAGCACATTCTTCACCGACTCGATGAGACGCGCCCGCTGTTCATCTGTCTTGGGGAATATGGCAGTTGCGCCCTCATCATCATCATCCGCCTCCGGATCGTAAGCCTCGGCGAACACTGATTTGCGACGTGTGCTTTGTACTGCTGGTGGTTCCGCTGCAATATGAAGTAAAAATAGAAATTAACATAATTTTACAATTTTGAGTAAAGTAAGTAAAAAAAAGAAAATTAATTATATTATAAGTTGCACAGCACTAGAAAATCAACTGGGGTCAATAAGAATTTGTGTAGTTCACCTTATTCACTTCCAGTTTGAATAGAATTTTTATAGCTTGCACTATTCATTTAACTAATTACATTAAGGTAAAAAAAATGAAAAACTTTTAAGTTCCGCCCAGTCACAAACTAACCTGAATTTCAAACAATTAACCATGCGCTTGATCAACTTTCTAATCATTCGACGCTCTCTTTCAAACTTGGGAATAGTCAAAGCGAAAACGTTTTTTGTGGAATGGTGTTAAATTAATGAAAATTGTTTAGTTCGTTTAGCTAGCCTGGTCTGGACTTCAGTTGCTATGTCTCTATTGAGGACAATGTCCTGTGTCCCAGTTTGGCTTTCATGTTTGTGCTCATTAACTAAAGTACACACAGGATGTTTCACTCAGATGTGGGAGGAGAGGTGCTTCACATTTTGGCTTCACAGCGAACATTAATTATATTAAATAGCTAATAGAGACACTCAGAGAGAGAGAGAGAGAGAGAGAGAGAGAAGGAAGAGATAGAGAGCGGGAGGTAGTTAAGGTAGAGAGCAAGGGAAATGAAACAGACAACCCGCTACTGATGCCGGATGCGCTTCTGCTCATATCAACGTCATTGTCATCATCCTCATCATCATCATAATCATCATCATCATCATTGTCATAGTCATTGTATCAGCTGGGGAATGTGTTGCTCATACAATGCATATAAAGTTTTGCGTCAGCATTTTTTTAGTTTCTATCTGTCTCAGCAAATCGAATATTTTGTGGGACATGAGATGCAGATGGAAATGTGCAAAGAGAGGAGGAGTCGGTAGTGTGGTATCTAATTCGGCTGAGGCTATCCAGCAGCCCACACATATCAACTAAAATACACAGCAGACGGCAAAGTGCAGCTGCAGATACAAAATGTATCTATGTATATTTGTATCTTTCTATCTGCTTGCACTATAATTGCGTCTAGTTAGCAGTTTTACAGCTTTGTGTCTCTCGTCTAGCTCGTATATAGGCTACTCTCGCACTTCTTAAGCTTTTGATGATATATCAACAATAACAACAACAACAACAACAACAGCAACAACAACAGCAACAACAACGAGCAGAACTCGCTTGACTGCATGCACAAACAGTAAACAGTAAAATGCTTGCAATTCATCATCAGAAAACGAGACAAAGCAAACAAAGTTGAACGGATGCACAGATGAACAGCTGAACAGATGGTTTTAAGAGCACAAAACCCACTAAACCAATTGCACCAATTATTCATTTTTTTTTTTTTTTTTGCCAGCAAATAGACTTTTCATATACACTGGAGGGAGATAAAGTGAGAGAGAGAGAGAGAGAGATAGTGTTTTATTATTACATATGTTATGGCTGATATATCTTTGAACATTGATCAAATTGTTGAGGCACGTAGTTGTTGCTGTCTGTATACGAATAATATTTATTATTATCAGCATTTGATTAGCATCTTTTCTATTTATTATCTATAATTTTGAATATTATTTATAATCAAGTTTTAATGTTAGTTTTTAGTGGCGCTTGTCTGCTATGATTTATGGCCAAGTTTTTATAAAACTTTGAAGTTTTGACCATTTGTTAAGTGAGTTCAGAATTAGATAACTAATCTATTGAGTATTACAAGCTTAACTTGCATTTATGTGACTATTAGTTGGGCATGTTTAAACTATCATTTTAATGAGCTGCTTGTGAGTGAGTGACTTGTTGACTTGTTGTTAAGTTATCTAAAGAGGGCTACTTACAGCCCTATCTGTATATTTCTATATTTATTTTTGTTTAGGGTTCGAACCCCTTTTTCTTTACTATTTAGTTAGCTGAGTATATGAATAGTTCAGTGAAGCTTATCGAACACTTGACGAGAATTTCAAGTATGACAGCTATTTTAGTGGCTTTACTATTGCCAATTGGAAGATATTTATCTTATATAAGATATTTGTCTTATATATCTTATGTGCTATCAGAGTAATTGATTGATTTATTATAGCAACTTAACTAATGAGAGCTGCAAAGTCTTTTCTTATTGGTTGAAATATTGAAGATATTTGGCTATAGTCTAGTAATATGACCTTAGATCATTCTTATCATTCAAATGGTTTTTTCCTATACCTCAAATAACAACTACTGATATAAACTATTGAAAAAATCAATAAAAATCAACAAGTAACTTATATATCTAAACCTTACAAGCATTTCTACCTAGCTCTATTTGACTCTATAATATAACACTTAATTCCTATGTCCATTTAGATCTTCTTATAGAAAATTTAGCATTTGCTTTAGGTTTCACTTTTTACGTAATTCACAGAGTATTTTATTTTTATGTTTGGCAGCTGTTCGTCTTGGCCATTTTCGTTGATCTCGTAGACAACAAACACATGTCTAAGTTTCATATGTGGAGCTATAATTTTTATTTGCGACGTGTCTGACCAAAATGTGTTTTTTGCACTCGCATTTGGCAGCTTGTTTTTTATTTATTTTTTTCCTGTATTTTTTTTTTGTATTTTTCTTTTAGCTTACCCGCCAATAAATTGCTGGACACTTGCGTCGACATGTTGCGCTGCACTCAATCTATCAATACAAAATTTTTCTATATGGCTTTTCAGTGCGTTTCAGTTACAAAAAATTCACAGCCTCGCAAATATCGCTTGAGAAACGCAGCAAACAAAAAACCAGTTGTGCGTCGAACACGTTTGACAGAAAACTAAAACTGAAAACTCAAGGTGAAAACGCGAATGCACACAATAAATATATATATACGAGCGTATATATATATATGCTGTCACACGCTGCGTATGCGTAATAAATATTTATGCACTTGGCCAAAACTTGAGGCTCGATTGCGACTGCGACTGCGACTGCGACTGCAACGGCGATTGCGACTTGTTTTAGCTGAGAAATCACAACGCGCACTTCACACTTCAAAATTTTATCAATACCGAAAAAGAAGCAAAAAAAAAAACAACAACAAAAAATATGCTGTTTGCATTGCCATTGGCTGCGTTTAAGAGTCGTGTCAAGTGTGCGACGCTATAGCTTGTCTAATGATGCACTTACACACACAATCAGACACAGACACACACACACATGTATGTATATATATATCTATCTACCAACTGCAGCTCTTGAAAAATGCTTGACTGACTTTCAACTATTATTTTCAGAGAGAATGCTGGACGTAAAGCACCAGGATATGGCGCCCTCAGCTACTTATAGGGCGCATGTTTGGTATTGTGCCACAACAGAGCAAACAATTTTATACAATTTAATTTAATTTGCTTTCAACATGGAGCATCAAAGCATAAAACAGAATTGTATCGATAAAAGGCTATTTATAGTTTTTATTTAATTAAAAAGCTCGTTAGGGTTTCAAGTTGTTTATATATATATTTATGAAGTATATAAATAGATAGCAAATATATATAAGACTTTAGAATATAGAATCATATTGATATATTACATATATATATTTAAGAACTGAACTTAGTTGGTTTAGAAAAAATGTTTGCTTTGAGCCAATTTTGAATTTACAAATTTCAATTTTCTTAAGCACTTTCTGTAATCTAAATATCTTTTAATTCACAATTATTTCCTTAACCTTAACTAACATCATAACTTGGCCTAATTGAAGCCCCAAATTTCTTTGTATATTAAAAAGTTTCAATTATTCACTTAAGCACTTATTGAGTTATAAATTATATATATTATTGCTTTTTAATTGAGTGCAAATTATGATGGCTATGTCAACACTTTATCAACTTCAATTTACTTTGGAATGCGAGCAAAAATATTTTGTTAAATTATGTTAACTTGACAGCTCTTGATAAAGTTCTGTTCAAAATATTTTTGCTTTTTTAGTTAGGTTGCAGTAAATTGTAATAAATTAAATTTGGCTTAAATATAGCAGCATAACCACCAAGAGACACACACACGCACGCACACACGCGAACAAATTTAATTAAAAAATGGCAAATAAAAGTTGACTTCATTTAATTTGGTTACGTGGAATGGGCAGACGCGACACGACGCGATGCTGACGCGAATGAGATTTGCAATGTGAATGCTAATGGCTTGACGATGACAGTGACTGACTGACTGACTTGACTGGTTGACTGACTGACTGGTTGACTGACTGACTGGTTGACTGACTGACTGGTTGACTATCTGAGTGAGTGACTGCTTTTGTCTCTTGTGCGCGTCGTGACGTTTGGCTAACGACTAAAGGCACTGTTCAAGCCGCAGCAGCCTTTGGTTCGACACAAGCTGTCAAAAGGAAAGGCGGAAATAGTGCCTGTAAGTAGGCAATGCCTGTCACTGAATGAGCCACATGTGTGTGTGTGTAGCTTGTATGTGCGATGAATACATATAAATATCTAGCGAGAGATCTGTCTCTCTCTCTCTCTTTCTCCCTCACTCTCAGCTTCTCTTTCTGTCGCTTGTCGCAGCGCTTTGTCTCGATTAACATGAGCATTGTTGTTAGTTATATATATATACAAATGTATATATATATATATATTTATCATTAAGCGCAACAGGAGGCGCACAAACAGGACACACACACAGCCACACTCATATACACCACACACACAACATGGCCAACAATTTCCGTGCTGCTGCAAACGCCGCTGGCATGTCAATAATGTTCAAAATGTAACTGCCATGCCAAAGCCATGTCAGCGCGTGGGCGTGGCAAGCGCCTCAAAATATACACCGCAGCCCGCTGTCCTTAAAAATAAAATAGCGGCGACCCTTGCTACGTGTGTGCCTGTTGAAGCGTACGGCAGTCGGGCAGCCGCTGCTCATCCGCATGCTTCAATGGGCGCTCATTGCTTTAACCCTGCCTCTCTCTCATGCTCTCTCTCTCTCTCTCTCTCTCTCTCTCTATCACTGCTGCTGTCTTTTTTGTGTGTCTGTGTGTGTGTGTGTGTGGGCAACGTAAGCGTTAATAAAATGTACAACATGCTCAGCACACACACACACATACACACGCGCGCACACCTTATTAAGCCACATTTTGGCACCCGCAAAAATTGCTCTACGTATACTTAATATATTTTTTTATACAAATGCTGAGCTATTTGTGTGCGTGTGCGTGTGTGTGTGTGTAAGTGCGTGCCGCGCTTAAAGCGTATTTAAATCAAAACCCAGCTAACCTAACCATAAATAGACATCAAAGCACTGCAACGGGGGCGTGGCACATGGTATATACTCTGAGCTATTTGCGTGCTGCTCTCACGCTCAGCTGCACTCTTGAGGGCTTCACTGAGCAAAGCCAAAGACAGCAACTGCTCAGCAGGCGGGCGAGCAAAAAATATGTTTAGAAAAAAAAGGTCAATGCGATAGTGAGACGGACGAGCCCCAATGCAAACTTCAATTAAATCTCACGCAGTGCCGCAATTTGATGTATATAAAGATATATATGCAATTGACAGCTGGAAAATATGAATTTCTTCAAGTATTTCTTTATGATAGCCGTATAGGAGGGGATGAAAGTTCAAGTTTAGTAAGCAAAAATTGTGAATTATAAAAATTCAATTTTAAAATAAATAAACATTGTGAGATAAAGTCTGATTCAATCCAATTGGATGAGGCATATCCTGTAAAATATAGTTTCTAATAGAAAAGTCTTCAGTTATATGAATTTTAGCATATTTATATAAGACTTGGATTCATTTCCAACTCCAATCTATATATATGCTATGCATTCACCTATCTATCTATCTACATATATATTTTACATCAAGATCTAAAGCTGTCAATCTGGCGCACCTTGGTTTATTTACACAGCTCTTGAGCTGTGTGTGCAATTAATAGATTTCTAATGAGAGCAGGACTGCAGCAATGCAAAGGATAACGGATGCCAGGATATGGCGAGAGGAGAGCAAAGTAAAGAACACATTCGTTCACTTGACACGGCGTTGCTTGAGCAGCGAGCTGCGTGTTTGATTAACCGGAAGATAAACACGCAGAGCCACAGAGAGCAGCTGCGGACCACACTTCGTCAAGGACCTGCTCCCGACAACTTTATCAACATTATTATTTAATTTGCTGTGGCGCTGCTGGGCGGCCCGATGAAGATGTACGAGAGTGAGCTCAAGATGAATGCAAGGAGCGCTTGGACTGCGTGACCAGCTGGCGCTAATTGTCTGCACACGTGCGTCGCATTATGAGAAATAATGAGATACAGATACACACACACACACATATATATACACACATATACACATACAAACCCACTTTGTTGCTGAAAGCAAAACTTTTCAATTTGCAAACTCGTTTACCTTTTTTTTTATGGTTTCCTCAGTTACTTTTTTCGTTTTTTCTTTAGGCTTTCAGTTTTATAATTAGAATTTAGTGCAGGGTTTAGACCAAAATCAAGGGCCAAGCTCGTGGCCGCGTTTTGACGTCAAATTGCAGGCGGCTTGGCACCCGCACCCGTAACCACAAGCCGCCCCGCCCCAATTAAAGCCAGCCAAAAAGTTGGCCTACTATAAATAGTTGTTCGTTGACTGCAAGTTAAAGCCTTGCCACGACACGCGGCGCTCGCATTGACGCACAAACATGACGAGACATGGAAATAGTTAGTTGACCCTCCAAGGGGAATTCTTGTTGCTGTTGCTGTTCTTGTTTTTAGGACACGCAATGCTCGCATTGCTCATTTGTTAGCCTATTCACTGGGAGGCGTGTTGAGGCGAAAAGAAAAACAATATTGATTTTCCTCAACTAAGTTGAGTTAGTTGTACAAATTGTACAAATATTTGATCTAAGGTATTTAAACAGTTTGGTCTAATACCCAAGAGGGTGTTGAAGCTAGTGATAGTTGATATACCTAATATTTGGTAAAGCTAACTATTGATAATGAGCGATAGTAAAAAAATAGTAATTGGGGACAAGGCAAGAGCTGCTATAGTAAGGGTATATGTTTATAGTAAAGGTACATATCGATAGTTTATAGAAATCGAATATATCAGAATATGATTCTATCATAAATGTTTAAAGCTATGGTTCTGTGACTTACCATCGCCTTCTTGTGAGTTGATGCTTAGATTATCATCGGCCGTATTCTCGGTGCTGCCTGTGACTGGCCGATTAGCTTGAAGTTTGTTAAAGTAGTCGGCAGCAAAGTCAATCAGATCCGGCGGCTGTTCGACCAGATACGAAATTGAGAACTGCAAAAGGACCTCCTTCAGCTCATCTGGGACCTGGATGCGTCGACTCGAATCGGTAGACATGTTTGTGCTGAAAAAAGCAAAAGAAACATATATGAGATATCTGTTCTATATATATATATCAAATGAGGCATAGAAATCATTAAATAAACATCAATCTAAATTGTGATGGATAAGTGTGTGCGTCAGCAGATATTTCTTTATCTTTTGTTATAGTCTTAAAAATAGATTGATAGATTACACTGACTCGAGTCAATTTTGCATTGCTAAAAATACATTTATTTTTAATGCATTATAGGGAATTTTATTTGGACATTATTGAAGATTTCATTGGAATATACAAGAGACGATATTTAGTGGAAATTGTTGCCCCAACAAGTGTCAAGTGCTGGGCATGGGAACACCGCTCAAAACAATTTACAACTAATTACAGCAGAGAGACCTCAACTGACGCTGACATAAACATTATATGGGAATATATATGTATGGATGTATATGTGTATATATAGGTATACATATGTAGTGTAATCTAGTGGCTCTCGTCGACTTTAAACAGTGCCTCTTTATGCCCATTTGTGTAATTTGTCACGCGTGAGTCTGACCTCGAGCCAGTTGAGTGGCCCCTCGCTGCGCCCATGGGTCATTTATATTTTTATACTCATTCACAAAGTGAAATGAGTATATTGGTTTTGTGCAATGTCCGTCACGCTGTCCGTCCGTCTGTCCGTCTGTCCGTCTGTCCGTCTGTCCGTCTGTCCGTATGAACGCAAACCATTTGCACAGTTTTAGAGCTAGAGAGTTGAAATTTGGAATATATACTCGTGTATACCCTCGAATTATAAAGTGTCAAGATTTTCCCGATACGCCCACTAGGGGCGTGGCAAATCGGAAAATGCATTTGCCCATACCTCAGAAACACTACTTCTAGAAGTGCTAGAGAGTTGCAATTTGGAATGTAGACTTGTGTTGACAACTCAAGTTGAAAAAGCTATGGCGGATATATCTACGCCCATTGGGGGCGTGGCAAATCGGGTAAAACTGTATCTTCTACAGTTTTAAAGCTAAAACGCCCAAATTTGGTACGTAGGTTACTGATACGATCCTATGAAGATCGACCAAAAATCTATATATCCACGCCTACTAGGGGCGTGGCAAATCGGATCTGACTATATAGTGATTTTTCAAATTCTGTAATATTTTGAGCACTATTGATGCTAGAGACTTGAAACTTGGTATATATACTTGGGTTGACAACCCAAGTTGGAAAAGATATGGCGGATATATCTACGCCCATAGGGGGCGTGGCAAACCGCAAAAGTTTGTAGCTCCTACAGTTTTTGAGCTAGAAGCTTCAAAATTGGATGGTAAGTTACTGGTGAGCTCCTCTATCGATGCCCCAAAAATATTTTTTACGCCCCTTATGGGGTATGCCCGGCTAAAAAATACCCTGTAATTTTCGCATTTTTTGAGTGTAAGCATCCAAATTTCACACTTACGTTACCCTTCACTACTTCTAAGAACTGGCCAAAAATTATATGTCTACGCCTACTGGGGGCGTGGCAAATCGGGAAAAACTATACGTTTTTCCGATTCTCAGTGAGAAAATCAGAATTATATACAGATATTACTGCTGATCTCCTCTATTGATTTCCAAAAAATTATATATGTACAAACCAATTGTGGGCGTGGCAATGGGCGTGATCTGTGGGGGTGTGAATGAGTATCCCACAGTCGGTAGCGCCCGACTGCAACGTTCTTACTTGTTTATTTTCATTTTCAGTTTGTTTTTGTTCTGTTTTATTACTTTTTGACTATCCACGGAAGCTACAATACAATTCCCAATTCAACACCTCTCATCAACAGCGCCATACAAATGTAAACAACTGCAACAACAAGAACATCAGCAACATCACCAGCAGAACAACAGCAACAACAGCAACAACAACTATAAACATTGCCATAACTCTAGTTCATTCGTTTGTCATTCGCGTCATCGAGTGGCGCGTGATTCAACGTTGCACAATTTATTTTTCGTTGTTTCTCTTCTTCTTGTTTTTTTTTTTTTGTTATTTTAAATGTATATCTACATTTACAAATATATTTTTTCAGATTTTGTCGCCGGCTTGTTGCGTTCGTAGAAAACGTAGAACGTGAGCTTCATGTTAATTATGCGACTGCAGCGATGCCACGAAATGTCATATACAAAAAGAGATATTTGTTTGTATATATAAATATATATATATATATAATATAGTTATATAGACGTATGCATCATGGCAGAATAATCCACTTGGGCATACTCGCTTAATACTCTTGCCATAGGTAGTTGATTTAAGCTCTTTTTTAATGTTCTTTATATCTCCCCAGCTATATTGTCTTTATTATTATTATTATTGTGATTGATATTGTCATTATCATTATCATGGTCATTATTATTATAAATATTATGATTGTCATTGTCATTGTTATTAGCATTATTATTATAATCATCATTATTATTATAGAAATATTATTTGGTATCATTATATTTACTATCATGTAGTTATCTATCAACTATAACCTTTTCTTTACCCACCATTCAAATTTCCCTCAGCTTTCACATTAAAATCTACAAATTCATTAATAAATTACCTTGAAGCCAACCCAACTATTTGCTAAACACCTCTCTAATTATTTAACATAATTAGTTCATTTAATTACTCAACGATTTGCTTGTTTAATTAATTGTGTTTTAGATTATATTAATATAGTTATATTTGTCACAAGTTGCAGAGCTTTTCATGCTTTGCACTTGCCTTGTAAATGCTTCAATTAATTTGAAATTTCTCAGAAAATTCGCTACCCCTAACCCACCTTCTCTCTTGCACCCTCTCCACACATCTTTCCCTCTACGATTACTTAATCGCATTATCTGTTATTTCTGCACGAGCACAACATTAAATACTTAAAAAGTTTTTGTTTTTATTGTCAAGAAATGCAAAAACAAAGCAATTTAAGTATTTCTATTATGCATGAGCTGTGCGAGGGCGCAGCTGGTAAGATAGCTAACTAGCTAACTGGTTGGTTGAATATTTGTTGCAGCACTTAGTGCAGAACATGGCCAGAAGCATTTAACTGTCAAGTGGCAATTGCCAATTGGCAATTGGCAATTGGCAATTTGCAGTTGGCAGTTGGCAGTTGGCTAAATGGGCTAAAAACAAATATGACAACAAAAAACCCAACAGGAGATTGGGCAGGAGGTGTCAGGCGGCAGCCTTTATTAGTTTGTAATTTTGATTTTAATATTTATTTATTCGTCGCTTTCTGGCCGCAGGCCAAGTTGAATATTAATGAACTTAATTGAAAAAGTTCGGCTCAAAAACACAAACTGTGTAGGTAGACGAAGAGAGGGGGTGTGTGTGTTTGTGTGTGTGTGCGTGTGTTGATTCGCAGTAAACAGGCAGCAACTGCAACAACAACTGTTGCTGCTGTTGCTCCTGTGCCTGCCTCGACAGCCGGGGCAAAAATTAATTTCCAAAATTACGACAAATAAAATGTTGCGGGCAACTTTTCAACAGCCAAACGAGAGTGGCGGGAGAACAAAAGGGCAGTGGGATGGCTGAGAGAGGGAGGGTGTGGCTAGGGTAGAGCTGCGCCCACACAACAATAACTGTATCTCAATGCGCAATTTACATAATTACGCATATTTGACTCAAACTTATAAATATTTATGTAGCTAGAGCTTTTCAATGAAGTTCACGCTGGCATCCAAAAGCAACGTTTGTCGAGGGGTGGCTAAGGTAAGGGGTTTGAGAGGGGTTGCAACAGTGAGTGCAAAATATATATGTTGACTTATGAGTAGCAGCGAATATGTAGCATGCACTCAAAACTTGCGCCAAAAGTATTTGAGTAAGATTCAAACAAACTTCAAGAAGCGATTTTATTTTTGTGAAAGTTAAGCAAAACATGAGAAATTCTTGAAGCTTATAAATATTAATGAGAAGAAAAACTAATTTGTGAAATATAATGTAAATAAAATTTATATAACAATTAAAATATTTCTTAATTTTATATATTTTTTGATATTTATATAGATTTATCTAGTCATATAAGTTTCGTGCGTTTACGTAAAGTGAAAAGAATGTATTTCCCAATAGCTGCACACACCTGTCTAGCAAATGAATCAACTGCGTCAACGTGATTTTATCAATAGGCGCAGCAAGAAAATGCGAAAAACAACAAAATAGAATAGAAACAAGAATAGAAAAAAACTATTGGCGACTGGGCGAGTTGTTTGTTGCTATTGGCTGCGACGAGGCGGCCAATTAGTGGGTCAAGGTGGTTTACTCAGAGACTACGCAATGCACTGCATAAATAAATTATGTGATTTCAAAGCAACAGCTTAAAATAGCGCAGAAGTAAACGACAGACAGGCGGACAGACGAACGAGTTGCAGTTGGGCATGAAATCGAGTTAAGCGGCTTCAGCTGCATGCGGGCACGCACCAGCAAACAGAGCTGAAAAGGTCCTTGCTATTAGTCCAATAGACAAACACTGAAAGGTGGCAGAGGTGGCAGAAGTGGAGCAGGCACGGAGTGGACGTGTGCTAGAGCCAACAGAAAGAAACTTAAGCCATGCTCATTTCCTTACAATTTCCGTTGTTAGTTCCGCAGAGCGTGTAGAACACAGAGTGAGAAACAGATGGAAAAATGCAGCATCGAGTGTGGCTGGCAAATTGCATTTGTGTACGTTGGGGCGTATGCGCAATGTCACCAACTGCAATTTCAGCTGCAGACAAATTGTCAAATCTGGCAACGGTTGAGGTCAAGCGCTGCCAACTTGTGCGCAGTTTTTTTTTTGTCACCCCCTTCTTGTTTTTTGGTTGAGATTGCTTTAAATACTGTTTGACTAAAGTTTATAAACTTTTGAACTTTTTTCAGTTGAGTAGTTAGAATATAAAGTGAATGGTAAATGCTAACATTAACATAATCATTGTTGAATATTATGAAGTAGTCATTTAATCTGTTCTCTCTCTAAAATCAGGCCCTTTCAGCTCTTCATCTAGTTTTTCTTCAAGTTCAGCCTCTAGTCTAGTCTTTCATCTAGTCTAGTCTCTCGTCTAGTCTCCAGACACGACTCTCATCTAATTTATATATACATATAGTCTACATCAAATGTTGTTATTAAAGTTACTCTCTATTCTCTTTATATTTATTACTCCCTTTTAAACTTTGCTGTTTCTCACATTTTTATTATACATTTGTTCAACCACTTACTGTCCCTGACAATATCTTTCGCTGTAAATCTAAAAGTTTTCACTTAAATAAGGTAAAAGTTTTCTGCTCGCAAATCAGTTTAAGCAATTTCGTTAATGTTATGCACGGTGCGTCCTGCTGAGTTGTTGCCACATGCCACATGCCACACACACACACACACACACCCACTCTCATCCACTCACGCCCACACCTACATGGTGCCAGTTATTTTAGCAAGTCACGTTTTGTGGGCTGAAGTACGCATACGGTTCAGTAGCTTCTGTTATGCTCATCATCCCTTACAGCGATGATGATCGCGTTTTAGCTCAGCTCGTTGCAGTGTTTTTATGGAATTAGCCAACTTAATTTGGCCATTTTTGTCGCCATTGCAAGAGTAAACTAAACTCCCACTTCCACTCCACCACCTGTCCAGGTGGTTGCTTGATGTGCGCGTAAAATGATTATGGTTTACGTGTGTAGCTGACGCCAACAGCTGGCTCCATGTATATTCTGACCTCCAACAGTTGCGGGCAGATTGGGCTACAGGTGACACGAACAGGTAGCTACTCTTCGCACTTATTACTCTGCTTGACTCACATTAATCAGCACTTGCTGTTCCATACATTTGTGCGCGTCGAAAAGTCAAAGAGTATGCGCCATACACACACACACACACACACAGCCACTATTCCATCAGCTTATGCTCCACACGACTCACAGCTCGAGCAACATTAGAGAAAATTCAGTTTAAGTTGAGCTGTAATTGAATTTGTAACTTGTCGCAAATGCAATTCACATGCGTCCTTCTAGCTCAAATTTTGAGCTGAATAAAGAGCTGCTGTCAGCAGATACTTGAGATAGAAAAATCTCGAGTGGGCGTCATATCGTTTTCTTCTTTATCTTCCAAGCTGAAAAACTTACTTGTTGAAAACAGAAAGGGGAAACTCAAGACGTTGGCTGAAGAGCTGCTGTGTTCTATATAACAGCAGTATAGCAGCTCTTGGGACAGACTATATATTGTATATTGTGGGATTAACTCTAGAAGAGCTTCTATTCTGCGTATATTATAGATTCTATATCTTTATATTAAATATGCATAGCATTATCGCCTATTTATCGCCTTCTTATCTTCCAGCCTTGAAAAAAAAGCTTGAAATGAAGGAAAACGTATCGAGAATAATTTTCTCGAATTGTTTTCCTTCCGCCAAACTAGTGTAAAACTTCTAAGCAAAGCTTCCCTCACAAAAACTACCATTTATCTAATATATTGCCAAGTTCTCTCTTAGCCGAATTCGCGCTTAGGGATATCAAAGTAATTTCCTATTACGCTTTCCTTTTGAGTTTCCAAATCAGTGCTTAAGCTTAAGCAACAAGAACTGTGAACTGAGCAATAAATACGAATATATTTGCAGTCTGCACACATGTTGGCAAACCTCACAGAGTGTGTGGGCGAGTGTAGGTGTAAGTGTAGGTGTGTGTGCGTGCGTATGTGTTTTTGTGTGCATTTGTCTGACCTTGAGAGCATTTCATTGTCGTCTCGCATAACACAAATTGAAATCTATGCGAACTGAACTCGAGGACATGCCACAGGCAGCGAAAGCATCAACAGATGCCACACGAAGAGAAGAAGAAGAAGAAGAGGAAGAAGAAGAAGAAGCAAGAGCCGTCTCTTCCAGGTAAGGCAGGCAGGTATCTAACAGTTAATGACAGCAGCTCTCAAATTACGTCAACAGCAAAAATTGAGAACACCTGTGCGCAAGTTTTAAGTGACTTCATAATGCTGGCCACACTCCCAATAATTAGCCAAAGTGGACAGCAAATGGCAACAGTTGTGGCCGGAATCTCCGCTCCGCCTCTGTCTGCCTAATTATTATGTCCAGCGCATATGCCACTGTCATTGGTATCCGCCAACACCCGCTGCCGCCCAATGCATAACACGCCCCCAACTTGACCTCACGCTCAAGTGTGTTGGCTTTTCAAATTGGGTCAAGTGTTAATATGGGCGGGGCAAAATCAATTCCGCATAAATAAAATGCATGAACATGGACGTGGACATGAACGTGTTACATGGACGTGAACGTGGACGTATACGTGGACGTGCAAGGGAAAGGCTGAAGGCCAGGACAACTAACTCAAGTGCAATGATACGAGCATTTTGCTGATGGCCAGCCAAAAGCCCATAAATATATCACAGAGCCACATAAAATCGATGGTTAAAACAAAATTCATTGCACTGAATTTGTAATGGAATTTAATTTTTAGTTGATATGCAACAAATGTAGCTTGGCTTTTGGACGAAAGAGCTACTCAGGTGTATTGTATTTCCATTGAATTGGAAGATATTCGAAGTGAGCTAAGTTTTGCGGGACAGTTTCTTAGTTCTAGACAATATAATCAGCAATAGTATGAATCGAGAGAGATAGAGAGAAATAAAGATAATGGAGATAGAGATAGAGATAGCTATAGACATAGACATAGAGAGAGAGAGAAAGATAGAGAAAGGAGGGAGAGAAAGGCTTGATTATAGATTATAGTTAGACTAAAACTTGGATCTTATTTCCATACAGAAAAGTTTTCGACAAAAATAGATTATAAACCTAAATATCAACAATTTTATATATCATCAACTTGTTATTATATAAGAAATATACACACGTAATTTTCTGTGACTCGATTTATATTTTAAGTACTCTACTTTATGCCATTCAATTATGATTTTTCATTAGAAAATATTTTACGGTCAGTTTTCCAATTACCATGACGTTTACAATTTGCAGTTAAGTGCAGAGCAAATCAATTGAAAAATGCTGGAAAATGAATATGACCAGTTGGCAAATGCAGATTTTCAATTGGCACAACACCTGGCCAAAAGCAACAACAACAACAACAACAACAGCAACAGCAACTAACTGGCATTTGATGGCCAGACAAACAACAAAAGCAAAGCAGTACATAAATAAATATTCCCATTGGGCAGCATTTGAATAGCTGTTGCTGTTGCTGCTTTTGTTGTTGTTGTTGTTGCTGCTGCTGCTGTGGCTGCTGCCCACCTAAAAAGTTGGCCCGCATTTTGGTCATAAACGTTGTGAGCCGCAAAGTTTGCGGGCGCCCAAAAATGCATAATTAAAATTTGATTTTCATTGCATTTGAGCAGCATGCAAACAAAATATTTTAATATACTGCATAGAAGCCATTAAAATAGCCAATTTATGCGCTACTCGAAACTGTTTTCCACTCATGGCCAAACAATAAAAGAATTAAATTTTTTAAATTGTAACGGTTTCTCTTTAAATTACAGCTTAGTTGCTGGTAAGTTATCAACTATATTTATCCTTAAGATGTGGCCAAAAGTCAAATGAATAATGAGTTCATAAAATTTCTCAACTGAAATTCATTTTAAAAAATTCCTTAGTCTTATTGAAGTATCTTCTTTTACTGTCTTAACTCATGGGGAAAACAAACTTATCCTCATGTTAAATATTATACATTCACATTAACAGATCGAGCTATGACTTTTGCTAATAATCAGAGCTCTACCGCTTCAAGCTTAAGTGCAGCCAAGTTATCAACTACGCTTCCCTATAATATGCTTACAAATATAACCCTTAGCAATATAACCCTCAAGATAAATGTTGTTGAAAGTGAAATGAATTATGTATTCATAAATTCTCAATCAAAATTCATTTTTCAACAGGGCTTTCAATGTATTCACTGACATTTAACTTAATGTATTTTCAAATACATGTGCCCAGCTAGCTGTCTTGTTTTTCTTCCTTTTGGGAAAAACGCCGTACAGTTTTGCATTCAGTTTTTTTCCGGTCAATGCATCAAAGTGGCAGAACGGTAAGAAAAAAAAAAATAAGAGAAGAGAATATGAATCCGCTTTTGCCCAGCGACAAGCACTTAATTTTCCGCAAGTCAAGCAAAAAGTCGTCCTTAGTGCTGGGTGGTGGATGGCCTTACATACAGCTCAACCATAAAGCCGCCACGCTAAAACACGCGTCCCGCTCATTGTGACAAGAAAAATTACACACACATGCACACACATAGCAACACACAGCACCCACACACATGCGAGGCATCAAAGCAATTTCGAGGCATACTTCAGGGCGGCCGAGCCAAAAGCTGAGCAGATGGAGAGAAAGCCAAAAACCAGAACCGGGCTATATGTAGACGACGAGCACACGGCAACAACGAGCAGCGCAACAACCGTAAATGTCAGAGCTAACATACGCACACACACACACACACACACATTGGTATGCATGCATACATATATAAGCACACACATATGTGCATGGAAGCTTAATAAAAAATATAAAAAGAAGTAAATGAACGAGTCCCGCGAGTCTTTGGCGCAAATTTCAGTTCGTCACGCAACTTTAATGGCAAAATGCTTATTTGTTTTTGCATTGTGTGTGCATAAGTGAGTACCTGTATGTGTATGTATATTTTATATATATATATATATATATATATATATATATATATATATATGTGTATGTGTGTGTGTGTGTTTGTGTTTGTGTATTCAAGGTGTGTATGCTGGCCCTTTTAGCCTCGTTCATCAGCTCCAGCGGTGTTAAAGTAAAAAGGTTATCAGCTTGAAATGTTTCGTCAAAATACGACGCCTGGGTATTGATTTATTAACAGCAACGAGCAGCGATTGGACGGAGAAGGTTAACGAGTAAGGAATAACGAATGAGTAGAAGAAGATGAAGTAAGGATTAGCGATTAAAGAAAGGTGAAAGGAGCTTAGAGTGTTCAATGAAGAATAAAGGGTATCGAGAAGGCAACGAGCTGGAAGTACTCAAAAGCCAATGCTGTAGAAAATAACGAGTACACAATAACGAGAAAGCAATTGGAGACCGTCGACTAGACATCAGGCAGTCAAGAGTGATTAGGGATAGGAAATTAATTTAATATATAATATATAAGAGCGAGTGGCAATAGTAATGAACAATGTTAACTAGCGGGTATGGAGAAGCGTATAGAAAGAAGAGAGTTCAGTAGTGCCAAATATCGTAGAGAAGATAACGAGAGGTGAGAGATCATATACAACGATTAGACTACAACGTTGGGATAGTGTCGACAAAGCAAATAAGATCTAACGAGTGAAATTTTTAAGATTGATACATAAAGTAGTCTGAAATACCTATGAAAAGTGGTAACAGGTTTAAAGACTTGAGCGAGAGTCAACTAGAAAGTAACGAATGACGAAGAAATTCTTATTGGCATAAGAAAATCCAAAGTAGGCATACGAAGTTATGCATAAACAATTAGCTTACAAGCAGCGCGTATAGAGAAAAGATGTTAAGCACAGGCAGAATTGTATACCAACACACAAGTACAGTGAGTCGCAGCTAGAACTAATTCAAATGGCATTAACACACGGCTCATGCCTAAAGGCTGACTCATGCCAGGCACTTGCACCAGCCAAGCAAAATATATAAACTAAAAAGGCAGCCGAGCTGACATTTGGTAAGGGCGCATTTAAAGCTGTTGCTGTCAAATGGAATTTCTAAGGCAGACAGTAAAATTCGCTGTCAGAAATTGGGCATGTCGCGGTACTGAGCTGGGCTGAGTCGGGACGGGGACGTCCAATGACTTGTGTATATATCACATTTCGTTGTCAATTCAACGCAATTTGTTGGCATTCGGTTTTTTGATTGCGTGCCACGGCGACGACGATGAAGACAACGACTTGTCAGTTAACCCTTGACGTTAACTCTGCTCCATCACCAACACCACCACCACCACCCACCCATCCACTTGGTCTTTGTCTTTGCCTTTGATTCAATTATTTTATAATCTATTGGATTTGTTCTTGCGCACATAAGATTTAAAATCGGTTTTGCAATATTCCAAGGCATTGGCATTTGAATTTTGCTGCTTTTATATTTTTTTTATCATGGAAAAATGTCGCATAAAATTGTCTAGCAAGTGAAATTGATTTCACGGTTCCAATGTCAAGTGGATAACAAAGTTTTTTATTCAAATAAAAGTGAAGCTTAGCAGCGGAGAATAAATGGAGAGGTAATATTTACAGATTCTGTTCTGGTAACTTTGAAAATGGGAAAACCTTCGATCTGAATACAGAAAAGATTAAATAAAATGTTTATCATAGACAACATATTACTATGTTCTGAAGTTCTATTGTCGATTTCTATGCATTTAACAATATCCAATTGGGACGAATGTTTGCATTAGATATAGTTATATATATTAAAAAATCTTTAGAATTTCATACTTTGCACATATCTAGCCACACATCCACTTTACAATATTATGCTGCAAGAACTATCTAGTTTATGCCATTAAATGCAACTTTGTATAACAGTTTTTGCCCTCCACTTTCCATTAATAAATCTCGCACTTAATGTGCCTGACCTTAGCAAAAAAAAAAAGTAAAAATAAACGAAACGAAAAAAAAAGTTGCAAAGTTAAAGCTTTTAAAACGAATCCTTGAAACAGAAAGCCAGACAATGAAGCCCAGCAGCAGTGCTGGACTTGAACTCGCCCGGAGCTGGGTCGCGGCAGCCATTCCACCCTTGCGCTCAGCACGATGTAGCTGAAGCTAAGGATGAAGCTGTAAATAAATAGACGGCTTCAAATATGCAAAAGTGCCTACGCACAAAATTTTCATAAAACCGTTTGCCTAGCAGATGAAGATGATGATAATGATGATGCTGATGATGATGGAGATGCCTTTGCTATTGCTGATGAAATGACAAACTGGCTGGCCAAATGATTTGGTGCTCATTACCGTTAAATTAGAGCGCAATTACGGCCGAAACACAGCTGCTTTTTAAAGCCAAAAGCGTAACACCCACACAACCGCACACACCCGCACACCCACACTCACACAGCTACACAGACAATAACATTTACATAAAAGCTACTGTGCCGTCGTCGTGTGTATCTATGTAGCGCGGCGTGTGTATCTATTTAGCTAAGTACAAGTACATCTACGGCGATTATGTGCTGTAACAAAACGTTTAGCTACATGACGCACTTGTTGTTGTAGTTGTAGTTGTTATTGCTGTTGCTGTTGCCATTCTAGTTGTTGTTGCGTTTAATTTAAAACCCACTTTTTGGGTAAATTTGTTACGCGTGGCTGCCAAGCGGCGCGTGCGAAGCGCAAACAACCAACAAAAAAAAGTAACAAGATATAAAAGAAGGCAGCTAACATTGTTCTTGCTGTTGTTGTTATTTTCTTTTGGTAATTAACAGCATGGCAATTGGGCTCAGATAATAGCAGGGCAACAACAAGAAGCATAAGACATTCAGATTGCGCTAAGACATTGCATGACAGTCAGTCGATAAATGCGAAGGAAGAGCTATATATATTATATATATATATATATATATGTGTATAAATGTTATGTATTTGTGTGTGTAGGTGTGCGTAGGTGTGTGTGTGTTGGCGTGTGTTAGAACGCTGATAATTAAAAGTGTTTTGTTCTGTCATTAACAAGGCTGGCGAACAACAAAAGCAACAGCAATATACAGTCATAAATATAAAGTGAATTTCAAAAGAGAGAGAGAACGAAAGGAATCGAACTGAAACAGCAAATGCAGATACACACCTACGCACACACACACACACACACACACGCATAGAAGCAATTAATATAGCATACATTTGTGCGCACATTATTTGCTGCCAGTTACAAATAGCGCAAAGGCCACATATATGCATGCATGCATACACATATACACATGCCCACACATACACACCCACACACACACACGAACACTCAGCAGAGTTGGCATTTGCATGCAGTTTCTGTTTTTAGCCAATTAGCCTAAATTGGTGTAGCTTGCATATATTGACTAGTCCACAGCAAACGCAATTGCAAATGCTATTGAAAGCAGCTGCAAGTAAGCTTGTAAAACGGGCCAGAGCATTCACAATGGTGCGTCGATTGTAACTGTTGCATGTGTGCAGCTATAAAACAAGGGTCTATTATGTATAGGAACATATGAGAAGGATATAGCAGAAGTTTAGTTAGACCAAAGGTTAAAGACTGAATTTTAATTGTAAGTAAGAATTATTTCGAATCAGTTTGCTTATAATCATTATCATTAATATTTATAGGTGGAATATAAAAGATATTCAAGGGGAATAGACAAGGAGTCGAGCCTGGCTAGATCAACTTAATTCATCTGCCTTCCATATAAGTATAAATTTATGTATCTATATATCCTTTTTGAGATCAAGATACCTTCATCTAGTTATTCAGCTATTCAATTCCATTACTCTAAACTAACACTCCAAATTGAATAGTTAAAAGCCTTGAAGCAGGAGGCCAAGCTATAAATGCAAATATGCTAAGTCGCGTTCCTTTTGGAGCCGTAAAAACTCATTTATAATTTGCTTATAAACTGGGTCGAGGCATTGCTAAAAATAAAAATAAAGTGGAAAATGGATAATTATGCGAAATGCCAGCTAGCAATTGCCTTCGTCTTGGGCCAAAACAAATGCAAAATGGCCGACGTGCGCGAAAACAATAGACACACACACACACACACTCACACTCACAGAGGGGAGCAACCATTTCCTTTTTGCATGTGGGTTAATGTGCAAAATGTGCTAAACAAGCCGCAAAATGTAGAAAACAAAACTTAAATTTTCATTTGTTATGCAAAGCATTTGGTTTATTTTTGTTGCCTTTGCTGCTATAGCTGTTGTTGCTGTTGTTTTGGCATTTTGCGGTACATTTATGCAAATGACTCGAACGACAAATGCAACTGCATTGGAAATCACTTAACATGTCCCACAGCCAGGCCAGAGAGCCTCACTACGTTGGTCAAGCCCCATTAATGTCAGAGGCATATGATGACACATGAAGCGCCGTCAGCCAGTGTGTATGTGTGTGTGTGAGTTCAGGAAGTCTGCCCAAGGCTGACGTCAAGTGTTCCACTGTGTATGAGTGTGTGTCCTGTGGCTGTCGTAGCTCAAGTGTAGGCAACAACTGCATTTGAATTTGCACTTCACATTAGCTGCTTTTGGCTAGCGCAACTGAATAAACAGTAAATATAGATCTATATGCAAACACACGTATATGTATATGTTGATATATGGTAACACACACTTGAGCTTAAATATATGCAGACCAGTCTGTGTCAAGCGCCTCTCGCACACTCGCCCTCTCCTTCCTCTGTCTCTCTGGCTGCCCCTGCAATCAATTCACCCACATTCTAAACTGTGCCAAGTCGTAAAGATATCGCATGCTATGTTAGCTGTCACAACTACAGCAACAACAATGAAAACAACAGCACTCGAGTGACATTTGGCCAGAGCGATAAATAAAAGTAAAGGCCATTTTACACGACAAACACTCGCCATATGCATATTTAAATATTCAAATTTCAACAAAAATTGTCGCACTTATTTTTGCACAAAACAAAAGCAAGACAAATACAAACACAAACACAAGCACATATATAATACATATTTATCATATATGATAGATTTATTTATATATATATACAAGTGGTTTTGCGGCTATGGCCACTTAACCCACAGCATGAATCCACTTAGACAATTGCCAAACAAATGGCCAACAATTTGTCTATGGCATCACGAAAAAAAACAACAAGAATTAATTACATCATTTAAAATAGATTTTTCAAAAATCTATCGCTCAATTAATAGCCAAGCGAAAATATTTTTGAAATTTGCTTTTGTTTCATGCATTCATAATAATTGCTTATTTGCCATAACATAACAAAGCAAATCAAATTTAATTGTATTCATTCTTTTTTCGCTAACAATGGCGCCTAAATTAAATGGAACTTAAAATACAAAATATGATACATGATTATATTTAATTAATATTTGTCAATGAATAATAAAGTGACTCGGTTGTTTGTGTTCTATTATATTAAATTGTCTATTGTCCTATTTGATTATTTAATTTTATTTCAATGAAAAGCTTTGGCAAGCGCAGTGCAGTCATCTACAACCTTTAAAGGCAGCTTCATTTTCTCTGCTGTATTAAGTTAAAGTTCAAGTGAAGTCTATAAACTTTGATTCTATAGCCAACTATATAGCACACTTTGTACAGTTATGTCGTCAGATCAAATTGGGTTAGACCAAAGGGGCTGTTTCAAAGGGCAAATTTTCTACATGTTGCGCTTTTTGCAGTGCGCATCAAAGTGCATATGCAAGTTCTTTGCTTAATATGTGAGCGGGTGTGTACTCTCTCTGTATCTGTGTGTGTGTGTGTGAATGCCATGGCACAAGCATGAGCCCTCACACACACACACGCACACACATAGACAGAAAGAAGGATACGCAGCATATGCGGCCATAAATAAACATAAGTTGTCGCTTTCGCTCCCATTTCCTACTTTTTTTGTTATTCTCTTATGCATATGTAGGTGTATGTGTATGTGTATGCGTATACGCATATGTGCCGCAACAGCAACAGTTTTTACATTTTTCATTTTATTTTCATATATATATAAATTCTTTTTTTTTCAAGTTTTTCATTGTCCCTTGGTCAAAGGCGTGTGGGCGTAGCCGTGTGGCATACAATACATGACATTATTGTTGCTGTTTCCTCTCTTCTTCTTTTTTTGTGTTGACTTAACTGCGTAAAGTTTGAAGTGCTTTTGGAACAGGGCGGCACACACACTCACACACACGCACAACTTTGTTGCTGCGCGTGACAAATTGTCAAAGTAAAATTCTAACGAAAATCACATACTAAGTTGTTTTGCCATTATCTATTAAGCATCATAAATATTTCAATTCCGTAAGCTAAATGGTGAGAAAACTTGAAACTTAGAAACTTTAAGCTGTAGCTTTGGGCGTTATAGATTAATTTGTATAATTTTAAAAATTTGTTTAGCATAAGAATTTTAGAAAATATTTTTTCTATAGTAAATATATATGAGAATAAGAATTATGTATACGAAGTAAGTGTATCTCGATAACAACCTGTACAATAACTAGTTCATATAGAAATAACATCAGCTGCATACACCAAATATATAATCAATATAAGATGAGAATGCCAACCACATTTAGTTGGCTGCACTTAAAAGTGAAGAATGCGATAAGCTGCAACGATAACAACTCATTCCAAAATTATAGTATATAGTAAAATATGTATGTATGTATGTGTATGCGGTATTCGAGTTGAAGCTTTGCATTTGAGCTTTGGCTAAACGTATGCACAGGGCTAGTGGAACTGTTGACCCAAGTGCCTAACAATGCACAATAACAAAATTCCAGTTTGAGGGCTTCATTTGCTGTACATCATTGAAGAAGGAAGGATGAGAGAGAGAGAGAGAGAGCGAAATTGTTTCGAAGTCAAATGTTATCCCGGATCGCTCGCTATTCAGGGCTCGCTTTTGACAAATTTACCGCACTTTAAGCATCTTAACAACATGCAGCAACATTTTTAAGCCGCTCAAGATAGCAGCCAACAATGAAATTTGAACCTTTTTTATTTTATTTTTTTTTTATGCTGGACGCAAAAGCAGACAAAATTGATGAGAAATGCGAGACAAGAGACAGAGGCAGAGAAAGAGAGAGATTGACAGAGGGCAAAGGGCAACAGAATTGTGCAAACAGCGCAGCTCACAAAACTTGTGACAATTTTTTTTCTTCTTCTTATTTTCTTATTTTATTTTTAACAACACAAGCAAACAACTTTGAACAAACAATGAAAGTCAATTTTTGAAAAATAAACTTTGCCAAAAAGAAAAGACGACAAAATAAAGAGCAAACTAATCAACATGCTTTTTGTTGGGCACAAAGAAAATCGGCACGGAAAATTTGTACACAAATTTTTGTTTTTCTTTTCATTTTACGCTTATCAAAATATGCAGCAGAGCAAGGCAGAGCAAAGACTACGTAGTATTAAACTCGATTTGGGTCACAATTGATGGACACAAGTTTCATTGTTGATTGTCAAAAGTGACATTCAGTTGACAGCCAGTTAAATAAGAGTTTAAGTCGTTAATTGTGAAGATTTTATGCAGATATGGCAACGCTGAAGCGTTCAATTTGGCAGGCGTGTGACATGGAGTTGCCATGTTTTGACTACTCAAGTTAAATATTTAACACAAAGCTGTTAAAAAGGTAGATTATTGTACGACAATTTGATTGAGGTTTAGTTATTTGACAGCATGTTTAAGTGTTTGTCAAGCCAATGTTAATATGTAAGCCTTCACAGTTTCAAATCAAATCAAAATATAATTTGACTGCATGTTAAAGTGCTTGTCAACACAACATATTTCTTTTCAAGATTATCCTTTTAAATTGTAAAAGGTCCTATTTAAAGTAAAGAAATTGAATTTCTAACTGCAAGTTAAAGTGCTTGTCAACTCATTTAATTTGACACAATATTAAAGTGCTTGTCAATTTAAGTTGCTTTCATATTCATAGCCCTCAGAATTCACTTGGAGCCAAGTTCAGCTTGGCTGCATTCCACATCCAAAATTTAATTGATTTATGGCCCGAGGCACATTCAAAATGCATGGCACACGAAATGCTGCAAGTGCGAGGCAACAAAATTTGATTAGACAAACAGCCCCACAGGAAGGCACACCGAAGAGCCAGTGGGCATCCAACCAGGCCATAATTTGCTTAGCCAACTTTCGATAAGCAAATGTGGCTGACACAGCAAACAGACAGGCAGACAGGCAAACATACAGTTAAGATCGCTCGCAATATGTCCTTTTCAAATCCTATCAAAATCAATGAAGCGTAGCACTTAAGGCAAAGGTTTCAGTCTTCACATGTCTAAAGTAACTTTTTGGGTTAATTTGACATTCTAGTCTAGTCTAGATATTTTATATATATATTGCTATTATCTTTATTTTTCTTTATCAAGTGGCTTGATTTTCAGTACGCACATTATCCAATAAATCGTATTAATTTATTCTGTTATGCAATGCGCGCTTACGCATATCAAATATCTGTCTCTCTGTCTGTCTGCCATTTCAGGTTGCCTTCATGCCTCGATGTGTGGCATACTTAAACGTTTACTGCCCTGTTGAGCTAGACAATTGCATAATAAATATTATTTATTTAAATTATTTTTTTTTAAATATTTAGTTTACTTATGTAAATCAAATGATTTTACTTTTACTTTATTTACTTTTTTTTTTGTATTTTACTTTTGTTTTAAGAATTGTTGATAATTTGAATACAAAAGTATAGAGAATGTATTCTCATATGACAATTTTTCTTCATTACTTAAACGATATTGTCAAAGGAATATTTTTATTTATTTTCTTTATTTATGTTTTTTACTATATTTTATTATATTTTACTTTTACTTTGACGCACTGATTTTATATAAACTGGCAATGTACCTGCTTTTATCATTATATTTTTTTCGCTAACAACATTTATATGCTGCATATGAGTACTCAATTAATAAATATTTTTCTATAGAAACGTACTCACTTTTTTGCATAAAAACTCAAAGCTTGACAAAAAAAAAAGCAATTTATATTACAATATATATATATATAAATACATTTCTGTACATACATTTTTATGCTTTCAAGCGGTCAACAATATTGCTTTTGTTTTTTTTTTTAATTTTTTTTTATACATATACATTTCAATAGCTTTTCAGAGAGTTTTAATTTGTTGCGTTGGCCGTAAAAAACAAAGCACATAAGTGAAGTGTGCCCACACAGTAAAAGCAAAAATAAAAGAAAAATATCATAGAAAAAAGCTGAAAAATAAATACAAAAAATTATGGATGACTACCCACCGAATAGGTACAGCTACACCCACCCAGATTTCAGAAAACTTTTTTGCTTCACCGTGGAGGCTGGACGCTAAAAACTGAAACTTGGCTTTATCTTTGGCTAACGCAACTGTTGCCAATTGACGTCACACAGCTGTGCTGTATTAGCAAAGCCTTTGACTTTTCTGTTTCCCCTAACAACAACAGCAAACATCTAAACTGACCTTGGGACACTTAGCTGCTAAAGCAAATTGTTAAATCGATTAAAGACAAAGTTGCTGCAGTTGCGCTCGGGAAGACCGCAACAGAAACTGATAATGTCATGAATGTTACTTAGTCAATCACTAGATACATCTCACTTTCTCTCTTTCTCTGTTTCTATACAACTCTGACCATAGTTCAGTAGCAAAGTTTTGCAATCAGTAGAGTCAAAAGTTTAGCTGTGTTTCCATGAAACTTTGTTTTTTCCTAATTAAAGAGCTGCAGAGTGATTTGCTGAGGTGTCATTAAAGACAAAAGGCGCCCTCTAGAACCATCGAGTTGATTGACCAAAAGACGTCATCAGTTCTGTGTGTGTCTCCATATAAACTTTGCATATGACTTTTGATAAGCATTAAATTAAGTAAGCAAAAAGTTGCCCAAGTCCAAAGACAGACAGAGAGGGCAGAGCAAGGGCAGCCAACAAATTGCGTCAAGTAGCCAAAAAATGTAGATAACTTATCAGCCTGGCTAATACGAATACACAGTCACAGTCACAGTCACAGCCAGAAGTCTCCACACACCAAATGAGCTTAAAATTGAGTCTGCGATGAGTCAAGCATAAAAAGTCAAATGCACACAATATTGTTATTGCCTCGTTTTTTTTTTCTTAGCTGCGTTACGTGGGCGTTTTTTTTTTTTTTGTTCTTTTGTGTTTTTTAATTTTATTTATTACTTGTTCTCATTTTTATGTGGTGCAACAGTTATTTTTATGATTAAAAAATATATATTTGTATAAAGTCTAGGTTTATATAACTCTTGAAATTTATGCATTTTCTAGCAAAGCAACAGCATATATCCTTTGGTAAAGCTACTTGCAGGGGTTGCTTGAGAAGTTGGAAAATTCTTGCTAATTTCAATTGGATATATTAACAACAATTGGAAATATTATCATATGATTCGATAGTCAACTAAAGTTATCTCTAACTATACTATTTAATTGATTTTAATTTAATTGTAAAATTTGTGTTGCGCATACGTTTTGCTGAAAATATTGTAAGATTCAATATTTTCGTATACAAGATGCGCTAGAAACTTTATCTAGCAAATTTTGCTAGAAAGTGTTTAATCTTTTATATAAATTAAATTATACTTAAATTATATTTGAAAGCAACAATTTATTTCTACAGAATATACACAAGTTATCAATGAACCCTCGCTCGAAGTATTCGTATATATATTTATATTTTGTAAGTGGAACGATGACACAAAGTCTAATTTACTGCCAATAAAAAAAAAAGAGAAGAAAACGCGATGGGAAAAACGCTGCTAACAATTTTGCTCGCAGCAGCAGCTGAGGGAATAATAAAAAAAAAAACCGTCCAGCCAAACGCAAAATTCAATTTTCTTCTCTCCCCTCCCACTCTCTCTCGCTCTCTCTCTCCCTTGCCCCCTCTCTATCTCTATTGCTGAACAACTGTCAAAACGAGCATTGTTAATGTTGTTGTAGTGCGGGCGAGCGTGCGACATATCGAAGCGATTTTCGATATTTGACAAGCCGAACATATTGACAGTCTATATTGGCACATTGGCATATTGGCACATTGGCATGTCAAGAGTCGCAGATATCGTGCGTTAATTGGCTTTTAAAAGTCATTTAGTGTTTGCTATTTGGCTCTTGTCTCTTGTCGTATAACACGACGTATAAGCAATCTGTTCAAAGCTATTGCCTATTAGCTTTTCGGCCTGCTTAAATGTGTCAGCTGAATTGCTCACGTGCTAAACGCACCTTATCAGCCAATACATATATATATATTCACACAAAAATAGAACACATTCCGCCTAATGAAATTTATCAACTCAGTTTTCTTATCTTTAGTTTGTGTGCTATTACTTAATCTTTAAAGAGCGAATGTTGTCTTTAGTTTTGTTGAAACAGATATGCAAAGTAGAGAGTAAAGAATTTATAGTACTTTAAAATAATATATATTTGAAAGTATTTTTCTAAAATTTTCTCTTAGCTGTATTTATAGAATAAATATTTTTAAATTCCAATCAGTTTTTATAGTACTTTTATATAATATATAAAAAGTACGTTAGTATTTTATCTAATCAATATATTATTCTAAAAATTTCTCATGGCATTTTTACCAATAAAAATTAAAAATAAAGCATTAACTTTAAATCATTTAGGCATATCGATTGGCACATTGGTTAATAAAACTTGAACTCCATTAAAATCTAAAAGAGCTTCTTAAGCTCCATTGCCTTTTGTGCGGGTGAACAAAGGCCGACGGCCGAAAAATGGTGGGTAGGGGCGTGTCCTTTATTTGTCTACTCAATGGAGCATTCCAAACAGGATTATGTTTTAGACAAGCTTTGCTTGGAACTCAACTGTGAAGTAAAATTCATTAGCGTTAGCTATTAATGTGCTTCAAATTGTATACGGAATTTTCGTGGGCTTTTCGCCGAAAATCGTGTCTATATAAAAATAAAATTCTATGTCAAAAAACAACAGCGTGAAAATGAGGCATTAAAGCCGAAATGAATTGGAAATTGACTAAGCTCGAATTTAAATTTAAATCGGAATAATATTGTGATATGTGCAAAATCCACATTCTTATGTGAATCAATTATGAAAAGGCTTATTAATATTCTTATTAACTAACAAAATTTCGACTTTATCTAAGACTTTGTCTAAAAATCACATTAATTTTAGCTAAATATTTAAATTTAGTTTAGCTTTTCGCTTTCTTTGAGCTTATTTATTTGCCTGTTTGCAATTGAAAATTCTATTTGGCTTATTTGGGTTGTAATTTACTTTAGCCCTATGCCTACTTGGCTTTTATCTATTGCCCTAATTACTAATTGTTAAGTGCTAGCAATACATAAATTGAAAATTAAATGGAAATATTGATGAACTTGGCAAATTTGTTTGCTTTGCCGCTGGCGGCGTAAAAAGCAAGGAGCAAAAAGCAAAAAGAAAAAAAAATCTGAAACTGGAAATTTTTGAAGGTTGTTGTTTTTTTTTTCTCTCTTGGGCTTTTGCCACACATAGCAAAGCAATTAAACGGAATTTTCATTAGCATGTTTTGAACATCATTTTCTTTTTAGCATATTTTATGATTGAGCAAAAGAAATGTGCTATATCTATATGTGTTTTTATATACATATATATGTATATACATTTATATGATTTCTTGATTGTTGTTAGTCACGCTTCTCATTGTTCATTTTATTTGGCCAACTCCCACGCAATAAGACGACAAAATGTGGGTCATTCATAATGAATAACAAACTTAAGTTTTTTTTATGTATTTTGTTTTTTTTTTTTGCAAATTATGCGCAATATTTTGTGAATCATAATCTTATTATTTTTGTGAATATTTACAAATAATTAATCATAGAAAGCAAATTTTGTTGATTTGCGAACTAATTAATAACATTTTTCGTTCAGCTAAGTTCACTTAAGTTTGTTCAAATTTACGCATTTACCTTTTTTGGCCAGGAACACAAAAACACCTGCACACCGAGCCGAGTGGCCAAAATTAATTGCGCATACGCTACGTACTTTAGCTAGTTTTCCGAAATTTGTGTTTATACAATTTTTATGTACATTCGTTTCTATTTTTGAACTGAATTCGCAGCTGAACTCCAAACAAGAATTCTTATTGGAAAAAGCATTGTCTATAAAGCAGCGCAAAACATTTTCACCCGCTCGCAAAGCTATTCAAAAATTTCTTTTTATTTTGTATTATAATGAAAATATACAAAAATTTGAAACAAGAGGCAAAGGAAATGAAAGGAGCTAAAAAGTGTATAGGAGAGAAAGAGATAGAGACAGAGAGCAAGAAAATTGAACGCCAAAAGAAATGAAAAAGTAATAAAGGCAACAAACAGCAACTAAAGGTCCTGCCTCTTGTCTTCATGATGGGATTTTCACGTGCAACAAGACGAAAATGTAGAGTAAAAGCAACAACAACAGACGAAACCCTTGTCAATGGCAAAGCCCTTAATATACACACACAGAAAGGGAGAGAGACAGAATGAGAGAGAGGGAGAGTGGGAGACCTGGTACCTTTGCCTCTACTCTGTTGTCAATAAAAATGCCTTTGAGCTGTGGCATACACAAAAAAGTTTTCCCTGACTTATTACGAGATCCCAATAAACCCAACATTTAGTTAAAAGACATAAGTAAAAATATAGAAAAAAAAAATATACATACTTCTACAGTTAGAAATATCTACGTCCTTTCGTTTTTCAGAAACTACCTCATTAAAAATACAACAAATTCATATAATTAAAACTCTCCTCCATAAGCTTTACTTATGCTCTGCACCTAATTACCGTTGCAACCTAAAATGGAGGCTGCGTAACGGTAATGGCTAACTGTTAAGCTCCAATAATGTATTACATTCATCGTGCTGTTCTGCTCGCTGTTCGACGCTACGTAATCAATAAAACGACCCAGGCCCAATGAAATAAGACGCTGGAGCTACGTCCAGGAAACGTGCGGACATGCAAGGAATCTGGCTTACGGGCACAACTCAATAGGAATAAAACCGTTAGCAGCAATGCCGCAATACCGAGAGGCAGCACTGAGTGAAAGAGAGTCGATGAGTGGAAGCCGTAGCTTGCCGCAGGCAATAGTATTGTATATGCTACGCAAGTATTTGCTCTGTGCTGCCCCGCCCACAGCCCACTGAGTCAATGACAGCTCCTGTAACTTGCCCATTCCCTTTGCCATGCCTTTGCCCACTCCTGGCTGCTGGCAGCAAGTACGTCACCAGCTGCTTGCCGCTTGGAATTGTGTGCGCGTGACTAATGTGACCGCTGGCCTTCCGCTAATGTTGATAGATGACGGAGTTTGATGGATGTGTGTGTGTGTGTGTGTGTGTGGGTTTTGAAGCGAAATATAAATGAATGTCACATAAAACAGTAACAAGTGCAACTATTTACTTAAGGTGTATGTGTAAGTGCATGTCAGCGTTGCCACTTGATGCACACACTTGAGCTTGCAATGTCATCGTTGCCACCCCGAACCGCCCGCCCGGCCGCTCACCCGATCACCCGTTTGCCCGTTCGCTCAGCGCATTTATTTGTTTATCAAGCAAATGTCACCCTTGGGGGAGTTATTGATAAGCCCGTAAAATATTTAATCGCGTGAAGAAACTAATGGAAAGCAACAATAACAACAAGTATCAGCACTCACCTGACTTTGACGCTTTGCTGCTGCTGCTGCTGCTAGACCACAAAACGACGTTTGTTTCGCTCGTTCTCTCTAGCTCTGTTTCTCTCTGTCTCTCTCTTGCTGTGTGTGCTCCGCTCTGCTCTCGCGCTTACTTGCTGTCTCCACTTGCTGACTTTTTACTTCTTTTGATTACTCTTGCTGTTGTTGCTGCTGCTGCTGCTGCTATTGGCTAAAACCAAATTTAATTTGTTACTCTTGGTTTGGCTTGTTTGGGTTTATCGGAGGGCGCACACCGACTGCGAAAGCGAAGGCGACGGTAACGGTAAAGGCGAAGGCGAAGGCGAAGACAGAGGCGAAGACAGAGGCGAAGGCTCTTTCGGCCAAATCAAAGCTTCAACTTTTTGCTGCTGCTGCGCTGCTACTGTGGCCGCTGCTGCTGCTGTAGTTGTTGATTTATTTTGTGTATCAACAAAATATTTTATATATATTTGATTTGATTTGATTGAAAATGAGAAAATGCTACACATACAAATATATTGATATATATATATATAAATATATATACATGCATACTTTTCAAATTAAAATACTGTGGCTGCTTTTACCGTTATCATTTTGCTGATTCAAAAAAAATAATACAATTCCAATAAGATGTACTGATTGGTATTTGTTTATTCCAATACGAAGTGCAAAGTTGTTAAACTCGTAAAAAAAAACAGTATATATATATATAAATAAATATATAAGGTATTCATGTGCACACGCAATACGTTTTACCTTTTTTTTGGCAATGTAATTGTTTAATTAATTACGTGTGTGTGTGTGTGAATTATTTGCGCTTAAATAAACATTGAATATTTTCTGCGTGTGTGCACAGCAATTTGTTAAGTCTGTTTGTAGTGCAATAATACCTATATACATATATAAATAAAAATATATATTTGTATGTATGTATGTATGTATGTGTGTGTGCTTCGCTCATTTGTTTGTATTGTTTATTTGCACTTGTGCTTTGTGCTTTTGCTTTTTGGGCCTGTCTACAGAGCAGCAGTTGCTTGCTCTCTCTCTTCGCTCTCCACTCTGCTGCTCTCTCTTCGCTTGCACAACTCCCACCACACTCACACACACACACAGGCCTACAAAAATTTGTGTGCATGTGTAAGTACACCTGCCGCTGCTCTGATTGGCATTTGGCTTATTAAAAGTCGCCCGTTTGGCAACGCTGACCATGACCCTAATTGGAAATTGCAGTCGGTTAGTCTAATAAGCCCACCAAGCCTCCAATTTGATAAGCCGCATATGCCAATCAGCTTCAGTGTGTTAGATCAATGTGTTAAGATACTTTAAATTTTAATTGATTTTTTGCAGTTAATTAATCAATGATTGCGGCATAAACATTAATTAAGTAATAAAAAAAAACACACACACACGCACACATGTCTGGTTATCACAATTAGATCAACTGATTAGAATGAGATACAGATTATAATTCTTATTCGAGTGGGCAGCAGTTAATTGTTAATTAAACATTTTGAGCCGGCATTCGACGAAATGTTACCCTCCCCCTGCCCCTTCCGTTTTTGACCTGCGGCCTAGTCGTAGCGCGTTTATTGATTGCCCCCACCTACCCCACCACCAACGAGGAGAAGCCCCAACAGGCGTCCCCAAAAACCTTGCCAACAACGACGACGACAACAACAACAACAAGCTGGCAAAAGTGATAGGTAGAATTTTTTGTATGTATATTTTTTTATATTTTTTTTTGTTTTGTGTGAGCCTGCCGACTGCCGCCCACAGGCCCGCCTCCTTCACCGACCGACCGCCCCTCGTGCATATCGCGCCCTCGTTTTTTATTACGCGCACATTTTTACATACACTTGCACAATCAAAAATTTCTAATGTGAATTGTTGTAAAAAAGGTTTGCAATTGGATTTTTGTTTTCCTAAATTTTTTTTTTTTTTGTTAACACTGCAGTTATTTTTCATGAAATTTTTATTAACTGGTTGTAATTACTTTTCTTTTTTGGTGTGTGTGATTTTAAACGCACGCAGTACGCATAATCCGATATCGGACAGAATATATATCTACCACTGGCGACGGCACACGTTACTATAATACTGAAACTTGGATTCTTATTGGGCTGGCTCGATACATTTCGTACAGCCAGCCGGTGGTATCGTTTATATGCAGCGTTGCCAGTTAGCTGGCAGTACACGTGACGTCACAATGTGACTTGAACTATTTTTGCTTAGCTGGCAACGTTGTTGTTCAATTGAACAGGCTCGATACCGCTCATTCGTTCCTAACTTATTATTTTCACTTTTCGACTGCATTTTTGCTCGCATTCAAATATCGTATTAATCAAAGCAAAGTAACTCTAGCTCTCAAATTTTTGTCTCTATTTATTTGCCATAAATATTACAAATTAGTTTCAGGCTTCCAATTTTAAGTATCGATATCATATATAAACATCGCATGCATATTTGCACATCACTCACTCACCACAAACCATTCTTCGAATGAACCATCGGTTCAGATAAATATATATTTTTATTTATTAACTTTGCGAATCTTGTATATCAACGCTAGCACGTTGCTGAAGGTTGGCTCTCTCACCAGCAGGCGATAGCTTTATAAAACGGAAAGCAATACAGAACATGGCTACAAGCTAGTTTCACTTTCACTTGCCCCACAGCTGAATGAGAAAAAACAATCAGCATAAGTGTCTGTGTGTATACAAAAAAAAAAGAAACCAAAAAAAAACAACTAATAGGAAAAGGAAAACGCAACCCAGCTCCAATGTGTGTTCGTCTATTGTTTGTGACAATCAACTGACTGTGATTTACGAAACAACGAAGGAACAAAATATTTCGAACGAACTGCCGCCCCTCTCACAACATAACGGCATAAACAGGTAATCTAAACGAGCCTGGAGCTGGCTCCGACAGCGGTTGTGCCGCCAACAGACACACACATTCGTCCAGACATACAAACATACACACACTCACAGATACACGTCGAGCCGTACCCTCTATTCGGCAATATGGGCAACGATGACAATCGTCGAAGGAAGTCTCCTTGTGGCTGCTGCCTGTCCGTCTTCAAGTGGATACCCGTTATTTTCATATTCGGCGTGATCGCATGGTCCTACTATGCCTATGTGGTGGAGCTATGTGTTCGTGAGTAAACCAAATATCAGATACCGAGAGCATAAACGATACACGCCTCCTCTCTCTTTCTCGCCCTACTTACAGTGAAAACGGAGAATCGTGTTGCGATGATATTTTTGCTGATTTTCTATCACATCGCTCTCGTGTTGTTCCTTTGGTCCTATTGGCAAACCATTAACACGCCGGTGGGCCGCGTGCCGGATCAGGTAAAACTAGCACACACACACACACACACAAATACATGCACGTGCACTTGTATGATTCACACGCTGATAAGATTGTGATAATTAAGCGCACGCAAGTTTCGTTTTCATATTTTCACTGTGTAAACATCGAGATATTATATATATGAAAACCTCTTCTATTTCAGTGGCGCATACCGGACGAGGAAGTGAATCAGCTATTCCGGGCCGACAACCAAGAGACTCAGAAGCGCATTTTAAACAATTTTGCGCGCAATTTGCCGGTTACAAATCGGTAAGGAAATCGGCATAGACAAAAAACAGCTTTACCTCAATTTTAAATACGTTAGCAAAAATTTAATTGAATGAATAGCTTAATTATTGCCATACCACAATGTTATCATACTAAATTAAGGGCGAAGCTATAGTGTACATTCAAAGCAAAAAACTTACTCATCAAATAATTTGAGCTACGACCAAATGTTCCTCCGGGAAGCTGAATAATATAGTTCCCTATAACTGATAAGTTTGTGCATATGTGTGTGTGTGTTAGCAGCTTAGTCAGCGTGGGTTTTGTTGAGTTTGCTTACGATATCTGTAAATTAAAAAATGTTTGTCATATAAAACGAAACAGATAAGGTTTTGTTTATATACGTAAAGAATTGCAAAGCTTTGAAGTTTAGAAACAAATTAGTTTTTATATACAAAATTGTATACTATATATACATATATTCCACTCATATCTACTTATCTACATACAGCACAATCAATGGCTCTGTTAGATTCTGTGAGAAATGCAAAATCATCAAACCGGATCGATCGCATCATTGCAGCGTTTGCAGTTGCTGTGTGCTGAAAATGGATCATCATTGTCCGTGGGTGAACAATTGCGTCAACTTCTCCAATTACAAGTTTTTCGTATTATTTTTGGGCTATGCGCTAGTCTACTGCCTGTACGTGGCGTTCACCACACTTAACGACTTCATACTGTTCATACAGGTAAGTTGAGCCCACAGCTAAAGTTTATGCATGGTAGATGCTTGACTGCTTGACTGCTTGTTTAGCTTTTAGCTGGCTATGCTTAGTTGTTAATGAATGCGTATAAATATCTTTATCTACATATATATTATATTTGATATAATGTTAAGAATGAAAATGGTCTTGGTGTCTCGGCACAGGGCCAGCAAAGCGGCAGCGGCATGGGACGCTTTCACATACTCTTTCTGTTCTTCATATCGATCATGTTTGCCATTAGCTTGGTGAGCTTGTTTGGTTATCACATCTATCTGGTGCTCGTCAATCGCACCACACTGGGTAATTTCTGATAAATATATATAGTAAATCATTATATTAATTTGATTTGCTTTTCTTAGAGGCATTTCGTGCTCCCATCTTTCGTGTTGGTGGACCGGATAAGAATGGCTATAATCTGGGTCGTTTCGCCAATTTTTGCGAAGTCTTCGGAGATAAGTGGCAGCTGTGGTTCCTGCCCGTCTTTAGCAGGTACGTCATATATGATATATATATTTATATATCACATCATTTGATACATCACATTACTAATCTGTGCTACACTCTTTGTTGTTTTTGTGTGTGTGTTTTGTTTATTTTTAATTACAACTTCATTGCCTATTGCAATTTTTGCTTCTCTTATTACCTAATCACCTTTTGGCGAAATGAAACGCTTTGTTTTTTTAGTACTTGCACTCCCGCACACTAAATATTTAATTAATTACATTTTTTTAATACATTCTTAATGTTAGCTTAAGACAACAATTTGTAAAGTAAATGCTGTAAGACCAAAGTACAAATGTCATTCGAAGTCCTTTGATATTTAACTTAGTTCTAAGCAGTTATCAAAAGTCCTACTAAAATTGACCTAATTTAGCGTTTAGTGCTTAGTGTTTATTCAACGGATAATGGACATTATCCGCTTTTGATAATAATAGTTATAATTTGTTACATTTTCTGTTACAACTAGCTCTAGCTGGGGCTCTAGTTCGTGTAAGATTTGTTAACATAGGACTGTAACTAATTATTTTAAAAGCTGATTCTAACTAAATGCTTACTACTAAAAACAACAATCACATTTGATATATATTGTACAATATTTATGTATATATCAATCAAATTGTATAAAGCGCAAATCTGTCTATCTAACAAAGAGCAACATCAACAACAACAACAACAAAATTGCAATTTTTCCACAAAAACAACAACCAATCGCCACAATTTTCAATCAAACTCTGTTAACCAAATACCAAATACTTTTGCTTATTCACAAATTTGGAAAAAAAAACACGAAAACTAAAACCTCAATTAGTAAGGGCGATGGATTGTACTTCGTAACCTCCACTGATCAGTTTGGCAATGGGAATGGCCAACGGTACGAGGCGATGGGCAGGACGGCAGCAGGAGCAGTCACCAACAGGTTAGAGGTCGACCACACAGATAAGTTGATTGACGCCATTCCACTCAATAATCACCAACCTCATCTGGAGCTAGACAACGTTCACTCATCTAGCAACAGCCATCCACTAATACCGTCTAGTCAAGTCATTGTCAAATTAGAACAAACAGCAGACGCAGCCGCAGCCGCAGCAGCGACGAAGACAGCGCCAACTATCAATAACCATGTCGTCGACATGATCGGCGATCACGCAGTTCCCAAGGATCCGTATCAGCTGAATGGCGTTGCAGCTGCGATAGCTGACGATCGAATTGTCTAAAATGCAAATCAATTTAAGTAGCGATGCTAGCTGCTAAAGTGTGTGCGTGCGTGTGTGTGTGTGCAAGTGTGTGTGTGTGTGTGTGTATTGAATATATACTCGTAAGTCTTATGAATGATTTCGGATGAGCGATAATGTTAAATGTAAAATGTATAACAACTCTTCTTACCTGTAGCACCGTTTGCCCAGTTGCCTTACATCCACAAACATCGAACGCATAGATTTATATATATATATATATAGATATGTATATATATGTATGTAGATATATTTATATATATATATATATATATTATTAAAGCTAAGCATAAAAAAATTATTTTGAATTACTTTGTGCAATAAGACATACGTAGGCTAATTGTAAAATCAGAATACATATACATATGCACACAAAATTATATAAGGATAAACGACAATTTGAAAAGTTTTTGGCAATTTTTAAGCCTCATAGTATAAATGTTGTTATTTTGTTAAAGCAAATGGTCCAACTGAAGACCTGATGTAATACTAAAAAGAAATATAACGTTCAGTTAGGACCATAAACATATACGTATACACAGCTCACATTAAAAACAAACAAAACAAAAAACAGAAGAGAATAACGAATGAATTTTAAACTTGATCGCATTTTAATGCTTTTATTAATTCTAATTTTTTTATTAATAGTTAGTTTGGTTTAACGTCTTGATTTATATTTTGGCTAGATTACTAGTTTTAATTCTTTTGATAACATTTATATATAAATATATATATAGAAATTGTTTTTGTACGCGCGCAAGCTGAATGACAAATATATATTTCATTTATATAAAAAGTATTATATCTTTTTAATCATATGAAAATTCTATAATCTATATAAAAAAACCCTTCTTTTATTGCACTGCACAATCCAACACATATCATCTATCGAATTTCAATCAACACACAAAATAAACAAACAAACACACAGACACAGCAGATTCACATAGTAAAACTATTAAATATTTTACTGTAAATTATATTCAATTTGATTTCTATTTGTTTTGCACTCTGTGTATCTACTCTCCGATTTGCACCAACAATAAATATCTTAGCTTTGGCGATGGCATTAGCTATCCCATACGGCATCTAGAGGAGGATACCGAATCACTGCTGGGCTATCATAGCGATACGCGCATCGAGCTGGAGGAGGACTTCTTGCCAGAGGCGCGTTTTCAGGACTCGATCATTCCATAGCTAATAATGAGCAGCGATAATGTTGCTACATATTATATATAATTACGATATATGTAGTGAAGTGTATATACATTCAACACAGCCTTTGCTGGCAATACGTGTATCTAGTCTATAGGAAATATATATATATATATATTATTATATATTTTGTACTAGTTGGTATATGATAAGTTGAAAGATGAGCGTGCACCATTGTTATCAAAATACTTTCGTGTCTTATGTTTGACAGTGCAAGTGACTGAAAAATGCCTATTAAATTGCCTATATAGTTGCTTCTTAGCATAAATCAAACGCTGCCCGACACACAGAATCGTGTACTATAAATTGTATAAATATAATGTTGAACAAATGAAAGTTATGAGAATGTCAAACCAATAACATTTCTTACAAAATTTGTATTCATAGATTAAGTTTGTGTTTTTGTAGCTAAGATACGGCGTTACACCATAACATTGCAATATCTTTTATATATATACATCCAAGATTGAAGCAGTACAATATAGTTAACACATTAAAAAGGAAAGAAAAATGAAAACTTTGTCTGAAATTAACTTAATCGAAACGACTTAAATCCTCATTCGCATTCGGTTCAATTACTGCTGCAGGCGCCGTTGCAGCAGACACCACCTCGAAGTCTACCTCCATGCTGGTAGATTCCGACTCTACTTCGACTCTTTTCCGATCGTTAAACGGATTGGGATGCATTGGAACTGGTGGCGTTGGATTGGGTTTAGCTACTATTACTGGCTGTATTTCATTTGGTTCCGTATTTTCCTCAACTCTTCTTTTCTTTTTCTTGCTCACAAGGACATCGCGTGCCATTGGCAGTCCAGTGTCCTCGCTGCGTGGCAGCAAATCACTTAAATCGCACTCCACATCCGCCTGCTGTGGCAGCAGCTTCTCTTGTAGAGCAGCCAGTGCTATGAGCAGCGCCTCTTCGGTGCGTATAGTGCGAGAGCCTTGTTTGGGCAGCACGTTTATGTAGTGGTCGAAGAGCAGCTGAGGCTCGTCGACGGTCAGCTTCTCGTCATTGGCTAGCGCCTCCTCGAGACCCTGCAGACCGCCAAATACGATGAGTACGTGATTATAGTCAACGGATTGATTGGGTACATTCTGAACACTAGTGCCACGATCGGAAGTTCCCACCGTCACATCATAGCCGCCAGCATACGGTGATTTTGTGAAGATTTCAGAGAGCGAATGTGCTATGCGCACCTGGTAGCCCCAATAGACACCTGTCTCCCGTCGCGGTTCTTCCGGACTGACCAGAGTACCGCGCTGCTTCCGACTCGTCTCTAAAACAGAAAGAAAACATCCACATTAATTTTGATACAAGTTATAGAAATCTACGACCCCTACCACTTGGTGGTTCCATTTTTACTGTCACCCGCACTCCGGGTTCCAATGCCTTGTCGATCAGCACATCGTTCAGCAGACCCACATTTGCATAGCTGTGGCCATCCTTCGCCTGTTTGTCGCAAACGACGCCTTCGCGATAGCGAAATTTGCTTTGCTGTCGCAGATGATGCGGCGTATCAAGCGGGTTGAGCAGACCCGAGTATTTCAGATCTTTGTGCAGGGGAAAGAAGTATTTACGTAGATATTGTGGACACTCCAGATATTGCAGGATTCGCGCCAATTGCAATGAGCTGCTGCGAACTGTGCCTGTCCCCTTGCCCGCTTCATTGCCGTTGTTGTCTGCATCGTCCTGCTCATAGCTACGCTTTGTTTCACGGGCAGTTGCCACGCCCACATCATCAAAGACAATGATCTCGTTGACACGAAAAATGCAGGCAGCTCGCGCTATTTGGCCAGCCACATAGGCACGCAGCTCCGCGGATTGTGCATTCTCCAATATGGAGCCAGGCACTGCAATGCTCACAGTTGAGGGATTTGTCTTGGCTGTTGCTTTTCCATTTGCTGCTTCATCTGTCGCTGGTGAAGCGAGCTCTTGAGCTCGCTTTAGATCTTTGAGAGCCTTGTCCTGTTTTCGTTGACGTTTGAGCGCTTTACGTTCCTCGTTGATCTTTTTCCATGATTTATGTGGCTCTGTAGGTTTGTTATAGCGACTGCTCGCTGTTGCCGCGGACATCTTGAAAGCTCACTATTATAAATATCTCAACTTGTTGCGAATAACATTAAAAAACAATTTTATCATTGAGTTGCACGTGTGAACTAGTTAAGTTCCGCAGCTACAAGCTGGAACTAGTAACGTAAATATCAACTATCGTATATCGTGTAATTAATCGCACAAATTCCAGCTTAAATATTTCTAAATTATAGCAATTCTTTGCTTATCTAAAGATAAATTAATTAATTTAAAAAAAAGGAGCATAAAAATTTAAGATTTAATACCAAACATTATTCAAAATGTAATATATATTAAATCATTCATAAGCAAAATAAAACCAACAAATGCAAAGCGCCAAAAAAAAGAGATATATCGGCTTAAAAACCCAAAGTATGGCAGCCCTAATTAAATGTCATTTAAACTAAATAATACTGGCAAGTACATCACCATTGGCAAAATCAAAAATAATCTCATTTGCGCTAAATAAACTTAAAAAATCAAAACTTTTAAAATTTTGCAAATAAAATGAGTCGCAACGTTTTGGCTCCTCCTACTCAGCGTATGAGTAACAATCGCAACTATCGGGTAAACATAGTACATGACGATTTTGGTGGCAGCAAGTGGAACGGCGCCAATGAGAAAACTTCAAAGGGCTACGAAGAGCCAGGTAATAAATTGACTTGTTTGTGCTGTCTGTTAGAAGATTCAAGCTAGCTATTCTGTAGATCTATATGCGGATGATGATTACGAGGAAGATAGTGCAGAATGTGACATTGAACAGCTGTCCAATGGCAGCTACAAGCTGGCCCTTCATGTGCCTAAGTGAGTATTCCGTTAGAAGTGGAGCTTATACTGATTTATGTCTTTGCAGATCATTTTATGGAGGTCTAATTGGATTCAAAGGCGCCACCAAGCGTCGCATTGAAACAGAAACCCAGACCGAAATCTATGTACCACGTCAGAATGAGACGTCCAATGACTTGCTCATTCAATCCAAGGAACGCAAGAATGTTTGTGCTGCCCTACGCAAAATACGGCTGCTCGTTGATTCTCTGCGCAAGCGAATGAAGCCCACACATTTTTTGGCCGTTCCCTTGAATACGGGCGAAGTGCAAGAACGTTTCAAAGAGCTAAAGGTAAGCATTGGCCATAATCTATAATACTAAATTAATAATCGATATGACCTACGTACAATCCTATAGCAAAGCATTTTGGATGCCCAACTGCCAGGCATTGATGAAGAGCTATTCATATCAGAGCGTTGCATTCATCTCACTTTGGGCGTCTATGTGTTGCTTGACGATGCCGAACGCCAAAAAGCTATCGCTGAACTGAATGTGTGTCGCCAATGGCTGGCCGATCTACGCACACCATTTGTACTGAACATTAAAGGTCTTGAAATAATGAACGATGATCCCAGCTCTACCAGAGTGCTCTACGCTCATGTGGAGTCGCCAGAGCTACAAGAGTTTGCTGACAAGTGTCTAAAGCACTTCCAAAGCACTGGACTCTGTGCAACCGACAACAATGATCGGGATAGCATCAAGCTACATATGACGGTGCTTAACTCGCGCTATCGCAAGGACAAACTGAACAAGAATGATCAAAATTCTTTTGATGCACGCGAGATCCTTAAACGATTTGGCGACTTTGACCTTGGAACTGCTCAATGCAACGAAGTGCATATGTGTGTGCTCAACTCGTCCAGAGATGTCGATGACTTCTACAAGATAACGGGCACATTAAAATTTTAAACATTATTTCTGATATTTCTGTGCTGGTCCACACACAATGGATCTATTATATAAAATATTGAATATTCCGTAGCATGCAGTATATATATTTTATTTTTAATTTACCTTTTGAAATCAATGGAGGAAGTCAGATTCTATTTACCCATTAGTAGTATGAATCAGACACTATATGGAGGCATAACTAATAAGTACTTTATACATGTGTACATTTAATAATAATTAATATGTGATAAGTATAATTATATTTTCTGAGAACATGTCGATTGCAGACTTAATCTTTAACTGTATTCCGAAAATTGCACTCAACCTTTTCCAATAAGCTTATCGTTAGGCAAGGGCAGAGGTACCCTGCCGGAATTTTATGCGGCATATCCCATTCAAATTCGGATTTGCGTAAGTCTTAGGCCTCTCTGACACTCCATCTTCACTAAACTTTGACAATTGGCAGTCAAGCGACAAATCTAAAGCTCTCATTAGATCTTATTGCTTCTTTTCTGAGCTTTTAGTTTTATAAAATCATTAAAAGTGTTTGCCAAGATTGTGAAAAATTTGAATATTTTCATATTTATTTGTTGAAAGGGTATCAAAGCGTTGACATATCATATTATTATTTTATTTATTTCATTTATGTGCCTGAGAGTGTTTCGCTCTCTGTTGAAGCATGGTTGATAAGTACATATAATATATTTATATTTATATTTATGCATACATTCTCGCAATAAAATACATCAATCTCTAGAGATGTTCAGTAGAACTTTGCAATTACGCTCGGAATGAACTTCGTTAGCTTGAGTCTCGCTCTGTGCGTGATATCCGTTATCGCACTTTCTATAGCTGATGAAACATGTAAGCAAATATAATATATAGATATTTCTTTATATTATATGTATTCATTTATATTTGCTCATATTATAATATTTATTTATATACTTATATTATATTTATAAAGATGAAAGCTGCACTAGAACCGATGGATTACACGGAGCATGTGTAAATATAACAAAATGTCCAAAGCTCCGTGAAATCGTCATAAAGGCGTCCAAAAATAATGCTTCATCAGCAGATTTAATATACTATTTGAATTCAAAATGTAATGATGTCAAGGTACGCCTCTAAATATTTACATTGAATTGATTTTTAATTAACTTGAAATTGAAAAAGTTTTCTGTGCCAAAGAATTATGTTTGCTGCCAAGAAATGAGTGAGGGAATGAGAATTTTGGATGCACAAGCTTGTGGTTTCAGTGGAAGCAAACCTAAAACCTACGGTAGCCACAGTATATCAGTTTTATCCAGACCCTGGATGGCTTTACTCATGTTACGTAAAGATGACAACGAAAGCTTCAAATGTGGTGGCACCCTAATAACACCACGTAAGTAACCTCATTATAATAATTATAATTAATATATCAATAAATTCTTACTGTAAACAACTTCTTAGACTTCGTTTTAACCGCCGCGCATTGCTTCAAAAACCAACAGCTGTAAGTAAAGCCCATATACCATATATACTTTTGATATTTTCCATTAATATTTTCATAGAAAATTTGTACGTTTGGGGGAATACAACCTTTCCACTGAAGTAGATTGCGGGATAGTAAGAAACCGACATACATGCGCGCCACTCGCTGAGGATATACCATTTGATCAGATCATTGTGCACAAGAATTACTCGCGAATTACTGGACATAATGATATAGCACTGATAAAGCTTTCCAGGAACGCGGTCATCGACGCGAATGGAAAACATAAAAGTAAGTTTTTAGTTAACTGTTACTAAAGGTTCGACATTTTTCGATTTTCATTACTTACCACAGCAAATATTCGGCCTATATGCTTGCCCCTAAACGATACACTTCAGCAATTGCCTGAAAGTATGGAAGAGTTTATTGTAACTGGTTGGGGCAAAACCGAAACTGTGGACTTCTCCGATACTATGTTAGAGACCAATATCACTCAAAAATCTCGCGAAGATTGCCATAAAGCCTTGCAGAGAGAAATCAAATCAACCCAGATGTGCGCTGGTGACCTCGGCTATGACTCCTGTTATGGGGACTCGGGTGGTCCTTTACTACATGTGACCGGTGAATATAAGCAGACGCAAAGATTCGTGCAATTTGGAATAGTTAGCTACGGTGCGCAAACTTGTGGGGATGGAAAACCCGCAGTTTATACAAATGTTGGCAGCTATATTCACTGGATTGCGGATAATATTGTAAATAATTAGCTGTGAATTTACATATGCTATATATATTATAGTTAAATAAATATATATATATATATGCATTTCAAGTACTAACTCTGAATGCTTTCCTTCAGTGAGGGGGAAAAAAATCTTTGTAAGAGACATTTTTAAATGCGCGCCAAATGAAAAATAAAATGCTTACTGTAGCTGTTATCAAGTCAATGCAATTTTCGTTAACGATGAAAATATACGGTGATTCTTTAGAGTTGCTATGGAATGAACATCGTTATCGGTAGAAAAATACCAAGAAAAAAACAATACAGCTGATTGTATGCGTATCGAGTATGGAATATCGGCATCGAGTACAAGTGCAACTGCTGTCGGAGTCGGTTGGGTTGCGTCGGTGCGTTAATTTTTTGTTGGTGTTTTTGTCGTTAAAAGTGTTTTTGTTCCAACTATTTCGCATGAGCATTAGTGTGCCAAATGTATCAATAAATATTTGGGCCAATCAAACGCCCAGAATCAAATGTGCGGTGCTCTTTAAAGAATTGGAAAAATCTCAAACGCAATAGTCAGTGAAAAATAATGAATGATATGATTCAATGACGTCGCGAAACCAATCCGTGATTCGACAAAGCGAAAGAGAAAGAAGAGAAGGGAAAAGTCACAGTGAATAGCCGACTGTGAATATTTATGCGGGCTGCTGCTGCTGGTGTTGACACTACAAATCAAAATTTAAATTAATATATACAAAATAGCCACAGAGAATCACACAAAAAAAAAAAAACAAAGATTAAATTGATTAAACCATGTGTTAGTAGTAACAAAAGTAAAGAAAATCTTCAGATGGGTTCACGTATCAAGTAAGTATTTTGTTTCGCTCTCGTGAGACTTGCAACTGGAAAAATAAAATATGCAGTGGGCGTAACGCTTGGATGACCACAGTGAAATTTATTTCCATCATCCTATATATACTATTATTAATATACGAAACAAAATTATTGTCAATTTGGCAGAAACGACGTAAAGAAACTCTTTGAGTTTTGGTGCGAAGTAAAGCCCACACGCGGCATCGATCGTGGCAGTGTTAATCGTAATGGTGGAGGAGCAGCCGCAACGCCTGCTGGCGTTATTATCGAAAGCTTCCCGGAGGGCTTTCGCGATAAGGAGGTGCTCAATGGCATCCCATCGTTTGCGTTTCCCTGCGATCTCATAAGGTGCGTCTAACTGCAAAATTTATAGCACATTATTATTACGCATGCATATTTCAACTTATTTTGCATTAGTCACATTAGACAAAACCGCAACAATAACAACATATAGAACATTGACCGTTGATGTTCTGCTTGATATTTGCTGTCTGACTGGGTGAATGGTCACAGACAGTGATGCTTACTTTTTGTATAGCTGCTTTTAGCGGCAAGACGCTAGTGTTTTTTAAGCTATTTTAGCATTTGTTAACATAGACTTACTATGATTACCATATATGTATGCATATACTTATATATATACTTAGGTATATATGTAGACTATATATCTTAACTTTATATTAAAAATTTGTAAAAACAAATTCGATTAGATAAATGCACAGCTAGCCAAATTGGAACCGCAATCTAAGCAGCAAAAAACCCCGAATTGTCCATAAAAAAGTGATATTGGCTGCACTGGCTGGATGAGTCATGACAGCGGAGCGGCAGCGTCCACTTCAAGTTTGTCCATGAATTGTATAACCTGTTGTATAGTTTTTCAGTCTGTTTGTTTACTTACATATGCGCGCCAGTTTGTATGGCGTATTGGTGAATTATTTCATTCGGATTACGTTGAACGCAATTCATTTTCGCACATTACGCTTGTTGTTTTTATAGCAAGTATTTCCTCACTGTATCAGTTACATACATATGTATCTACAGATATGTCTGTATGTATATGTGCGTCAATTGTCTTTCCGTTAGTCACGCTGAAAACATTTCTGGTTTTTTATATGTGCAGCTGCCTTAAGACTGGGCAACAAGTTGTGTCTTTACTGTTCGCCCAGCCTTCTGCTTACTATTATTATCGCACGGTAATACATACACTGATAAACATGATTTGGGAAAGCGAACCAAACTAATGAATTTTTGTTTGTTGAAATGCCTTCAAAGTAAAATTAATAATAATTATAAACATTAGCACAAAGCAAAGATCACCAAAAAAAAAAAAAAAGCAAACAGAAAAACGGCACATTCATATGTGTACATACGCTAAACACCGTTGGGGCACGTATAACAGAACAACAACAATAGCAGCAAATACAGCCTCCAGCAGTCTCCTCTTCATTCATTAGGTTTGGTTTTCTCTCCCGCTCTCTCTCTCTCTCTCTCTCTCTCTCTCTGGCTTGCTATCATTATTGTAATTAACAGTTATCGCCAAAGTCAATGCTCCGACATGTACGGCTTGAGTGGAAGCGAGGCAGCTAGCTAGCTTCCTTGTCATTTTTGCTGTTGCGATTTTGTCGCTTGCGCCTGTTTAGCATATTTTATTAAATAATGCGCGCATCTAACGACTTCACGTAATCCAACGCCTACAATAAAACACCAACAGCACGAAATCGCCTGCGAAATGCGAAAGAGCTGTAAAGCAAAAATGATGCGAGGCCAAGCGACGTCGCATTGAAAGCGGAGCTTAGTGCGAATAACTGTTGTCGTGCTTTTATTCACATACATATGTATATGTATTTACATGTGTACGTATGTATGTATGTATGCATAGTAAGTTCATAATCGTCAATGCACACAAATTGTCACACAATGAGACAAAGGCAAAAGAGCAACAAAAGGAAACGCCACTTAACACAATCCCATATTAATTCTAAATATTTAGTTGGTAAAAACTTTCGATTCTAAAACTTATTAAATTTTTAATGTTTGTTTAATGGCAGTTAAGTCGGTCTTTGAGCTGCCTTAATTTGGGTTAAGAGGCAAAACAAAAGAAGAAGAACTGGTAGCAGACACGATCCAGTCAAGCATTAGTCATTCGTAAAGTTACTCCGATGCGAGTGTTTATTTGTATGTGTGTATGTATGTACAAGTGCGATGAAGCGTTTCTTGAGAAACATGACTGCTGCTGCTGTTGCTTGTTGCTGTCAAGGTCATTTGGGTTTATGGCACGGCCGAACGGATATGCCATAATAACCATGTTATAATATGTAACATAGACAAGCAACTAGCCAGTTTGAGACAGAGCAAATATAATGTTAGAAAAATGCAGGATTTAATGTTCCTAGTACTATGTTTTTATAACAGACAGAGAGAGAGAGAGAGAGAGCTATATATTAAAATTATTATATAATTATTTCATATTATGTACATACAACTTACTATCTATTATAAATTTATAATCATGATAATTTCCAATTTATATAGGGGCTCTGTACAGTCCTATTCCTTCGTGCATACTACCGCCGATTCGAAATGGCGTTTTGGCTTCTGCCGACACGATCCGAAAACGGAAACAGCGATGGTGCTGATCACCTATCTGCCCTGGCATGATCCCTTCCTCAAGCTGTTAACTGTGTTAGCGGATCTAAAACGCAGCGATCTAAATGAGTTTCGAACATTTCTATCGGAGGCGTACAACAGAGGTGTGCCAGATGCGGGTGGCAATCTAACGGTGTACTATAACAGCGGGCAAAGCGTGAGTATCTGAAATTGAAAATATTTGTTATACTGTTATACAATTGTCTATTCCATAAATATATATTTTCCCACAGCATTTTACATTCGAGCGGCCTTTGCCATTTCAGCTGCCCAGCATACCAGAAAATGTAAGCATCAATTGATATTTATTTACTAAATATTTATTAATATTCATTTACTAATTTACTCAATCTCTCGTGCAGCACAATCTAAATCTCTATTACAACTTTGTGGATCCTAAGGAGATGATAAGCGTGTTTGCTGCCATGCTAGCCGAGCGTCGCATTATATTCACATCAAATCATTTGGATCGGCTATCCTCATGCATACAGGCGGCCAATGCATTCCTCTATCCCATGGTCTGGCAGCATATATTCATACCTGTGTTGCCCTGGGAGTTTAAGGATTACTTGGGCGCACCTATGCCATATCTAATTGGTGTGCCAAAGCCAGTGCTCGAAACTGTAATTGATACGAGACATTGTTTTATTCATTAATATATATAATAATTACCTAATAATGCTTTCAGGTTTCTGCCGATGAGCTCGGCGAAGTTGTGATCTTAAACTGTGATACGAATCTGTTGGAGAGTCCGTTTGATGATGTGCGCGCACTGCCTCCAGAGATTGTGTCGCAGCTTAAGAAATATTTAAGCCACACACAGGATCATATCGGGGATCGCATTTCGAAAATCTTTCTCGGCGCTTTGGTACAACTGATTGGTGGCTATCGGGATGCTGTTGAATTCCACGACACCTGCAAAACGTTCAATCGCGATAAGTTCATTGAATCTCGACCCGCTCACCTGCGTCCGTTTCTCACCAAAATGATGGAGCTCCAAATCTTCGCCCAGTTCGTTGACGATCGACTCAAAATGCTAAATAGCGGCTTGGGTTTCTCTGATGAGTTCGAACGGGAAACGGTTCGGTATGCAGAGAAGATGAAGAAACGCGGTCGCAACTATGTCTTCCTCAAGCATGTCAAGGACAAGGTAAGCTGCGCAGAGGATCCGCCATCTCCTTGTCCTTGCCCTACTACCATGGCTGTGTTAGCTCAGTTGCCGTATAACCCCTACTCATCATAGTGCAATGCGATTTCCACATCCAACCATCCCCCACTTTTAGTTGTGCTACATTCTTGGGTCCTATTGTTCTTAATATATTTATTTATTTATAATATTTTTGGTTTGGAAATCATAATACATGGATTGAGCCCTCTGCGCTGTCCCGCTACAATTTCCCGCTCTAAATGTTGTGCCGTAATTTATAAGATTACTTTTTGATTCTTTTCTTCTTTTTTTTTTTTGCTCGCTCAACAATATTCTTTTTAATTTAATTTAATCTATTTCACAGTATTATTTGGGAAAGCGCAGTGTTTCGCGAGTGTTTACCAAGAGCAAATTTTAGACTGGTTGCCACCGCCCACCACCAAAATACGAATAGAATTTCCACAAACACAAAAAACAAAACACACACAAAACACCTTTTCCACAAAAACCAAACAAATGTTAGTTCTATTGATTTACTATCCTCCCTAGCTCTATTTCTCTCTTAACCAATTGCACTTAATCCTTGATTTTTTTTTTGGCAAATATTTGATTGTGTAACAAAAATGTTTTGTAACATTTGTATTTGTTTTCGTAAACTTTTGAAATCATTTTAATTTTTTTTAAATATCCTTTTTTTTGTAAAAATGGCTAAAATGTTAGAGCTATGATGTTATTATAATGTTAGAGCGGCTTAGCAGACGTAACACATTTTACGGTAGCTTAGCAGACAGCGCAAATGTCTGTAACAGTGCGCTGCTATGCTATAACAGCTAACTTAACAGAAGCAAACATGTTAAGCTGCTTAGCAGCTACTAAAACTGTTATCGAGAGTAAGCCAGTTACTTCTGCACAAGGAAAACTTATTTTAGTAACAACGATCGCTCTATTTAAAAGCTTTTGCCATTATAACAAGTCAATATATTTACTTATACCATTGGGTACGCACAAATCCCCAAAGCAAAACTATCAATAGCCAGACCCTAACGCACAATTTACTAATCTATTAACAAAAAAAGAATTGGATATCTTTGTCTAACCATAAATTGAAATCATCAAAAATAACAAAAATATTTCAAGCCTCATTGCATTAAACTCGACATTTATCATCATTGCCATCTTAATAATTAGTATTTAATAGTAGTTTGATTATAATTTATACTGCTATTCATATACATATATATTATATATATCTACTTTTATATATGTGTCATTTAATATTTGTGCGTTGTCTTTCATATACGCGGCTTGGAACTCACGTTTGTGCTTCTGTGCTTAATGCTCGTTCTGGGGTTTGATCGATTCCTCTATATACATATATATATATAAATAAATTCCGTAATATCACCAAATGCGAATCACTTTTGCAGACTAATCCAGCTGTTAAGTCTGCTGTTAAATCGGTGAGTGGTAGCTTAATTAAACTCATTCGTAAGCCTAAGACTCGAGCAAAAGTGTTATGTTAATCAAACTCTTTCTACTTAAAGGTGAAGGAGAGTTCGCGTGGAGTTAAGACCGCATACAAGAAGTGGCGCGATAACGGCAGTGGCCACAATCACAATCCTAATCATCAATTCCACTTTGGGCTGAGCTCCCCTCAGCACTCTGATCGTCCGGACGGAAGTGGTAATAGCCTTGGAGGTTACGGGCGTAAAGTCACGCATCGTTCGGCGCCAAGTTCGCCGGTGTGCAGCAAACGCCTGGAGCGTGAGATCAATTTGAATGGCAGCGCAGCACGGGAGCAACAACAGCAGCAGCAGCCAATGCTGCAGTTGCCACAGCAACAACGACGCGCTCCTGTGCCGCTGGCTATGTCCAGTTCGAGCAGCCATATACCTGCGAATGGCTATGCGCTGGGTGCGCCGAATAATGCTCATTTTGATCATATTGTTGGTGCGTCTCCTGCTGTTAGCTCGGCAAGCTCGATCTGTTCATCGGAGATGAATCTGTCGCAGGAGCTGCAGAATCATCCGCTGTTCAAAACGCCCGCCGTCGATCGAAGCGTAAGTAGTCTAGTGCGTGAATACGAGAGACGGCTGCAGCTGCTCTAGCGTCGACGTGTCGCTTAACGCTTTATTGTTCTATCTCTCATTATTCTCGTTGCTGTTGTTGTTATGCCAGCAATATGTTATTTATGTTCATTCTTTTCATTGCCTTTTTCATGTGTTTATTGTTGTGTTGTGTTGTCTCGTCTCGTCTCGTCTGTCTGTCTGTCATTTTGTTGTCGCCTGTCTGCCTCATCTTCTCGAAACTTGCACCAAACACCAAAAACTTCACAAACTTGCAATGCCATCGCCAAACGCCAACTTCGACACGCAGCTAAAGCCCAACACTGAGCAACAACACAGCACGCGCTTATGTAATGGCGCACCGCCGGCACGACCACCGCCGCCTACGCTGCCAGCATCACAGCCTGCCTCCTACTACAATCATCCATATGCGCCGAATTCAAACGCCAGCAATGGAACCAACAGCAGCATTACCAACCCACATCCAATCAACAACTTGAAGCCTCCCAGGCACACCTCAACACCAACTAAGGCCCGTCCGCTGGCCAGCACGGACTCGAGCTTTGATAATCCCCCAGATGTGCAGTCGCCTCCGATACCACCGCGTCGTCAATGCAGTGCCCAGGCTGTGGTGGCAGCCACAGCGGCTGCTGTCAGCGCTGGTATCAATCGTCTGGAGCGCAATTGCTGGCAGGACGAGCCAAACAATTCGATGCGCAGCTCGAACACTTCATCAGCATCGGCATCGTCTAGTTCGTCGTGTGCTTCGTTCGTGACGGCTGCTTCACGATTCTCGCAGCTAAATATTTCATCGCCCCAGAGCTCCGATTCAGCGCCCATACCAACGCCGCGGGCCAAGAGAGAGGTACAACACACAGCTGCGCGTCTATTTAACACTAAGAAACGTCCTGGTTGTGGTATTACACCTCCTCACATCTCACACTAACACATCCAGCTGACCCGAAACTATCTTAACCAAGTCCAATGGGCAGACCTTTCTGTAGCTTTGCGACTAATCCGCTTGCATTGTAGTAGACTAATCCATGTAGCTTGCCTCGCTTTTAGAAGTTTATCCTAACTAATCTATATCCACATACATTGTATTCCTCGTCCTCACAGTCACCCCGCAGCAGTAACAGCAGCAACAACGCTCAACCACACCCGCAGGACAGCATGAATGATCTGATATCGCTGGACGATAGCAACAACACCAGCTTCGATCTGGAGGACTTCGATCCGCTGAATCAGAATGCGCGTCCATTGCCGACGCTGGGCAAAACTTTTGGCAGCAACCACAAGTCCAAGTCCAGCACCTTGCCAGCCGGTGTTAACAGCAGCGTACTCAACCATGTCGGGGCCGGCAATAGCGTTAATAATCCATTGTATCCCTACTTTGCGCCTAAGCACATGGCCACAGTGGCGGCTGTTACGAACCGAGTGGTGAATCCGCTGCCACCACAACAACACCGCAACAATGCAGCCAAGCCGCCGGATGATGATTTTGAGCTGTTGCGCAAATACGGATTGGATCAGTTTTCTCTAAATGGAACAACTGAAACAACTGTTGCAGGTGCCAATACGAAATCAGCTTTAACAACAGGTGCTACAGGCGCTGGCAAGGGCATGAACAACTGGACGACCTTTGATTAGAGTGAAGGCAACGGCAACGTTAACTGGAAAAGATACCAAAATAAGTGTGATTAGGTTTATGATTCGTATTGTATTATATATATACGTATAGCTAGGCCTAGGCGATATATGATATACCAGACAAAAGAAACCTTAAATAATATTATGCTAGATATATGTAGAGCGAGAACAACAAAAAACTTGTGTTAACTATTAGCGGCTTATTAGAAACCAAAACAAATCGAAATGCATAAGTAACAAATTGATGAGCAACTGTTTCAAAAAGATATATAAAAACAAATTACAAATACATTTGACTTCCAAATCAAAAAGACACACAAAGCATTAGCATAGCGAGAATTTAATCCAATTAGCTTAACAAATCAATTAAAAATTCTATTTAAAATATACGTGTATATACATATTTAAACAAAACTGAATTAATCAATTTATTGTCGATTGAATTTAGTTTAAGCTTTCGATTTGTGCTCGGCCATGCAGCCTTCGATTCGCTGCTGCAGCGCCCGGGCTCCCTTCAGATTCAGCTCCTCGTAGTCGGGCAGCAGCTGCTGCATGCGCTGCAGCCAGTCGCCGATCTTTGGATAACGCTGTCGATCCACAGGCAGCAGCAGATCCAGTGTAATCAACGTGGTGTGTATTGAGATGTCCGCCACGCTTAGTTCGTTGCCCACCACGAAGCTGCCCTGCTCCAGGAAGTGCTCCAGTGTGCCATACGCATTCTGGCACAGCTCCAGACTGCGCTTATTGTACTCCGCCTCGCCGCCATAAATGTTGCGAGCCACAATATCCTTGATTACCTGGAAGAGCACGCCGTTTTCATAGTGCAGACGATGGTCTATGTGCGCGCGGCGTTTTAGATCCTTGGCATACAGCTGGTCGGTCTTGCCATATTTAGCAACCATGAAGCAGATGATGGCATGGCTAAAAATAATTATATTTATATATATTTGAGATTTTACATATGCCTACATACCTGTCCACATACACCTCGCCATCTGTGTCCACAAAAACGGGTATCTGATGCTGCGGATTGAGCTGTAATAAATAATTTAAAGTTATTTTTAGAAATGTCGAAAAATAAATATATCAAAATTGAAACAACGATAATAATCCAGCCTAAACGTAAGCACTCCTTTTTTGAAATAAGGGAAGTTTTTGTTTGTTTTTCAATCACGCACAAAAGTATACAATGACTTAAATTTTTTGCTAATGTGTTGCAAGTAATTTTTCAGCGCAAGACTAGGCAGCATTGTTGGTCTTATTACATTAAATGAGCGCGCCCAAAAGTATGCTGCAAAATAAATACTTTCGCTAGCACCAATTGGTAATTTTCATTAAAATTCCCTTTGTTACAGCGGCAAGTAACTCCGAAGCCGTTACAACTTAAATTTATAAAAAGGAAATTTTCAAGTAAATGTATTTGGAATAGGTAATATTTTAGAATTAAAATGCCCAGGGAATGTCTATAATAGTCAAAAATGGAGTAACATATGATGTATTGTTGGCAATCTTATGAAATTTGGTAAAACCATTGGATTAACTTGAATACGTACTTTTAGAAACTCATCGCTCAAATGCTCCTTCTTTGAAAAGTCAACGGCTCTGTGGGAAATAGGGACGTCAAGTGAAAGTTTTTGGAAATGTGGTTGGTCTTACACTCACTTAAGCTCAACATCCAAACCAATTAATTTAGCGGTCAGAATGCAGGCCCTAGCTGGAGGGCTGAAGAGGGCGTAATATAATACAGGCTTTGCGGACATATTCGAAAGAAAACACAAATTAGTTAAACAATAACAGCAAATGACTTGCACACAACACACAGATACGCAAAATAACATATGTTTTCAGCAGTGTTGTAAAGTACCCAAATACGTAGCCGCGCTGCCAACTGGTTCCACATTAAAATACAAATGAGTGGCAGCATTTGCAGGTCAGCTGTTCAGCCGGCTTTTTGTTTTGTAACGGAAAAAAACGGTTGGTTCATTTGAACTTGGGAATTGCAATACATGTGAATATGTATCAAAATTTATTAGTTTTATTATTCAAATACTAAATTACTAAGCGAAAATCAAGTTTTTGGGCCCAAAAATATTTATGAATGTGTGTGTATGCATGTGTGTGTGTATCATTGAAGTGGATTGATTGTGTAAAATTCTTTGGAGCTTTGTCGCCTTTATATATATATATATTTTTTTTTTGCTAATACGATCTCAGGGCGAGTCTAAAAGTTCAATAACCGAAGTTTCTTTCTTTTCCAGTTTGGGTTCATCCTCATCTGCAAAATAGAGAACAGTTTTCGTATATAAAGCAATTAAAAACTATGTAAAAACAACAAAGAAAAAAACACTCAAATTATGAAAGTGCGAATTAAATATTTTAACAATAATAAAAGAGATAATATTACATCTTAACTAAAATAATCGGTACTAGAAGTAAGTAAATAAAACACATGGATTGTTTGAAAATATTATTTAGCTTTAATTTGCAAATATTATTGGCTTATACATTATGTACTTATATTTCCCCCTCCCCCCACATGCAATACGAAGATTTTTTTTCTTTACTTTCAACAAAAATCTTTAGTGCGCCTGTCTTTCATTCCTTTCACTTCATTTCATTTGTTTTGGCTATAAAAATGTTTGAAATTTCGATAAACTTTCATTTGGTCATTCACAGAGACATATATGTATATATATATATATATATATATCAATTTGTACATGTGTATGTGTATGTATGTGTGCGATTTTGAATGGACATATATATAAACATATTAGTTATATCTATATGTAGATACATATATATGTGTCTAGGTATATATGGTCCTATAAATCAGCTTTCACAACGGGCTTAAAATAGTTATCCAGCGTGCCTAAATAAATAATTACAAAGATGAAGCGATTTAATTATGCGATAGATTTAGCTTTATTTATTATTGAGTGAAATTTATATTCTATTTCTTCTTTTGCCAGTTGGTTGTTTGCATCACTTCTTCTTCTTCTTCTTCTTCTTCAATCATTTGCAAAAATCAAAGGGATATGATGACATATAAATACGTAAATTTAAAGTTAAACTCAAATTGTGTGTTTAATTTGCAAGCGAATGCAATCGAAAATGTGTCAAATAAAAACACACATAACTTAACTTAGTTTAGATGATGAACGAACGAAATATAACTTAAAATCGATGCGATTCTCTTGCCAATCCGTCTTGCATTTCTATATATGAATTAGGAATTATTGTGTAAAAGACTTAAATATTAACATTTGATTTATGTTTAGTATTACGCTATTGTTTAATGCATATAGGTCTATTTGTTTCGATCTTTTGTTTGTGTGTGTTAGTGTGTTTATGTTTAACTAAAATACATATTACGAACAACCCAATAAATTATATAATTAATCATCTGTTGTGGCTAGGTGTGTGTGTGTGTGTGTGTTTGGGTGTGTGTGATAATCGAGTCAAGCACAACACAGATAAATTAAAAGAAAAATAAAAATAAACTAATAGAGCTAACTAAATTTATATTAAGTAAGTGTAGAGGCCTGAATCAAATTGAATACGAAAAGCGTAGTCCAATATTTAAATAACAGAATTAAAGTTAAAATAAAATAAGATAAAGTATAAGCATAAAGTAGGAACGAACAGCAGCAGCGTGTTTGGGGTAAGGGCTTGGGTGGGAGAGTGTGGCAAACAACAGACCAATTGCAACAGCAACTGCAACTGCAACAGCTACGTCTAACTGCGCCCTGCAACACACAAAAAGTTTTTGTTGCAATTATTTAAAAAGAATATAATTTGAAGTTTGATTTTGAAGCAGCCTTTGGAAGCCAGTCTATATGATAGAATAATGATAAAGCAAACGAGGAAGGACAAACTAAGACATGCTAAACCTATTCATATAAGTGAGATATTGCATTCAAATTATTACTATAGATACAATCGGATCAATTTTACTATAAATCTGGCAACTAATTTAGAGTTCAATTGAATTTCGAAATACGAAATAAATTTTACTTTGTATTTAATTAATTGCATGAAAGTGTATATGAAAAATGCCATGAGAAATTTTAGTTAAGTAGCCTCTGAATGGTGAGATATATATGTATATATACATATATATATAACTGTGTGTGTGGGTGTGTCTGGGTATGCTTAAATGCGAGCAAAGGAAGAGAAAGAGAGCAACAAATTAAAGCAAAGCCAACGAAAACAAAACAAAAGGAAAAGCACAAAATATGTTTCGGCGTGTGTGTGAGTGTGTGTGTGAAATTGTTTACAATTCTTGTATGTGAGTATGAGCCTGTCTATGTGTATATGTGTGTGTGTGTCTATGGAGCTCCGTTTGGATTCTGCGCCGAGGCAGACGCTGTGGCAGCAGCAGCGGCTGCCACTGCAGCCAGATCCAAGAGTTGAAAATGCTTTTGATCCGCAACGGCTGCGGCGAGAGACTCCAATAGACTCGCATGCATTGCAGCTGCCGGTTGGTCCCCAACTAGCAGTTGCTGTTGTTGATGTTGTTGCTGTAGCGTTTCAGGCGATGGTATTGCTTGCTGCTCGGGGGAATCTTTCGTTGAGTCGATGGTCGAATTATAATGCAGAGAAGAGAAAGAAGAAAGAGAGAATAGAACATACATATATATAGGCATATATATATAAAGAAGGTAAGTGTGTAAGAGACAAGAGAAAGAGCAGAGACAGACAGAGAGAGAGAGAGAGAGAGAGTTGCACTATATAACTATATAAATATTTATATATATATATATGGATACGGGGCAGAAACTAAAACACCTTTCTGTAAAACTTATCAAAAATTAGCTAAAACAAAAATGATTTAATTATATTTTCAAACGGGAGTAGATTGTGTATTGCTGACAATATATAAATAAATACAACTTCAATGCACTTGGCATAAATATAATAAAATGAAACAAATATTTTTGAAAATATAACAGTTTGTAACACGAAGAAAACTCTTGTACAATTTACAATAAAAAATTATTTAAATAAATATTTCAAAACATTGAATTTTGGTGTAAATAGAGTGCAGACTCTAGAGTTCATGTATGGTAGTGGTTTTAGATCGATGCCAGGACCGCATGGCCTTTACTTCTTAACACCATTGCTGCAAGTATTATATATGCATATAAAGAAAGTCAAATTCTACGTTGTATAAGTTGGCTAATACAACATACCGTTTTTTACGGAGTAGATTTACACGCACATAAATTGGCGCACGATTTGCCTTCTTATAGATATCTATAAGAAAATCTTACATATTTATAAAAACGTCGTCATATACAATTAACATAAACCTATTACACGAAAACTGAATTGGAATACAGATGCTAAAACCTAGATTCGGATCGCAAACAGAAGTATATAGCCGTTCATCGTCAATATAATTAACAATCCTCCTCTTGTCTAAACCCAACTGCAACTCAACCTAAGAGCCACACAAAATGTCAACTTAAGTTATTAACCTTTTTCTTTGAAGCGGAACGTGCGTAAACAACAAAGGCAAACTCGAAAACAAGTGAAAAAGCAATAGGGAAAATTGGAGTTAAAAGCGGGGGCTGGTATGGAGTATGTGTGTGCGTGTGTGAATGTGTGTCTGTGTTTTTCTATGTAAATGAATATTGCCTTATGTTATAATATATTACCCTAGCCTTTTATAAATATTGGCATTTAACTAAATCTGTTGATTTTTGTTCAGCTATACAAAAAGTAGTTGTTCAACAAATCGATAGTTGCCTGTTGCTTTGCTTCTTATTACAAAAATGGATCCAACGTACCAGTTTTTTGTGGCTGCTGTTGCTGCTGCGACGAGGCGTAGGCACGTTGAACGGCGCCCGTTCCGTTTGATGTGGACGTGGCAGCCGCTTGTTTAGCTGGCGGTCGCCGCTTGGCCAGCGGCATATCATCATCCGAATCACTTAAGGTTAGATCCACCTGCAGCACAAGACAATGAGTTTTACACATTTTTAAGTATTATTTAGGTAGCTGGTTAAACTTACGGTTTCACTATTTGACGTGGACGTGGGCTGCTCCTCGGGCATTGGAGACAGATCAGACTTCATCGGCTTGGTGTCGTCAATCAGTTCTGTGCAAATGGAACAATATTATTAATTCTAATCTGAACACTAAAAACATCTATATTTATTTTCATGCGCAGTAATATATATATATATATGCATATATTGAGGCTAACAATGCATGTAGCTGTCTACTAACCAACATCATCCGATATGACCTCCACTTTAGAAACTGGCTTTGATGGCGTATCTAGTATTTGAGTCTCGGTACGTAAGCCCGGTGTGCTCCACGAACCATCCTGATGCAACTGAATCTCGGTATCATCGCTCTTTAGCAGCGAAGAACCTAATACCTCTTGAAAGTAGCTATTTGAATAAAAAGTTGAATTAGTATATTGGTAGTAATTCTATGAACGGTATGATCATACCCATCAATTACTAAATTATCATAGATGGCCGGTCTGTCGCAAACTGGACAATTCCAGGTGGGCTTGCGCTCGTTCATTTGCAGGTAGAGGCTGGCGTCAAAGCACTGCAAGTGCGAACAGGTTGATGCGCGACACGGCAGCGACATTTTCATTTTACCCAGCGGGCAATTAAGCGACACCTTCAGCATGGTCGTGGCTATCTCGCAGTCCGCATCCTCTGTCAGTTTCTCCTTAACTAGAGTGTAAATAAACCATAAATAATAAATGTATTGTGAAAGTTTTTTAAGTATTTGTAACCTACTTAGAGCACGCGTGTAATCCGCAGGCTTGACGCCTTTTGTCTTCATGCGATGTAAGAGCTGTGTGGATGTCAGTTTCTTTACTAAATAGACAGCCAGGCAGTAGCTACGCGTGTAGTCCGGGCACCATTGTACCATTATTGTATTTGTTACTGTCGGCGACAATTTCACATTTGAGGTCACATTCACTGGCCGAGGTGGACGTTTTGGTTCCACGTTTGGGCGATTTGTAGGAATGACGTTCTAAAGTAACATAAAAAGCATTAAAGTGATTAAATTCTTAAGGAACACTGAACAAGCAAAGCTTTTAGCATTCATTTGAAAGTGAAAGGAAGTTTGTACCCCCAGAAATCTGCATATTGCTCCGTTAAGCCTTCGGATAAGTGACAATCAAACTTTCATTCATACAATCATTATTTGTAGCTTCACAGCTCTGTCCTGTTCATCAATTAGTCAGTCCGTCCATCAATAAAGTATATAAAATAACAAATACATATGTGGTATTGAACTTACAGGCAGCTGACATAATTTGTTGTTCACTTTGACATTGACGTTGGGTGGAAAACAATCCTCCTGGTCACATGAGGTCTCCACAAGACAGAATCGCAGCTGCACTTGTATGGCGTGCTCCACTTTTGAACTATTGCGGACATCGCGATTTGTGGCTATCTCTGTGGCCTGCTGGGGCGTCAATGTGAAATAGAAAGGCACCTCTTGCACACGTTGCGTATTGCGCGGCACCAGGGTTGATGGCTTGATCAGTGTGCCGAGGACATCGTAGAATGCAAGCTTTTTCAGACGCACATCCGGATGTATTGGCATCTGGCTGTTCATACCGTGCGTGTGCAGGAATGGTAGCATATTGGCGGGTGCACCGCCAGCGCCGACTTGCATCTGCGCGGGATTGCCGGTGCCCACCTGCGGCACCTGTGTCGGTGCACCTCCAACGAGACTCGCATTATTTGGCTGCACAGTCGGCAGCTGCATGTGCGAGTACATTCTGGTTGGATCTATGTACTGCAGCGTGGGTGTTTGTTCTTGCACGGATTGAGCGTAGACTTCTTGTACCTTGGGTGCGAGCAGCTCCAAGTTGGTGCGCAGGAACGATAGGATGCGACCTTGCAGATCGGTTTTTCGTCCAGCGAAGGAAATGTTTAGAAACGATAAGATCTTTTGCAGCTCTACGACGCGTAGCATCTGCACCATTTGCTCACATTCCTAAAAAGACCGAAAGAGTGGGAGTAGAAAAAAGGCTGATAAAAATAACAGTAACAATCGAAAAGGCACGACGACGCCGCCGACGACGACAACGCCGCACACACATACACATACACATACATATACCCAGCCATGCAGCTAATGGCAATTGTATTGTGTATGTGTTGTCTGTGTGTATGTGCCTATACCGAAATGTATATAAAAACACATATCCCATGTGGATCTGTATATGAACTTTGAAAATATATACTTTTGTCAGTCACTAACAACATTTAAACCATTACTAAACACCGGTTGGCTGATGCTTATTCGTTTGCAAAAAAAGAGATACACCGACCGACCGCACAGTGGACACAAAAAAATCGCATGTCACAAATTGTACATTACCTTGAACGGCACGGGCGAAAATAACGTTTGTAGGCTTAGCCATCATTCAATCAATCACAATTGCCGCTTTTGTATTACTAATATATAGGTTAGTAACTAATGTAAACATATACTGATATTCAACACATTTGTTATTTTTAATTCCCCCGCATATATCTTTTTAATCGCACAAATTTGTTTTGTCGGAGGAAATATGGCGGATGATAGTGTTGTAAAGCAATCGTTTTTTGTCTAGCAGCAAGCGTTTGCGTATGTTGCACTAGGGGGCGCTGAAAATGAGGCTTGCCTGCGGTCACATTGTTTTTACTTATCAATTGTTTTTTTTTCTTACGAAAATGCAGTGTTTTTTAAATTATCAAGTTCACTAAATGAAACATATAAAATATGAAATGAGAAAATTACCTTGAATTTAGCCGCATCAAATGTGTTTACTACAGTTGGCGCTGATTGCTGCGGTGTGGTAGAAGCGGCATTTTCCGCCTGAGTTTGCGAGCGGGTCTTTCGCATCACAATTGTTTGTTAACGCTATAATTCAGCACAAAATATGCGATTTTACTGGCGTTCAACCGGAGCTCGCAATGCACTTGAATATAAACACTTTCTTAACATATTCAAATAAAACAAATGACAAAAAGTTTCCGTAGCGTTAGCGTCTGACTTTTATTAAAGATCAGTGTGACCGTTTGACACAAGCGCAAAAATAACCAAATAAGTTCTTAGAGAAGTTTACGTTAAACGGGGGAGGCTATGCTGCTTACGTTTTTGCTCGATAGTATGGAGTTTAGAAATCGGAAAGTAATTTAAACTTTGATTTCATAATTTAATATAGCTCACAAGAAACAACAATACATGTTTAAATTTAAAAGTTAGTTGTAAGCCACAGCTTGCCGAGATTTTTAATGGTGAAAAAATTGGGTCCTTATTAGTTCCAGTTCACAAACCCGCGCAAATTTGAATTTTTTTTGTTCAATTACTTAAGTGCTGTTCGCAATATTTAGTGGAAATTTTCTTTGGTTTTCTCTCTCATTTATTTTCTCATGCATTTCAAATTGTATTTGAACTATTTAAATATACATTATTGTGTTTTTTAAATTTATAAATATTTGTGTGTTTCAACGTTTTATATAAATATTTTTCTTAAATTGTGCTTAAATTTGACTTAAGTGTTAGGTTTAAGAAATGTTCTGCTTGTTGTTGTTTGATGACCACAAAATTGAGTACAATAATTGGTAAAATTTGAAATATATATATATATTCTAGCACTACACTCTGTAAAATTTGCATATATCATTCGAGTTTAAGCTATTTTCACTGATTGTTATAAAGTTACATTTTTTTCTTGCTGTATTATTATATAAAAAATTGTTTAAAAAATGTTGCTTTTAACTGTATGTGTGTGAGAGAACTTCGGTGAGTCTTACAATAATTTTTAATAATTTTTTTTTAGTTGTGCAACAATTAAAATGCCTAATAAAAATTGCATGCAAAATTGTGCTTGAAAATATTTTGTTTTTTTTTTTTTTTGTGTGTGCCAACAAATGTTTCATATTTTCTTTTTGTTGCTATTTTTGTAAAATGTTCAATTACAAATTATAAGTACAATACGTAAAATACATTTATTTAATATATTTAGCGATATCACCACGATTTGTTGTTATTGTGCTCTTAAAAATCATGTAACAGAAAACTTTTTATATGCTTATAATTAATACATACCTATATATATAAATATATATATGTATGCATGTGTGTGTATATATAGTATATATATATTTAATTAATTTATGTTTAATATGGTAAATGCAGTAAAAATACGCTTGCGTCTAAAAAATACACTTCCCGTTTTCATCTTCTGTTCTGTTCATTATTTTCTGTTCTGTTTCTGTTTTGTGTTTCAGGTTTATGTGAAACTAACTATATAATCAAGTCTAAGATCTGAATCGTTGCTCTAAGGTGGAAACTACAAATCAATTGGCTGTAATTCAATATCTGTTGTTGAGTGTGTGTGTGTGTTTCTATTCATTTTTGCTGTAATAGGCAACTGGCGGTGCTTGGACAGCGAGGGTTAATTACTCGTATAAATGCAAGTGCGTGCCTGCTCCTTAATCCTTACAAGGTGCAGTATTCCGTTAAAATAGGTATGGATTTGAGCAGCTCGTTTATGTTGTGCTGCTCAAGATGTGCGACCAGTTTCTCTGCTGTCTTTAGCAGATTAATACAGTTCTCTAGGTTCTCGACAATCTCCTTGGTCATGCTATCCGATGACTTAGTTATCAGTTCGGCTAGCTTGGCACCCACATTGCATTTGATTAGCTCGTCCTGCAAACGCTGTGCCTGCTCCGCTTCCCTGGCTGACTGCGACAAGTATACCACAGAGAGTATACAGAGTGCAATCAGTGCTTCGTTCTGCATGACTAGATGCTGTGCTGTTAACATGCTGACCATGGCCTCCACGGTGCCCTCATTGCTAAGAAATTCACTCAGACTGCTGCGATCATAATCCTGGGCCAAGGGTATCTTATCCGCTATTTGTTCGGCGGGCGCATCGCCTTTACGTGGCAGCGCATAGGCAATTTTGTTGAGATACGCATGCTTAATCAACCAGGCCATCAGACGCAGTGATTCACCAGTAACGCCCGCATAATCGGACGATTTGCTCCAATGCACCAGCTGTTCAATCAGCGTCTTGTTTTTCAGCAGCTCCAATGCCAGTTTTTCTGCAAAATAAAGAAAACAGAGTTATAGAGAGTTGTCGTAGCTTGATCAACATGGTAAGACTTACCCTGACCATCTACGGTCATGCGCAACGTGCCAAGCAGCTTGAATACCACCGGTGGCTGATGGATTTCCAGCATGGGCAATATGGTCTGCACCAGACCCGCTTGAATGACCGCATTCTTATTTGGCTTTGGTATGACCAGATTGCGTAAAGCACTAAGCAACGCATGCTGCAGGCGCACATCGTCCTTGACACCATTGTTTTTGGCCAGCACCTGGAGCAGTTTGTTCATCGTTTGCTGTTCCACAAAGTAAATGCAATGGCTATCAGTGCGTGCAAAGTTGCCTAGAGCCAAAACACCGGTGGTCAGCAAATCAATATCCGTTGAGTCCAGCCAATCGACCATGTTCTTCAGCAGCGGCGTCGTATACAAGTAATGCATGGATTCATCTATAAAGGATTCGGATTTAAATCAAGCAATTTTACTTAATTGATTAACTGCCACACTTACCGCCTGTTAGAATGAGCACAATTAGTTCGCATGCCAGTTTCATTAGCGCGCGCGCCTCGCTGGTGCTGGCCAGTGTTTTATATTTTTCAAGCAAATTGTAGATTGTCTCGCAAAGGCCATCCCTGGCCAGAAGCAGCTTAACTTCATCGCTTTCCGCTTGATAATGCAACAGCTCCAAGCACATTTCGGCCAGATCGGGATTAGTGGAAGCAGCTAAGATGCGTGACAATTTTATGTTCAACTCTGAGTCAAAGTTGAGATCAGCCACATTTTCGGTGAGTATGCTGAGCAGTGGCAGCGTATTGAGCAGCAAGTCCTCATGCTGTTCCACATTGCTGGCGCCTGTGTCGACAATGCGTTGCAGCTGCTGCATAATGCCCAGTTCCATGGCGCGCTTGGCCAGACCTTCGCCGCCCAGCAGATAATTGGACAGCAGCCCACCCCTCACTTTGATGAACTGCGGCGCATTAACCGCATCCTCAATTTCTGCGATGTCCAACAGCCGCAACAGCACTGCATCGCCCTGCAGCTCCAATATAAGATCCCGTGCTTCGTCATTCAAATAGCAAATGTTACCCAGGGCTCGGCATATTTGTATGGGCAGTTCCATGCTGCCATCGGCTGCTGGGACATGACGCAGGCACTCGAGGAAGGCGGCGATGATATCGCGTTTGGTAAACTTTTTGCGTTGCACCTCCGATTTAGTTATTTCGGCAATGCACTTCGCCGCCTCCTTGCGTACATTCGTGTCCTCGCATTGTGTCAGACGAAGGAAGCATTCGGCCAGCTCATGTTTGTCAAATAATTTTGGATCCTTTGTGGATGAGATTTCGCAAAGCAGCGTCGTCGTTGTATTGTCCAGGCTAACGCTTGTCGTCTTCAGCTGCTCAATGAGCTCGTCCATTTCGGCTAAAAGATGAAATCATTTCATTAAATTAGACTGAATAGGCAGTAAATATTAAGAGCTCTCTTTTATCTATCTATCTCTATGTTTGTGTGTGTGTGTGTGGGCGATACAATTAAGGCAAATTGCGGCATATCCTTTCCATTGTTGGCCCTATCAAATTTATTGCTAACAATTCCGGTTATTGGCCACAGAGCCCACAGAACCCACAAAAAAGAAAAGTAACTAATGCAATAACATTTATTTGCGAATTGTCAGCCCGCCGGAAATGCTTTAAGCGTGTTGCCCATTAAATGCTCATTTTCTAGACAGAGATTAGGAGAGAGAGAATGGAGAGCTTGAGAACTGCTTTAGGCAACAGACAAACAGTCAATTTGCATAAATTCTCCAGCAGCACAGCTGGCAAACGAAAAGCCAACAAAAACAATGCCAAATAAAGGGAGAAAACAAAGGATAAACAGCGTTACGAATATGAAATGCTCTGCAAATAACATTACATAAATTGTTATGTTATTATATGATTTCAAAATATATATATATGAGAGCCTTATTCTCATGAAAACATATTACCCTTGATTGAACTCATGAGAGTCGCAGAGAAGGACAACACTCATTTATACAATAATTTTATGCATATAAATACTCAAGTCGCAAAACCAACAAGCCCTTGAAGCTCTACTTGAATTCATGAGAATTGCAGAGAAGGGCAATAATAATATACAATAATTCAATGCATATAATTACAGAGGTAAACAAGTAAGAAAGCTCTAGTCGGCGGTACCCGACTAGGAGATCCCCTGAACCCTGCGAAGAGCCGATACTCCAAACATTCTATGCTTATTTAACATATACATGTATACAAGCAATACATGCACACACACATACACACATACACATACGCATAAGCACGCGCTCTGCTGACTGCGCAGTTAGCGCAGCGACAGAGCGTGGGCTGCGCTCATAGGCTTTACTATGGGAAATTAAATGTTTAATAACTTCTTTTGTAGTTGGACGTTCTTAATCAAACTTTCAGAGCGTGATTCTGTCATTTATATGTGTATATTTGCCAAAGCACAAGTCTCTAGTATTTGAAATACGGATTTTACAAGTTTGGGGGGAAAGGGAAGGAAAGGGGGGTGGTATCAAAAATTTGACATAAATCAAAATTGTATAAACTCTACATTATACTGAATACAAAATTTGGAGACTCTAGCTCTAAAGATGCGGGAGATATAAATTTATAGCTGCATTTCGATAACGTTTTAAATCGATAACATTAAAACGATAAAAGTTATCGAATTTTTGAAACAAACTCGATCTGCGCGTGCTATACACGGACCTACATAAAAAATTTCAAGTCTCTAGCTCTTATAGATTCTGAGATCGACGCGTTCAAACATACGGACAGACGGACAGACGGACAGACGGACAGACGGACAGACGGACAGACGGACGGACGGACAGACGGACAGGGCTAAATCAACTCAGCTCGTCGCCCTGATCAAGAATATATATACTTTATGGGGTCTGCCACGCCTCCTTCTGCCTGTTACATACATTTTAACAAAACCATTATACCCTGTTTTCCCATTTTCAATGGGTTCAGGGTATAAAAATAATAGCAAACGGGCATAATTTTATGCAAACAAAATCACACTTAAATTCGTGAGATTTACAGAGAAGAGCACCAATTACCAATTATTTTTATTTTGATTAAAAATAAAGTAATTTATGCTTAATTTAACTCATTTCCGTCTTCAATTATACATTTTAATTTTAAGCATGAATTATTTTATTTCAAGTAAACGTAAAGAAGAAATGTAGTCAGAAAGTTAAGTTCTTATGCCTCGGTTGAGTTAAATGCCTTTGGCACACATCTCTAATGTTTGCTCTGTGGCTTTCAATTCCATTTTCCCGTTTTTTCCACCTCATAAACCTCAGCATACACATTGACTTGACTGAACGTAAATCCCCTTCAAGGAATTAACAGCAGTGTCCCCACTGAGAGAGCAGTAAAGCACATGCTGCTCTCAACAAGTGATTATCCCCTGGTCCAGGCTAGGGCAATGCACACAGTAAAAATGAAAATAGAAGAAAAAGCAAACAAACACATGGCTAAAACCCCGCCTAATGCTATTCTGATAAGCTTTTTCTTCCATCCCAGCTAAGCGAAGCGAAGGGCAAGGGTCACGCTGCGAACCGAACCGTAGTCAAGTTGAAAAAGTTCCAACAACAACAACAACAACAACACAAACTACATAAAAATGGGCGACAACAACCTCCGCTTTGCAATGGCGCACAGAAAGGGCATTCAGCGAGCTTTGTGGAGCATAAATAATGAATAAAAAAGTTGGATAAAACAGTCAATGTGAGTGCAGGATAGACGTGACGGGTAGGCGCATCAAGCAGATATCCTGTAAACAGAGTGTATTCACTGAAGGAAATAGGTAAAAGTATGGCAGACAAACAGACATCCTGTAAACAATAATAAAGTTTTTTAAGATGTAGATTACTTAGTAGGTTAGTAAGTCTGTTACTTATGCAAGGATATTAGTTTCTGAGTTCTCTGTACAATCTTTCTACCATATTTTAAACAAACTCTCCAGTTATGTTAGGAGAATAGACTTCTAGCTATGGTATTTTATATATAAACAATTACAAGAGCTATCTAAAAATGCTCTAAATTGTATATTCATTTATTATACCTGAACTCCCATACCAATTTTATTGTCTCTAGTGCTTAAAGTTCCTAAATTAATTGAGCATAGGTAATGCTCCCGACTATAAATGCTGGAGTTGTTGCCACCTTCTAGCAGTTACATGCAATTTGACAACTCAATACGCCCGGCTAGTGATCCATTTCGGTTGGCATACAAAAAAGAACACGCTTCAAGTGCTGCACAAGCATGTGGCATAGAAATTGTGGCGACTGTTGTTTTTGGGCGGGGTGGCTGGGGGGAGGGGCGCCGTCATTTGCCACACACATAGAAAAATGTGTTACCCTTTATATGCAGCCCAATAAACTGAATGCGGAGCATTGAGAGAAATTGTTGCATTGCGATTGCAATTGCAATTGCATTTGGACAGTTGCCACCGTTTCGAGTGACAGACGTGATGCAAGCAGGTGCAGCAGGCAGCACTTCCGCCTGGCTGGAAGCCCTGCCCCCGACTCTGACTTCGCTTGACTGCTTTTATGTGACTGAAAGTTGTTGTTGTTGTTGCTGTTCGTCTGGCTCCTTTTGCGTGCCTTGATTTAGCTGTGACTGGTACCCGTTGGCATTCACTATTCACGACTATTCACTGTTCAGTTATTCAGAGCACGCCTCCAAGTTCGTTAGCTTCTCTGCCTTGGCTGGAACAATTGTGGGGCAATTGCTTTGGAGCTATCTGTTGTTTTCTTCTTTTTTCTTTTTTTTGGGCCTATTTACTTTGCATTTTCGTGCCAATCCGCACAAAAAACTGGGTTAGACGTAACACAGGACAATAAATTGGGCGACCATAACAACCGCATCATGAAATTATAATCGATTCCCATTTATCGTCTATTTCTTTTCTCTTTTAGCTAACTCATGAGTGCTTTCTGCTCAATATTTAATGCCATCAACACACAGCTGTGACCTTATGAGAAAAACTTTTATATTAATTATTCAATAGGTAACACATTTTCGGTATAATGAGATGAGAGACAGGTGATGCGCATAAATGAAATATGAGAAACAGTTGAGTGCAAAATACTTGGAAAGTATACACAATGAAAGCCAACAAGGCGTACTTGAATTAATGAGAATCGCAGAGGACAATACAACACTTTAAAGAGACAAACCAGCTGTAAGACTTACTAAAACTCATAATTACATAGGAGACAACGCCTAAAAAAGAAATCAGATAGGCAGACTCGTATCATTGAGAATCTCAGAGGAGCGAAGCACATTGAAGAGACCAATGGAGAAAAACATAAAAAATACCAGAGGAAATTTAAAAAATAAGTATTCTTACAGTCTTAAGAGATTACTAAAGGCATCTCTTTTTATGTTAAGTTGGCAATATAACTAATATACTAAATATCTCCGAAACAATCTCTTAATTTTTACGTTTCTAAGCACAAACACCAGTTCACAGGCTCACAAAGATAAAACTTATATAATTTATAAACTACTATCAAATCAGCTCGAAATGCTGATCAAAATAGTATATGTGTTATATATAGTACAACGAGATATACATCAAACCAAAACATAGTTAAACTTATAGATCCATGTATATATTGCGAAATATATTTGACATTTTAAAATACAAAATTTATTAAAACAATATCTCTTTCTATATTACTAGATATATATATGTATATACAACTATATAGATATACATATATGTACATATATCTATATATACCACATGGAGAAGTTTATAAATACTGATACAATAAAATTTGGTTGCAATTTTCCGATTGAGTGCCAAGGCAGTTTTGTAGTATTAGTTTTTTTGAATTTCATTTTAATTCCAGAACTCATATTCATTATTGTGATCCAAAAGCAAGAGCTTATACTTCTCCTGATCCACCTGAACGAGGGCGTGGCAGGCGGGTGTAGGCATCTTTAATGCATGTTCATGCAAATTGCGATTGTTGATGTGTCGAGCACGTTGCAGTAGTTTGGTACCTGAAATAGTTGGAGAGAGTTGAATAAACGATATCCTATATATATGTGTATATCTATGGATCATTAGCAACTCACGTAGCTTGCGTTCCTGTTTGCAATTGTGTTTGAGTTCAGTTACATAGATTTCATCGATCTCTTGCTCCAAGAGCTGCATCTGCTTTGGCGTTTGGCTTTCCGCCAATTTGGGCGTTACATAGTAGGGCACGCGGCTAAGCCGGCTCATCATGCGAACACTGTGACTGCTGCAAAGGATCAGATCATATATTAGCTATGATCGGTATACACACATACTCTGTAGACTTACCTGGTGGGCGAAAAACTGTAACTGGGCGTTGTGGCCAGGTAGTGCAGAGTAATTACAATAAAAACTAACGCTCCGACTAGTCCAATGACAAGCTGTTCAGTCTGATAGAGGCTCTGGCGTTGCGGCACACGCTGGTTTGCAGGCTGATAGCTGCGACGTGGCTGTGCCTGCTCTTGGTCCTGCAGCTTAGCGTAGCGTTCCTGGCATGCGTCCTGTCTGTCTTCGTACTTGTTTGCCTGATAAGTACTTTTGCTGACAACACAATCGCCCACAGCTGTTAGCAAATTATACTCGATGCGCCGCTGATTGTCGGTCAGTGTGTCCGCTGCCTCGTTGATGCGCCGAAAGGCTATCTCAGCGCCAGGAGCACGATTCTTGTCGGGATGCAGACGCAGTGCCAGACGCTTATAGGCACGCTTCACCTCCGAGTACGTGGCATGATGCGAAATCCGCAGCACCTCATAATGATTGCGACAGCGCAACACCTTCTGCACCACATCGAGCATGTGAATACTGAAGCTATTGGGCAGCGCAGCTGATTTGTAAGTGGGTCCAATCAGTTGCTCTGGTGTTTCGGTTTTGAGTCGCAGACGTGCCACAATGTTCTTTAGCTCCAGCAACGCTGTAATTTCTTCATGGCTGTCATTGCAGTGCTCCATACCCTCATTGATCACTTCCATGGCCGTGGAGTAATTGCCCAGGATTAGCTCAGCCACAGCTTCTGTCAGCCAGTGCAGATCCACTACCTCATCATGCTCATCCGTGGCCTGCTCTGCATAGTCTCTGCGTTTTCCGGCAGCTTGTGTAATCAAAAATTTTGGTTTGATATACATATTTGCTATGCTCTTGTGTAAACTGCAGTTCAGCTAAGCTTAAAACAATCAATTTTGTATAAGGCTGCAATGAATTAAAGCACAAGCTCAATTCACAATGTTCTGTCTTTAACTGTTCCATTTTTTTATTTTTTTTTTATTTTGACACATGGCACGAGACAATTTTAAAATGTTTTGTTTGAGCACCAAAAGACAAGCTTTTTTCTACATATTTTCCCACACATTTTCCGACCGTTATTGTGGATTTTACTAGGTTTTACAGAGTTTAGATGGTCTAGACGGTATCTTAGAAAGCGCGTTTTAAGCAAATTAAAAGTATTATTTTATGAGTTCAAAATACCAAATTTATCAACTATATTGTTAAATTTTAACTATTTTTACTCAGAAACTCCACTTTTTACACTCAGTAGGAATTTTACATGGTTAAAAAGATTATCTTGTTTCTGTGCAAATATATTTAAAATACAAAAGAAAGCAATGCGAAGGCAGACAGTATATACACAGATTATTGACCGAGACGAATAAAATCGATTAGCTTTAATATTCATATTTAAATGTAAAAAATTAAAACTATTTTAATATTTAAATAAAGAAGAAACTATAAACTTATATATATAAATATTTATATATATATATATTTATATAAATATTTATAATTGATTATAATATAAAAGTCTTATTAAATAAATAAAACGAAATATGATATAATAATATCGAACTATACTTTATTCATGGTAAAATAAATAGCCTAAATGCACACAATATTTAGTATAGCTTAAAGCTGTTCCAATTTAACCTTTTACCTTATCGAGTTTAACCTTTAACATTTTAAACTAAAGGCTCTTTGCTAAATTTGGCCTAAATAAAACAAAAGCTGGCTGATTGCGAATTGGCCAACTAAATGACAGCTGACAGCACACAACGTTTGGAATCCCAAAAGTGTGCTTCAAACTTTTCGCTTCGGCCTTCGGCTCAGTTTGTCCTTCGTCTGTAACTCAAAACTCGAGTTAATTGAAATTAATTTCTATGCCAATTTGAATGGAGGGAGCGAACTTAATTAAAATAGCGAACATTGCAAGCGTACCACCTTCCCCACGCCCAAGCCAAGCCGTCAAGGCCATTAAGCGCAGACCAAAATCTTATTAGCAGTTAAGAAAGCAGCAGAAGTAGAGGGAAAAAAATCACAAGTCGAAACAGTTACAAAAGCAGCCCCAAAACTAAAAGGAAAAAAACACATCATAGCTAATCTGGCCCTAAGCTGCGTGAAACGAATGAAAAGCCCGAAAATAATAATAACAATAAAGAAAAAGGAAAAAAGGGAATAAGGAAGGGAAAAGACAGATGCAAAATTTGAGCACAGGGTGTTTTTTTCCAGCAGGCGATATGCCTTATCAGTGTGCCCAGACGCGACGATGGGTCGCCGGTTGCTGCGAGACACAAAGGACCAATTAAAATCTAAAGTGAGTTTCAGGGGGGGCCCCAGCTGCGGTAACAGCAGCAGTTAGTCAAACGGGGGGTTGTACTCAAATTTGCGCTGGCACGTACAGCTTGTTGGTGTGTGTGTGTCTGTGTGTTTGTTGTTGTTATGCCCCAGGGGGGTTGCATGTTGTTGGTAATGCCGGTAAAGCTGGCACCTCATGTGCCCGTCGCACAGGGGCATATTCATTTATTAATGGGTGTCCCTCGCTAGGATGGGTGAGTTGTGTTGTTACTGTTGAAAGGTGGTTGGTAGTTAAATGGAATGATGTTCTGATTGGATTGCGTAGAGTTGGACACGCAAAGACGATCGTCAACTGTGACCAATGCTGCTGCTTGAGTCTAATAGGAAGTTAAATTGAAAATACAATTGGAGTGACTTGCCAACATGTCCAATTGGGTTGTCGTCGTTGGCTACTCGACTATAAATCTTATTTGATTTTTATGACAGATGCTTAAATTTATGCGATCATTATTTTAGTCTTGACTTCGCCTTAATCAATCAAAAAATTTCAATTAAATTCTGGTTAACTTTTTTACAAGAGAATTATTATTAAGACGATCACTGAGTGTGACCAGGTCTGTCTTAGACATTTAAGCGTACCCAGTACACTGCAAAATAAAACAACAAACGGTAAAACCGTAAATATTGATTTTTCACACATGACTCCCCGGAGAAAAGGCGGCAGCACTTCCGCTTCCCCCTTCCACCTATCCACTTGCCACAGCCGCAGCCGCAGCATTTCTAACCGGCAGACAGACACAGACACTTGAGGCACCTGGTCTTTACACCTTCGGTATCTGTTCTGCATTCAGCGGCAGTTCGTAAAATATATAAAGAAGCACATAAAATGTAGACATTGCCACACACACATAAATATATATACATATATATGTACATACATAAATACAGACTCACACAATGATACGCATGAGTTGCATTTGTTTATGCTAAGAAGTGCATTAAACGTGCAGCTGAGCTGATTTTAGTTGCTGCTGTGCACAGATAAAACTCAAGCATAATTTTATTTCTATTTCAAATTGTTATTATTACTCACTGGCCATGTTGATGTTGTTGTTGTTTCTCTGTTGTTGCTTAATGCCTCTGCTTCTTCTTAATTTAGCCGCCTTTTTCTTTCACTTTTTTCCTTTTGTTTATTTCGACTCTGTAAAGCTCTCTTATTAGTCGACACAAAATGAAATTGGGTTCATCAAAGAACTGAACACATTTCACAGCATTTGTATTTTTGTATATCTGCCCGCACAACTCACACCAGCAATAACTGTGTTTGCTTTTTATATCACTTATTTATATATTATTATGCACTTTTTGTTGTATTAAAGCGATTTTTTTCGCGGAACGACAACAAGACGCAAAGAAAACTCGACTGCAACTGACCCAGGTTGCCATCGTTGATGGTATCGATAAGTTGGTACGCTATCGATAGTAGCCAGTATGACCATGTATGCAACCAGCTGTTGTCAACATTAGAGTAAAAGAGACAACTGTATTATGCGATAACAGAGTTGCCAGCCTGCCTGCTCTGTATACAACAAATTGTTTATTATTTAGTAAGTTCAGCAGAATTAAACAATAACAAGGCGTCTAATTAGCGATATATTATTAAGCGAGTTCAAGCTCATATTTTACCTACGATTTCTGCTAGATTTCTGTCAAATTAACTTAAAAGAAGTAAATGCGTACACGTGACAACACCGCGCTATTTGGACATAAAATAAATCAGTTTCGGTTTAGCCAACTGCTGAGGCGTTTTAGCCAATATTTAGGCTTGGTTTAACACAATTTACGCGTTGCGTGACTGTCACATAAAAGCTTATAAAATTGGCAAAATAAGCAAGCATAGCACAAAGATGCCGCCAGCGTCTGCGGTTAACAATAACAATGCGGCCGCACAAGCGGCAGCTGCCGAGCGAGCAGAAAAACTGCGAGGGTCACTTAAAGGCTTCATACTAGCCGACAGACAGCGCAGACAAGAGGGTAAGTCAAATGAAATATTTCAAATGCACATTAAATCCATTTCTTATACGCATGCAGAGTACGAGAGACAGTGTGAGGAGCTGCGCCTGCGACGGGAGCATGAGGCACGTGAGCGCGAGAACAATTTATCGCTAGAAGATACACGTGGACAAATTAATCGACTGGACGAGCAACTGGCCGATTTGCATCAGAAAAAGGAGCAGCTGGTCGTGCAACTGAAGAAAGTGCTAAACGATGACGCAACACGCAAGAAGCAGGCGAAAGAGAATGAATTATTTGCACTGCAGCAAGTGCAGGCAATGCAGCAGGCAGCAGCAGCCAATGCAGCCACAGCACAGGTATTTCTGCCACCTGGTCGCTTGCATCATCAGCTGCCGCTACTGCAGAAGGTCAGTCACCTCTATATTTCTCTATATGTTGCCAACCATTACACAATTTGTTAAATTTTTCTTTTAGCAACCGCCGCCACCCCCTGGCAGCCAGTCAGCGACTGTGAAACGCGGCCGCAGCCCCTCGCCACCCAGCCAACAGCATCAGGCGTACTACAAGAACCCCGCTAACTATGCCACACAACAGCCACAGAGTAAGGAAGACCCTGCTAAACCAAGGCCTTGTCACTACTACCACTACTACTACTACTCTACTAATCTAAATATGTAGCTGAGCCATTGTCACGCTTTTGAGTAGCATATCTAACCAACACAGACACACTTAATTTACGTTTTCATTTCGTTATTTGTTTACAATTCGTTTCGCAGAACACGATGACTACCGTCGTGGCGCGGACTATGCTAAAATGTCATGGAACAGTAAGAACATTAATCGTTACTCTCTAAGTAGTTCATCTAAAACCCTCCAAGTTGAGCTTTTAGCATGTTTCACCACATACTAAACCTTTCTCTTTCCCTGTTTCTGTGCTTATCTTGCAGAGTCTACGGCGCAGTATCCGAGTACAGGTACTTTGTTCTATCAGACTTCGACGGCTCCAACGACCACACAGCATCAGGCAGACGCTCGTCTTCAGTCCATATACAACTATGGCGTGCCACTGCGGCCTGCATATCATGTTGAGCTCCAACCCGGACCCAGTGCAACGGTCAGCAAAGCTCCGGGCTCACAGTCACCATCACCTAAAGCACAGCCGATGCAGGTGCTACACATTAATTTGGATCAACCGCCCATTTCGCAGTCAGACCTGGTGCAAGTGCAAGCGGGAGCCAGCACCCTATCCGTGCAAACGTCCAATAAGCCACAGGTGACCATGGAGAAGCTGCCGGATCGCTATCACATTGAAGTGAAGCATGATGGTCAGACACAGGGTCATGTGCCTCCGCCACCGCATTTACTTTCCGAGGGTGGCGTCATCTACAAGCCACTGCTCGGCGAGCTATCGCTGCATCCGAATGTATTGCAAATCAGCAGCAGTGCAGCACAGGTGAGTTCTATTAACTATTCCAAAATCTAAGCAATGTCTAATTGTTGTTTACATTGATGCAGAATGCCAAGGCCACGGGCAGCATTACGCAGGGCTATGCGCCGGGCCGAGGGGCCAGTGCCTACGATCAGCAAATGGCCAGGCAGCAGCTGTCCATGCTGCCCGGTCAGCCGGGATCGGGCGCAAGTGCCGGACAGTCACCACACGGTCAACAGATACAGTACACGCGACGCTTATATTGATTCCGTATTTATGTAAATCTGCTAAGCTCACTCATAATTTTACGATTTTAACTGGAAATAATTTAAAATGTTTTCGACTAAAGCTGCTTTGCAGCCGCACAGAATAAAGCACACAACTATGGCGTCCCTATTTTCCAATTAATTTTGTTTTAATTCGTTAATCGCTTTACTTTCATTTACTATGTACAGTAAAACAAGCTTGTGAAAGGCCTACGCATACGTGAGCTACGTCATATGGTTTTCATTTAAGGAACCAGTTATGCGAACAGGTTTTGAGGTGTGAAAAATGATGAGATGATTAACAAAATATTCAAATCAAGTGATCACTGTACTTTCTTCTTTTTAAAAGAGCTTTTCGGTATGTATACTCTATGATAGATATACCATTTACTACTACAGTATGTATACTCAATAACGGATACACCATTATAATGCACTTTTAAATAACATAGATTTTATTAGGAATCCATTTTTCTATGAATAATCACATAGAACTTCATTTAAGAGAATACTATAGTTATTAATGCATTGCGGTAAATGATATACATTTACTTAATGATCGTCTTTATAAAGAGTTTGCTGTAGATAAGCATGCATGTCCGTGTTCTGTTTACTCTTTCAACTTGTTTGTCCAGCTGTCGAATGCTAGCGGAAATAATTTAGTATTTATGCCTGCAAAGCTTCTTGGGAAGGGCCTAAGCAATTTGCCTATTAAGCGAGAGCTGAAATTACTTTCATTTGACGTAAGCGTTTTATAACACTGGGAAATCTGTGCTTGAGTGCTGGGAACTAGCCTGAAGCCTTTGCCTATTTTCGAAAACTTAAAAGCGAATTCTACAGCAAAGTAAAATGAATGAATGAATGAATCATGTAAATAGATTTTGTCGTTTTATTATTTATATCTACGTTTGTATATGTGCGACCGCAGCATGGAAATACATTTACATATGGCCGAGGTTAATTGTACAGTGTGCACTCGTTAATTAGATTTGGTGACTGTGACGACGACGCAGATGAAAATGAGCCGAAGTCGCAATAAGTAGTTGAATGTATATATATTTATATATATGTCGGCGCGTACTAAGTTTGTATGTGTGTGGTTGTAGTTTTCGGTATTTCACAATGATAATTTCATCATAATGCGTCGGATTCTAGTTATGCGTATTGGTGCGTCTTTCGATATTTCGCAATAATTATCTTCAGCATAAGCCTTTGTAAGGGCTGTGATTGGTTGATTAAGTTGTCGGTTCTAGGAAGTCCTGTTTTAGCGCGGCGGCAGCGCTGCGTCGCTGTCGCCAAGCGTGGTTCGGGCTTGAGAAATAAGAGACACAAGAGTTAGTTGTTTTTGAGTTCTCAGAGCGACCGAAACTCGCTGCGCTTAACCATGGAAAACAATCTTAACGCTACAACATATACATATACACACACCTTTTTTATTATGACAACTGGGTTTTCCAAGCCACGTTTATTCGACTGGATTACGCAAGTTACAACAGCTTGGAAACCAGTTTGTTTGTTGTTGTTGTAAGTTACAGCTTGTAAGAGCCATTGTTGTTGTTGTTGTTTTGGTGTCAGGGAAAAGTGAAGCTTAGAATTGAATATTTGCCTGAGATTGTCATGAAAGGAGGAAGCTTACATAGCTGTAATTTCAGCTCTGCATTGTAATTGAGACTTTAGAACAAGGTATTTGAGACAAAACGTATGTCAATGCAAAACCTCAAGACGAGAACACGTTTTGGCGCGCAACCACAAAAACAAAACACAAAATACAAAAAATCACGTTCAAAGCCAAAACGCATTTGCATAAATAAACAAACAAAGGGCCTTCTAAATAGTTTCTATTTATTAAAGAGAGACAGAGATAAAAAACTAGTTGATGCATTTATAAAGAATAGCGCCAGTCTATGGCAACGGCATCCAAATGGGTCGGGGTTGGGGAAATCGTCAGCAAAACAAATACAAATAATATTGTATATAGATATGTATGTATGTATATATGTATGTATAGCGCGCCAATAAAAATGGTACGGTAATCAATTGGAAGCCGAGTGCCAAAAACGCCAACGTGCCCCCGCTCGACGCGTTGGTGTATGTTTGCTTGAGTGTGAATCGGTGTGTGTGTGTGTGTGAGCGACCCCAACCGACTGGCGTGGAGCAACAGGCGGTTGTTGTGGTCGCCGATCTCAGTCTGAAACGACAACGGCAGCAGTTCATAACGTAGCGCGCGCAAAACAAAACGCAAATCGAAAATAAAACGGAAAATTGTACGCTCAAGGTGTGTGTGAGTGTGTGTGTTTGTGTGAGCATTTTGAATACCGTTTGGCTTTGCATGTGTGTGCGTGTATGTGTGTTTGATCTTAGAGTGTTGCAAGACGTCAACTTTCAAGTGTTGGAAAGCAGCTTAGGGATCGTTTAGTTCACACATGCTAGCTCGCTTGCACTCAAGCGTTCTCGGCATGCGTAAATGTCAAAAGTTTAGTTCGAGTTGCAAAGCAAAGCAAAGCAAAACATAAAGTAAAGAAGACATACGAATGACAACAAAAAACTGAGAAATAAAATTAGCCTCCGCTAAAACAGAGAAACATACATATGCGCAAGCTACATACAAACATAAGAAGCAGTGCATATATAAGAAATCGAATCGATTTGGAAGGCGTTTGCGCTGCCAGTTTATTAAGTAAAATAAAAATGATGTCATAAAAAAAAAACAATTGCATAAAACAGTTTTCTCAATGGTTTATCCACACCCTTTCCCTTTAGGCACTAGTGTACTTAATAGGAAATAAACAATATACCACAATGGATAAGCTCGTGGAGAAATATCACAACTTATGTAATTATATGGAACGCGACACAGTGGGCACCGAACTGGCCATCTACGGCACCTCGTCGCTGATGCTGCTGGTGGCTTACATAAAGAGGAAGCCCGCTTATCTGGTGCGCCAATTCAAGCAGCCGTCGCATATACCGGAGCGCATCATCAACGAGCGGATTATGCACACTGGACAAATACGTGGCGTCCAGCAACGAGATCAGGATACATTGCTGATGATCAAGCATCGTCCGTTGATACCAATCTTCACGTCGCGTGAGAAACTGCTGCCTGTGAAGCTGCCTGGCGTGCGCGTCAATGCCAATGGGTACTCCTGGCTGCAGCAGTGCCTGATTGGACGCGAGGCCACCTTCATACCACTTAACAAGAGCCAAGGACAGGACTATGTTGTCTGCCAGCTGTGCCTGGTGCATCCGCCCAGGGGCAATAAGCTCGTCGATGTATCCGAGACTCTGCTCAAGTTGCGCTTTGCCCGATTCGCTCAGGACGTTGCGGCGGCTGTTAAGCGGAATAGTAAATACTACAAACATCTGCGACAGGTGGAGAGCAGCACGGCTAGCAAGGAGGCGTGGCTGACGTGGGCGGCGCGTTATCCGTTCATTTGGCAGCGTTTCAATCAGCTAAAGGCGTCGGTGCTGCCCAAGCAGAAGCTGTTGCCGGAGCTGGTGCGCTAGACAAACGAAAGCCACGCCCTCAGCTCTCACAATTCTTCATCACAATTAGTTTTTAAACGAAACGTTGAACGTTTGAAAACCTTTGTTAATATAATTTCTAAGCTGCCCAACAAATTCAACGAAAATCCCAATGTAGAAGAGAAAAAAAAACTAAACATGTTTTGCTGCTAAAAATGATAACGAACGAAAGCGAAAGGAATTTTATTTTGTTATAAACAAAGACTATTGTTGTTGACGCTTGCATAAATATGTATATGGATCTGTGTGCGTGTATGTATGTATGTATGTATGTATGTGTATTCATATAGATCGTATGTATGTGCGTGCATTTGGCTGCTTCAATAAAAATGATACAATAATATATTTATAACGTATACTTGATATTTTTTTGTATTTTCGTATAAATGCGTGAGCGTAAAATATATATAAAACTGAAAAATGAATATCACAAAAATATTAACAAAACAAAAACAGTTGCAGTTCTTCAACCGTCCCCACCAATCGACTCGAATCGAATCTCAAAACTCAAGCAAAATGAGCTGCGGAATCTCTATGGTTAAATATATATTATTTATATTCAATTTGCTCTGCTCGGTGAGTGAACAAACAACGCCTTATAAAATATATAGATATATAAATATATATATATATATATTTTTTTTTTTTTCTAACTTTAATTACATTTTCCATTGTTAAGTTTTTTATGTTTGAATTTTCATTTGTAATTTACGTTAAATTACGTTTTCCACAGATGAGCCAAAACTTAATCTGTTCGCATGATATCATAAGTCGTGGCGCTCAAACAGGTTTTCCTTATGCTTACATATAGTACAGTAAACACTAACAAAAGTGACTAATAGAGGGTTATATTTAGAATTCATGATTTAGCTGTGAAGTAAGAGAAACAAATATTTGATAATGTTTGAAGAAAGCGAAACTCAACTCAGTTGTTCGTAGTCAGTCTTCACTGTGCATTGTTTTGCTTTTTTATATTTTAGGCCTAAAAACCGGTTACCAAAAAAAAAAAAGTCACAAGCTTTTGAGATCATCAGGAATGCAAAACTTGTTATTTTAACAAAATTGGGCTAACGTCGAGAGTTGTGTAGATGACGTAGGCAATGCTATATATACATGCATATATAAACGAGGGTGGCTTCAATTATTTTGCAGCTTTGCCATCTGCCGTCAATCTAGCTACTTTCTTAACATAAAAAGTAGCTAGATTGCAGGCAGTTAGCAAAGTAATTGATAATTGCATTGTTAATACACACATATTTTACAGTCTACCCTCGCATTGCAACTCTATTGTATTTTATATATATATATATTTCGATTCTTTAGCTTCCCATATAAGTTAACATTTGGCCAGCTGCAACGAGGTCAACCAGTCGAACAGCCGCAACAGGTTTCATTTGCTTTGTAATTGCTCAAAGGCAACTTCTAACTTCCATTTCAAATAATGTAGAAAAAAACTCTACTAAAGACCAGTTATAAGGCGCTATATATATATATATATATATTTATATATGTGTGTGTGACTTATGAAATTTTATAGCTAAATGTAATGTAGAATAAAATTTGAAATCGTTTGTAGTTTAGTCACGCAAACAAACAGCCAAAAGTTGTGCAATATGAAATGGGAAATTGCGCAAGTGCGAGGGTGTCCACGCCTAAAATAGTCTGTCTTAATTATAAATATATATATATATGTATATATGAACTTGACTGTATAGTCAGGCAGTCAGGCAGGCAGTCACTCAGTCACTCAGTCAGTCTGTGAGAGAGAAAACATTGCATTTACACACGCACCCTTTTGGGTTAGTTTTGTAATGGAAATTGGGCGTCGGCGTTGACAGCACACTTGAACTCATTTGGCTTGACTTATGGCTTATACTATATACTATATACTATACACTATATACATACACATATATATATAGCTTAGTGATTACTCGGTACACATAGCTATGCCATTCATAAAAGCGCTCATCGCTGTCTGATCTTAAATGGGGTGACTCGTTGACTGCTTAAATTATTCGTCTTTAAAATAGGTCAAATTGTGAGTTCAAGCGCGCTCATTAATTGCCACGGAAGTGGGTTACAAAACTTGTGGCTGGCTGCTGGACTAATAAAACCTAATTAGCATATACTCAAATTTTACTTTCAATTGAAGGTGCTCTTTAAAGGTGCGCCACACCTTAAGGTACTCCTCTCAAATATAACTCCAATTCTCACTAAATTAGTCACGCTCATAAATTAGAATTGCAAATTCATTGGCTGACGTTTGTCACATGGCAAATCAATGCAAACAGTTGCTTTTAGCATATATATTTATTTGTTATGGATATCATCTAATCTAAATTGCTTAATTAGATTGACACTAACGATTAGATAGTAACTATTGATAAGGCAAAAGTACCAATTGGCGGTATCATAAACAGAGCGCCTAAAATAAAGTGTAGAAAATAGAATTCTTTGTGTAATTTAAGTTTATTGTTATAATTAATATATTATAAAATAAATTACAAACTAATAAGTTTTAGTTAACATTTGCCAGCTAGTGCAGACACAAACCATCATATTAAGAAAAATCCCTAACAGCAATAAGTAGAAAGGCGGTTGAGTAGAATGGGATCTTTTCAGCCTGTTCAGCTAACATACCAAGTGCCGCCATCTAGTGATCACTGCTTGAAACATAGATCCTTTTTAGCATAGACAGCAACCATAAATATCGACAGCTAGCGAACAAATATAAATGTGGAGTGTAGATCGTAGCGCCCTCTACACATATGTAAATCCTTTTATTATGTACAACAACCCATAATGAAGACATCTAGCGTACTCAAGAAGAATCTACTAATTTAGATCTCTTTTAAAATGTATAACAATCAAATGCAGCGCCACCTTATGTTTAGTAGGCAATCATAAACTTCACTGCTTGCACTGAAATGACATGTAGATCGCGCTATTGTGCTGCTGACAAGCAGTGGCACTGCTTACGTTAAAGCAAAAAAAGCCGTTAAACTAATAACTATTTTGAAATTCTCTTTTTAACAGATATGTGGCATCTTGTTGATTGTGTTTGGCGCGTTGCTCTTCAGTAACATTCACAACATCGATGATTTCACTGAAGCACTGCGCACCCAACAGGTGCCCATAACAATGATTGTGCTGGGCACCGTTATACTGTTGATCTCTTGGTTTGGCTGCTGCGGCGCCATACGCGAATCCTACTGCATGTCCATGACGGTGAGTGCGAAAGAGAAAGAGAGAGAGAGAGAGAGAGTGTCAGATATATATATGTCTCCCTTTAGTACTCGATTCTGCTGTTCGTGCTTATGATTGGCCAGTTGGCGCTGGTCGTCTATATGTGGATGCAAAAGGATAAATATCTCGTGATCATGGGCGATGTGGTGGAGAAGGCCTGGGAACGTCGCACACGTCGTGCCGACTACATGGATGCCATACAGATTAGTGTAAGTGCTTAGCTGGATTACAGGCATAAGCCGATTCGAAAGAATTATCTCTCATGCTCTACCTCCCTCTCTCTCTCTTTGTAGATGGAGTGCTGTGGCCGCAGCAGCTTTGCAGATTATGCCTTCCAGGGCTATTTCCCGCCCTCGTGCTGCAAGGATACCAACAATTGTCGCCAGGAAACGGTCTATCGTCGCGGCTGCAAGCAGGCCTTTGTCGAGTTCTGGGACAGAAACAGCGACATTATCAAATACACCGGCCTGGTCATAGCCGCCATTGAGGTGGGTCAACAAATGCCAAAATATTACTTTAATATTTTATTAATAATCTATAATTTTCTGTATATTTCTATAACAGTTCGTTGGCTTTGTCTTTGCCTGCTGTTTGGCGAACAGCATTCGGAACTATCGACGCCGAGCGGACTATTAACAGACTCCAGTATTTCTGAGTCCCCTGACTTTGAGGCCTTACTAATTTTAATGCAAACCGAAAGTACGAATTATGTTGCCCAATTTTATACAAAGGAAATTTATATATATATATATCTATTAACTGACAAATTGTTGATTCAGTTGGCCATTCAACCCTTTTTTTAATTTACTGTGCACTTTTTGTTAAATGAAAAAGAAGTCTTTATAAATTGATTTAAAATAATATCCGCACTCTATTCATATTCAATAATTGTGCTAATTTTTTGCTGTACAGATTGAATGCATATTTAATACAATTTTTTTAATTTATACAAAATGCAATAAAGATATAAATTAATTAAGGCGATTGTCTATTCACTGAAAATAGCAACCAAACGCACCCAATTCTAATTTGGTTATATTCTCGAGTCGATCTCGAGATAGGCTAATCTTAATTAAATTTCAATAGAAAACTTTACCACGCGGACTATTGGACACTCTATGGGCCTTATCCAATAGTAGTATAGAGCGCTTGGGTTATTTTCGTTTGTCATATAGCAAGTCTGATAGCCTAACGATCCAGCGATATGATAATAAGCGCTGAAAAATAAATAATGCTTAAAAACATTTTTAGACCTCAACAACAACAGGTCGAGGGCGACATTTCAGGCAAATTGAAATAATTGATTGGCACAATTCAATGGGCATTTCCGCATGATTTATATGAACTGAACTTATTGGAATTGTAGGTGTATATAGCAGGGTAGAAGTAGGCGTGGCTGATGCCATTTGATATATGATTGATAAGGTATAACAGGCAATCTGCGAATCAATCTTGACCTTTTCTGTGGGTCTTATGTGCTTGTATATACAGCTGCTGGGTATCTTCTAGTCGAGTATTTACAATTGGAGCTATGTTACTTGCTTCAGTTACTTTCAGCCCAAACAAATTCTGAAACAAGCTCTTCTAATTATATTGAAATAAAAACATATATTTTGAATTTTTCGCTACAGTATATAAATATATCAAATCTGAGGTCAAGTCTAAGTAAAATTGATCTCAACTTTTCGCGTTCGCATTGAATTGAAAGCCAGATTTCAAATTTTTATACTATAAATTGAGAAAATAAAAAAAAAAATAATTATAATATATAAAGGTTAATATTCTATATTATATTATATAGAGCTTAAACTTTTTTTCAGTACAAATAATAAAAAATAAAAGAAAAATTATAAATAAAAAATGAACATAAAAATTCCATATTTTAACATATAAACTAAGGATAAATAATAGAAAAATAATTTATAATCCATATAATATTATATATGTATAAAAATATAAAATATAATTTATATTTATATCAATTATATATATATATAAATTATTAAAGAGATATCTCAATGTTTCCAAACCAAATGTCTAGAAGACGTTTCCCCAAATTAAATCTCAAATGAAAATAGCGCGTGCTGCCAAAAATTTCTGTAGAACTGCTGATAGTAAAATATTAATAATATAAATGATAATAGTTAGATATAGTATTCAATTTATAGCAATCTCAGCGGCATGTCTAGATATCAGTTATTTTTTGTTTTTAATAATAAATCAGCAACAACAACAATTCATTTATAGTAAACTAATTACTGCATACTTAGTGACTTTAACTAACTGACAATATAGTAATCAAAGGGGCTTAATGGTGCTCGTATTGGAACCGTTTCTCGGTCAAATCGATCAACATCTGATTATAATTTCATTTGAGTTAGGTAATCACTAAAGCATGCCAAAATGTTATGGGGACCCCCGACTGGAAAGTGCTGCGTGATTTCAAGCAAGGAAATCGTAGCTGATAAGCAGATTTTGACTCATAGCAAAACGTATGTATATTCGGATAGACAGTACAAGTGGTAAAAGATGAATCACAAGCAGCCTCAAGATGCTTATCAATGCGACCCCCATGGGAGGGAATACAAAGTTCTTCACGCTGATAATGCACAACTCATGAGTCAGACCAGATGAACTTTTATCTCTCTGTGTTGTTAGTTAGTACCTGGGCATAAATAATAAAAGCGCCCAATAAACAGTTGACACAACCGGGACATACCGATTCTTGGGTGCAATCCGATAAGGGTCCATTGATAAGCCCGCCCAGTACATAGCCGCGCACGTATTCTCTCTTTATGTTATATAGGAACTGTAGGGTGCGAATTGTGGTTATGTGAATGGCGAGATAACTGTCTAGATAAGCATTTGCTAGCAATCCTAGGCTAGTTGAGCACCGCAATTCCATTATTAAGGCCCAGATCTTACCAATAGAGCTCAATTACGAAGCGAACAGTCGCAACGATCGGACCTTAATCGACAAATTAACGGAAAACAAGAAAACAAATCTATCAACATGAATTGCCTATCGCAGATGGTGAAGTACTTACTGTACATTCTCAATGTTGTCTTTGTGGTAAGTGTCAAGAGAAGAGAGAAGTTTATAGAGAAGTTGAAAAGGTTTTGCCTATATGTCGAACTATCTATCGACTCTAAATGAATATGGATTTAACTTCGTTCTCGTATTGGCTTTTATCTACTAGAGCAGTTTGAAAAGCTGGTGACTTTGAGATAAAGGATAAAATTGCGAAACAATTTTCTTCTTGAAGCTCAAATATTGTCGCAATTAATTCAAAAATCTATCTACAATAAAATATCCTCTGTAGATTTTTCAACCTATTATGAGTTGTTGTAAATGGTAGAAGTTCAAAAATTTCTGTGGCTGCTCTAATATATTCGATTCTCTTTAACTTAATTTAAATATAATTCTTATTGTATTTACAATTTTCCAGGCTGCTGGCATTTTACTCATCGTGGTCGGCTCGATCATGCTGGACAGCATGGGAACCTTTGGTTCGTTCACCGATACATTCAATGCACGCACCATACCCATTTGCATCATAACCATTGGCTGCATCATATTCGTGGTTGCCTTCTTTGGCTGCTGTGGCTCCATACGCGAAAACGCCTGCTGCACCACAATTGTAAGTGTTTCTCTCTATTCTGTGCATAGCAAGCCAAGACTTATATAACTTCTCTAACTGCCCTACTCTAGTATGCCGTTTGCATGTTCATCTTGTTCGCCTTGCAATTGACTCTGTCCATTTGGATCTTTGTGGAGAATGGCAATTTCGCTGAGAAAATAGGCACGCTGGTGAACAAGGCCTGGGCGGAGAACGATGATGCCAATGGCTATCCCATGGATGCCCTGCAGCTATCTGTAAGTATTGAAATGGTAACTTTTTCGTTTCATTTGTTTAACAATTTTTGTTTTACTTTAGTTCAATTGCTGCGGCCGCAACAGCTACAGGGATTATACCGGAGTCGTGCCCGCCTCCTGCTGTGGCTATACGAGTCGCGATCAGAGCTGCTCTGCCGCCATTTACGAATCACGTCCTGGCTGCTATGACAAGTTCAACGAATTCTGGACCACCAATGCTGACATCATTAGCTGGAGCAGCTTGTTCATTGCCCTGTTTGAGCTCGCCATCTTTATATTTGCGTGCTGCCTGGCCAGTGCCATGAGAAAGCGTTAAGCTCTAACCGCTGCTAGTCCATATACTATGTATACTACATCATTATATCATCATGCATCAAGAAATGTTCATCACAGCCACAAAATAAACAAACTAGTTTAGTAGTTACTTACAATGTGAACTTATTGTCAGCTGTCATTTTTATACCCCAAACCCATTGCAAATGGGAATTCAGGGTATTATGGTGTGGTTAAAGCAGGCGGAAGGAGGCGGAAGGAGGCGTGGCATTCTTGATCTAGGCGACGACGCTGAGTCGATCTAGAACTGTTCGTCTGTCTAGAGTCTCTCTAGAGTTTCATATATGTCTATCTATGCATAGATACAAGTTATGATCTCTGATCAGGCAGGGTATCTTCTAGTCAGGCGCAGCCCACTAAAGCAGTCGCACTTGCTTTATCTGATCTGGTGAAATATCTTATCAGTTTTTCATATATATAAATAATTTTTAGTTGTATTTCGTACCTAATTTTAAGCAGAGTTCGCAGAACTTATTATCAATATAAGTATATATATATATAATATATATTGCTACATAGCTAGTCTCTGGGTACGTATTAGATCATAATAACTTGTGGCTGATTCATGGCTTATCAATGAATCAATGCTATATACGAAATGTACCCAAAATATTTACCTTTAACATTGCTTTTGTATTTTTGGCAGACCTAGAGCAACGCTGCGTATGCTTGTTATCTGTGTCTATTCGCTGATAAGATATACCCAAACAGGGGAAATCTATCTAGATATGACATAGCTCCGATTTGCACTTATAATGGCCAGCACTGAGAAGGGCAAGTTCAATCGAACGAAAGTAATCGACGCGTACACAAAGCGCGAAAAATATTTAAAAACAAATACAAATTTTTCAAATTATTAAAAATATTATTTAATTATATTCAAAGTTTAACAAAAACTGCTTCAAAATGGGCTGCATGTCGGGCATACTTAATATTTTACTCTATATAATAAATATAGTGTTTTTGGTGAGTTATTTATAAAAATAAAAATATATGGAAAATGAACTAAATGTGCTTGTGAATTTAATTAAATATTTAAAAAAATTTAATATTATTAATAAATGATATAATATAAAATTTATAACAAAATTGAAAATTAAATTTAAATAATTCTAAAAATAAGTTAAAAGTTGAAACTAAATATTAAAAATTTTAACAAATTTTAAAAATACATATTCAATTTAAATAAAATAAAATGTTTTTCATAATATTTTATTTGATATTAAATTTGGCAAAATTATTTTAACTCCCTAAAATAATATGGAATATAAAAGAAAAACATTTTTAACATTTTATAAAATGGAATTAAATTAAATTTTAAGCCAATAAAAAATATTTAGAAATATAATGATATAGATTATCTTGGCATAATATATACTCGAATAAACATTGTTCAATATCTTAATGATTTTCTTAAACTTTTAAAAAAATTATAAAGTAGTATTATATTAACAATATGCAAACTTATAGGATTAGAATATATTAAATTAAAGACTAGAAATTGATATATTTTTAATCTTAAATAGTTAGCAATGCCTATGAAAACCAGATATTTATTTGCTACCTTAGTGGCATATTACGCAGTTAACAAAGCTAAAATATACTTCATATATAGTAACAATTGTTGCTCATGCGCTAGAGCTCATGGACTTATTTCTTTTGCAATTATTTTATATATAACTATTTATCTATATATATTGCGACAAGCTTTATCATTGCCAGTGACTCAAACACTTGAAATGTAATGAGATTCTCATTATGATAAATGTTAAGAGGCGGACATGTGTTTGTTAGTCGTTATCAATGATGGATTATGTCCGATTTGTGCAAAGATAACAATGCAAACAGTATTTATCATCCTGTTACAGTATTATTCTTTTTAAACTATTTATATAGAATAATGAATACACTAGAACCTATCCTAGAAAGGCAGATCCTTATGAAAAATTCTTAAGCGCAGCATGTAAATTTCTAGCTAACTTATGAGAATTGCATAGAAAGACAACAATTTAATTATTATAATTTGATTCGGTTTATATATGGCAGCATCGTAGTCTCACTTTAATTCATTAGAATTGAAAAGATGTCCAGCATTATTCAATAGTTTAATTCAGTAATATATCTTATAATAATATTTTCAATTTTTTTGTAATTAGGTGGTCGGCATATTGCTAATTGTGCTGGGCTCCATAATGCTATCGAATTTTAGTGAGCTGACTGACGTCGAGCAGCTATCTAATACGAACACCATCCCAATCTGTGTGACTGTACTGGGTGCGTTGATCTTCATCATCTCCTTCTTCGGCTGCTGTGGAGTGTGGCGTCAGAGCTCTTGCCTAACTGCAACTGTAAGCTCCATCTATTCTTAATATATATGAATTTACTTAAATTAATCAATTAATTATATTTCAGTATGCTTCCATGATGTTTATACTGTTTGTGCTGCAATTGGTGCTGACCTGCTGGATCGCTGTGAATGGCCCAGATTTCCTTAACGATATGAGCAAAATGGTTAATACGATTTGGAATGAGAATACAGCCGCGAACGGCTATCCAATGAGCGCATTGGAGCGCACTTTCAACTGCTGTGGCAACACCAGCTACAACAACTACAACGACATCAATCAACCTGTGCCCGGCAGCTGCTGCGGCTATTCGAATCGCCAGCAGACCTGCGCCGCTAGCATTTACGAGACCCGCAAGGGCTGCAATCAGAAATTCACCGAATTCTGGAGCGATAACAACGATCTGGTATTGTGGTCTGGCCTCGGCATTTGCATATACGAGCTGATTGTCTTCATCCTTGCTGGCATGTTGGCCAAGTGCATGCGTAATAAGAATGTGGCTTAATGAGTCAACGGTTAGATGAATTAAAGATAATTAATCTGTTGAAACTACTGATAACTGATAACTATGAATGAAGAACTAAAATCGGATTGTTAAAGCTGAATAAAAAGCAAACAGACCAAATACTGAGTTTTTCTTATTTATTTATTATATTAATGAAATTATTATAATATTATCTAATTTTTATCCAAATTCAAATATTCAATATATTTCATAATATTTTAAATATTAATAATTTTTTTTATTACTTTACATATATTTTTAAATACAGTTTTATATATATATATTTATTAAAGAGTTTTTTACTATGTATTTTTTTTTTAATGTTTATTTATAAATATTAATTTATTCATAAATAATTTCTAATTAGTCCCATTTACCTTTTCACGCATTATTGTGATAAGCCTAAAAGTATGCAAAGCTTTTTAAGCTCCAGCTTTATTCGATGAAAGTTCACTGCATTTCAAGATAACAAAAAGCGCTATTAGGTGCTTTCAATACCATCTACTACATGCTGGAAAAACAGTCAGTTCGTGCTCAGAATTGAAGTTGTTAAGATCGATCAACGCGTTTAGAACACAATTGTGACTCTTCTAAAATGGATTGTGGTGGGGTTTTTGTGAAATATGTGCTCTTCATATTCAATATATTGTTTGTGGTAAGCTTTTGCTGAGACAGTTCAGCTGGAAGTTATCTTATCTCAAGGAATAAATAAAATAAACTCATGATCTTTGCACAAAAAAAAATATATATATGGCTGTTACGAGCGCAAAATTATATGTACATATGTCTATACATATATATATATTTCCGTATTTATCTTATCTAATAAAAAAGGGCTCTCATATCATGAGTTGAGTGGGAAACGTTGTGATTTTTCTATATTACTTTACTTTACATGCCAATGTTGAGCGTAATTATTGCTAATGAGCTGTAGCAGATGTTTCGAAACAGCCGATTGTTCTATATATACATATGCATACATATATCTAGGGGCCGCATGAGTAATAAGTTATTTATTATGACTGGTCCAATTCTAGTTACAATTGTTGTGCCCTTTTGAGTCACGCGGAATGCAATTTGTTTTCTCTAATTTTTAGATATGCGGTATTTTGCTTATCGTGTTCGGTTCCCTTATGGTCTCGGAAATTAAAGATTTTTCGAGTGTGGACCAAACATTTACTGCAAATAGCGTGGCTATTATCATACTTGTATTGGGCTGTGTTATCTTTTTGGTATCGTTTATTGGATGCTGTGGTGCCATACGTGAAAATGCCTGCGGACTTACAGCGGTAAATTTTATTGAAACTTTTTAGATCTATATTAAGTTCTAGATAATCATTGATCTTTTATACTTTTAGTACTCCATTATTATGTTGGGCTTGTTTTTGTGCCAAATCGCCTTGATCATATATGTGTGGATCAATCATGTACAAATACGGCAATCTCTTGATCAGGTGGTGCAAACGATTTGGGACCAGAGGAAATCTGATGGCCTTCTCATGGATACTCTGCAGAAATCCGTGAGTACTAAGAAAGATTTTAGTAGAGAATTGTTGTTAACAAAGCTATTTCAATATTCTAGCTAAAATGCTGTGGCCTGTTTAAGTTCTCCGATTATGGCACTGTCTATCCAGCCTCTTGCTGTGATTCACCCTCAAATGGAACTTGTAGCTTAAGTTCTGTTATGTTTAAGCCAGGCTGCAAGTCGGCAGTTGATTCGCTATGGGACACAAATGCCAACATTATTAAATATGCTGGACTGGGTGTAACTGCAGTTGAGGTAACAAAATAATCTCTTTTATATATATATCCATATTTCTGTTCTGTACTAAATGAATTATTCACTAATTTTCAGTTGGTCGCCTTCATATTTGCCTGCTGTTTGGCAAATCAGACACGCAACAACGAAAGAAGACAAAATTATTAAACCTCTACCTTTAACCGGTGTCAATAACGAAAATTATCTCCTATTTACATATGCACTTCACAGTACTATAATATTTGCAATTCAATATTGTATAGGCTCATCTATGACCTTCGGTAATCATAAGTGTTATTTTATAGTTCTGAAATGAGAATAAAGAAACAAACGTGTTTAAAAGAACTAAATTTATTTGTTTTGTTTTTTTTTTTTAATTTAAGTTAATAATCTAGCTGCTTTATTTATTTTAATTTATTTTCTTTATTTTCTAAGAATTGATATTGGTAACTTAATGCACACACTTAATGTTTTAACATAAAGTTATTTAAATATTCGTTACATACAATCAGTATTTCCTTTTTTTCCAGTCAAAAAATATACTAAACTTCTCAACGACTAATCAGTTTTTTATGACTTACGCAGTCTGGTCACACTGATAACCAGTTTTGCGTTATTCCTTTCGTCGTGCTCTAGTCAATTCAAAAACAGTTCTTCAACGAGTCAGACGTGCCGTGCGCGTGTTATAAATTATAAAAGATAATTTGAATCGGAAAAGGTAATATTATTAAGTATTAAGTGGTAATGTGTGAATAAGTGATTGCGCTGTATCTCTATATATACATGCATACATTTGCATGCATGTATTTGAAGAGTTCTCGTCTCATTTTCTTTGTGCTATGTGAGATGCTGCATTGACAGCTGCTCGAAAACGCATTCATGTGAAAGTGGTTGAAAACGGAAAGTACGAAAGCACACTGAAAAAAAATAAAAAAGCCGAAGACGCACTTCGACGCAAGAGAAAAAGAAGCAAGAAAAGACAAGAAAACATTTATTAAAATCAAATGTTGTTGTTCCTGAAGAAGTGCAGTGACCTTAGTCTTTTGTTTTTAGTATTCATAAACGCTTGAGACATTTTCTAGCCCTCTTGTTCTTGTTGTTGTTGCCGTTGCTAAGACAACATAGACGTAAAGAGGAAGAAGAAGTACGCAATTTGCGATCTAAACAATTTACGACGTAAACAAGTGCGTGAAGTTCATTATTTAATTTAGTGAACATTTGTCGTTAATTGCGCTAGCCGTGACGCCTTTTAAATATATAAAAACAATTTAAGCAACTTAATGCGAGTTCAAATGCCTTTTATAAAAAAATTTCATATTTTCAAAAAATTATATGTGCGCTTTTTATTACTCGTCATAAATTTTTTTCTGAATTTTTCGCCAAGGTCAAACCGGTTTTTAGCGGCTAAGTCTAAAGGAGGAAAACGCGTGACCAATAAAGAAACAAAGTAAAGCAGAATAACAACTGAAACAAATGCATTTAATTAACAAATATAAAATTGTATATTTAACAGAAGTACAAACATTCAAGCAGTAAAGAATTGAGTCGTAATCTTAAAAATGTCAAAGATTAAAATAAATACTGTGACCATATGGAAGATGAAGAATTCAATAAAAAAGAAAATAAAAAATAAAAACAAAAATACAAAACAAAATTAAAACAAAAATAAAATAATTAGTAAATAAAAAAATAACAAAATGAATTAAAATGAATAAAATAATACTAAGCAAGATTAAACAATTACAATAATATAATAAAAAAAATATGGAAATCAAATTCATAATTCCAGAGCCAAGTCAAGCCAAGTTAACCTTTTTAAAGAGAACTATAAAAAATAATTCTCTAATGATTCATTTGCTCGTGCAGATAAAGAATCCATGTAATATATGTATATGTGGATATAAAGAAGAAAGATGATCTCTTCTATGCAATACTTTTTTCAACAGAAACAAAGAAAGAGGAAATACTCAATTAAAGCAAATAACGATATTATTTTTGTAATTTAAAACAACAGAAAAAAAAGCACAGCTCACATTTTGTAATCAAAGTAACAATAAATAAATATAAAACAAGTTTATCTTTGTGGCTCAACTTTCCACTAGATAAAATAAAATTAATTAACTATACAAATCATGTTGATCGCATGCATATTGGACTTACATAACGGCTAATAGCATCCATTTGTATAATTTGAACTTGCTCGACGCCAAAAACGTTCAAATCAAAGCGAATTATTTATACATTTATTTACCTATTACTCAATAGATTATTTATATTTATATCATTGTTGCTAATTCAGTTAACTTTAATGTATTGCAGGAAGCGAACAATTAAGCAAAATGGATTGTGGAACATCTATGGTTAAATATATACTCTTCATATTCAATACCATTGTGTCGGTAAGTAAATTTCATATATATGCTGACTATACAATTATATAGACATATTGATTTCACAAAGACTCACTCCAAGCTGTTCAATAGCCATTTTTATTCTATTCGAAGAATCGCAAGTGTTTTGGAATGTAAATCCCAAGCAGATTACGTGCTCTCAAAGCCTGTTTGTATTGCTGAAATACCCTGTACATATTAGAATTAAGAGCGTGTTTTATGAGAGGGGGCTTAATGGACTGGTAGAAGCGTAATATCTTAATCTTGAACTGTATAAAGGGACTATAAAGAGGCTATAGATTGATTGACTTGCAGTTTGTTAAAGGTGTTTTTGAGAGCTCGTATCTTGTATAGTAAATATCTTAAATTTATATTATTTATTGTTGCTAAATTGCATTTAATGTATGATTGCGGAGTATCTGCCACTCGGAAACTCTTGACTGTTTTCATTTAGCCAGCCTCGTTTTTAGCATGGCTGGTTTTGCGGCTATGACATCATTGTTTTTATATAATATACAATATACATACATACAATATATATATATACAAAAATGTATATGTATTCAGCCTCCCAAGACAGACGCACACGCATGCACGCATACTTGAACAAATATGTGTCTGTATCTGTAGCAGTAGCTGTAGCTGTAGCAATAGCTATATCTGGTATCTGGTATCTGGTATCTGGAGTGTCGCTGATGCTGCAAACTGTAGAGACTGCTGAGCGGCGGCTTAATCAATTTCTGTGTGCTTATGAGCGCAACATTTTTTATATTTTGCTTATTTTCATTAGCTACTATACACAGCTGTACTATATACAGTCGAGGTTTGTATAAATCCCAATTTGTATATTTGTTTGCTGCTCAGGCTTTAATTGAATTTACCAGAATTCAGAAGCGACGAATGATGTCATTATATCGTACTGTGAAATGAATCAGTTTCCAGACAAATGCAACGTATTCTGATAAGATGAACTGCTACAGAAACACGCTCGGTAGTTGACAGTAATAACTGGGAAATTGACGTGTTGCTTTGATCAGTAGATGTATGATTCAACGAGACACCTTATATACAATATATCGTAGGCATTGCTACGCATTTGAAATATTAATTAGCACAAATATTTTTGCATACAAATAGTTGAAAAGAAAACACACCTTAAAACCAAATTGCTAACTGAAATATGCACCTTGAATATATATATATTTAAAAATATGGATATAGTGGGTAGTTAAAGGTCGTAGCTTAGGTAATGAATTTGAAGTGAGGATGAAATACTGTAAGACTTAATCGTAGTGTTATTACTATTAATACTCATGGAAATTTTTTAAACTTGCACAGCCAATCAGTCAAGCGACTGTCAAACAGTCAGAATTCTTTTTCACATAAACTTTCGCACATACATTTATTTGTGTTAGCAATTTTTAAAAGCTTGCAAAATGTGAATCAGCAAATAAACCAGAAAATATACAACATGAACTTCTCGTCGACAAATTCAACAAGTTAATAAAAAATAAGAAACAAGAATAAAACAAATAAAAGCACAAAAACACAAACTTGTTGCATTGGCCAGCAACTGGTGGAAAGAACAAGCTCGCGTTATTTACATAGTTCACATTTACACGTGCAAACTCACCTCGGGTTGTTTACCTGTATATATATATATATATATATATAAATATATATACACAGATACACATCTGAATCATCACGTGTGTGTGTGTGTGTTTGTACATAACATACTTGACAGTTAAGTTAAGCAAATTAACAGGCAAAAAGCCGCCTTTGAGCGTCGCTTGGCCAGACGAGTGAAAAAATACGAAAAAAAAGAAGTAGACAAGTTTTGATCAAGCCGAAACTTTAATATGCTTGTTTATTGTGAAGCGAATGTAAGTTGTAGCTAATCGTTTCGATTAGCTCACAAAATACATTAGCTTCAGTAATATATCTGAGCTGGCAGTGGAATGCATCACAATAAACAAAGCAGGAGCTCTTTATATTTATTTATATTTTTATTGTTTTCTTTTTTTTTTATGACAAGCTTTGTTCAGTATTTCTGGTCTATATTTAAGCATGACAAGTTGCTTGACAAAGTCACAGGAGCCTTTGTTAGAGTATATATAACAATCAAAAAACAACGCAACGCTCGAGAAAGCAACAAAACATTGTGCAATTCGCTGGTTAAATACAAAAGGGAAACTACAGACAGAGATACAGACCCACATACAGGTACAGGTACACACACATACACACAGTCAATGAGTATAGGGTCGTGTGTGTTTTACCCAGATTCAGGTACACGATGCATATTTTTTTTTGTTGTTTGTATTTTCTACACGTCTGACTTTTGAGTATCGAATGCGAGTTAGAATGCGAGCTGCAACCAGTTAATGACAACCCTGAATGAGTTTTTTTTTATATATACTATATGGAGGTAGAGCTGTATAGAGTTGTATGTATATACATATATATATATATAAAATTTTGTAACATTTATATATAAAAGCTAAAAACCTTTTTATATAGATTTATTTAATTTATGCGAACTTTATGCACTGGAATATATAGCCGCAGTGCCTTTGCCTAATTCACAGTATGCTTATCTTTCAATACAAAAAAATGCCTTTATATGTATATAATATTTTATATATAAAAGCAAACAAACATATATATTTGACAAGATATAAAATAAAATAAACTTTTCGACAGAATTGTTCTCACATTATTTGCTACGTTAGCAAATTTAGAAGTTTGAGTGTCGTGGTCGTATATCGTGTTTTGGAACTATAAATATACGTGTTGAGTGTGTAATTATTTTAGAAATTGCGATACGCTTCTAATCAAAATGTCACATGTTTTTCTGTTTTTGTTTTCTTTTGTGGCCCATAGCACGCATACGTCCTGTTGCACAAGCGGCAGCAGCACAAACTTGTCTACGACTTTATCTCGATTTTCACTTGTTGTTTCGGCTCTGATAACTGAATAGTTACAGATGGAGACAAACTGACTAATGGACAGACAAGACATTCAAACAGACAGTAGAATAAAAATTTGGCGCCGTTAGGTCGGGCCATCGCAGTTTAGGGTGTGGCTCTCACATTGAGAGCATCGAATTTCTTTTCTCTCCTCTAGCGTATTTATTTATTGCAATTGATGAGCAGCCAAAATAACTATAAGTATATGCTTTTGAGGGTTGTTGCTTGGAAGTGCTGCCCCAAGAAAATGAGCTCAGAGTTTGGTTCTTTTTGTAGGACTAAACTCGAGAATATATAATAATCACAAGCTTTATGTGAGTGCCAAAGCATACATTTTCAAAAGTTTTATAGTAGGCTTTTATTATAGCGTAATCTTCCCATTATATGTAGAGTAATCCCTGGTCGTGCATTGTTTTTGAGGGTTGACAATAAGGAGCGTACGCTTTAATTTACATTTGAGTTTTTGCGACATGACGTCATAAGACTTGAAAAAAATCAGTTTCAAATGAGGAAATACATTCTGCAACTGCTGAGCCTGTTATATTTGTATAAATACAAATATATATTTGTATATATAAATAGACATGTCTGTTTGTCAGTTGAGCCAATTGCTCATGATGTTTTAATTAGGCTACACTTTGTTTTTACTTTTTTTTCTATTGAGAAAGTGGAGCATTCAACGGATTGAATAGTAGAACGTTGCTTTTGTTGGTACTATTTGGGTCAATTATGCTACAAATTTGGACAAGATCTGCTCGGAGCATCCATTCAATTCAGAAATTAACTAGAAAAACAATACGCCCACAGAGCGGCAAATATAACAAGTAAAAGTGCTTCAGTCGCACTTAAGGCAATTGGCTACACGCTATAAAAATTCATATCTATACAACATTTTTGTTTCTCTTTTATTTGTTATAAAAATTAAAAAAAAAGCCTTATATTTTTGGTACGTCTGTGTGTGCATATATCAAAAACCAGATTTTTGTTTTATTTATTTATTTTGCATATTGGGCAAGTTAGGAAAGCAAACAGATAAGTGGAATTTGTTTGGCTTTTGTATAGTCTCAATAACACATTTTTCATTTTTTCAGCTGCTATCAGTTATATATAAACAATATATCTTTCCTTGCCAAACTGCAGGGTATGCAAGACAGACGGAGCTTTATGTATACTATATATACTATATGTATACGCTAGCATGCAAACGTGTGCATAATAAAATCTGGTAAATTCAATTAATTGGCAGACAATTGTTGCTGCACTTGATATCTGCGTCTCGATTCAAGTTGCTCAACGCAACAACAATGGAAGGCGAGAGCAATTTGCATAAATTGTTTTGAATCTTGAACTTTAGTTGCTTTTTACAGCTATCTCGTATAATCATACAAGTACATATATATGAATATATAGATGTATTACGTATTAAATTTAAGATGAGGCTTATCTAATCAGCAGCATTTAGCCTTGTACCACTGTGCGTATGCTTAGTGCGATTTTGTTAGCAAACAAAACGTTATAGCTTACGCGATGCCGCCTGCCCAAATATTTACAGCTTATATATAAAGTACAAGTGTATATATATAGTCACATGTACTACTTCTATATTTAATTAGATCTGTTTTAATTCAACTAGTGGCTTGCATTACGTCAGCAGTGTTGCGCCTGCTAATTTTAATAGCGATTAGCCACGTACTTCTGGCCCTTGTTATCCCTAAGGTCAGCTGCGGTGGGTGGGGTCCCAGTTGTAATTAAGAATTTGTATAATTTATCTTTGGCATGCTAATTGTTGCTCTCTCGCTTGCACACTTGTCAAATTGTCGCTCTCTTTCAATTAAACATAATTGGCGCTGCATAATTCCACTCTGCAGCTAGCAACAGCAACTGCAACTGTCAACTGCAGCTTTGGCCTTACGCAATTGCTGTCTGTAAAATGCAGACTGATTGTTCCATTTATGGCACCTTATGTATAAGGTTAAATCAACTTTACTCATAATGTATATATAAATTTTATGGTTGCTTAAAAGCTGATTCCTTTGTGACAATTGTATGTGTGTGTGTGTAGACGGATGTTGAGGAGCGGAAGCAGAGCCGCAAACCTCAAAGTATATATATTTTTGGTAATCAACATTTTTAAGGAATGAATCAGAGCATGTGCGTACAGATTATGAGAATTAAACACAAATATTTTATTTTTATTATTTAGAATAAAACGGTCTCAAATGCATAACTTTTGAGAGAGAACAAATGTATGTATTTATCCAATGGTATTTAAAATTTGAGTTTGAAAATATTTGTAGCGCATATTTGTTTGTAAAAATATTTACGACTTGCAATATTTTCAGTACAATGCGCAGATTACCTGCAGTTGTGAAACAATAAAAATAATAAAAAATCGTCAGTTCTGTTAGTAATAAACCAAACAGCTTTAAAATTTCTCTTACATATTTATATATGGTTGCTTATACAAAATATTAATATATTGTATTCCTTAAATCTTTTTCAGCTAATTGGCATTTTGGGCATTGTGTTTGGCGTGATCATACTGCAGAGCGTTGGCACCATTGAGGTCAATGGCCAGACCGGCTTCCCACCTCAGGCAGCGATGCCCATCCTGATGATTACCCTTGGTTCGGTTGTGGTGTTCATCTCGTTCCTGGGCTGTTGCGGTGCCATTCGCGAATCTGTGTGCATGATGATGAGCTATGCCGTCTGTCTATTGGTCCTGCTCATTCTGCAGCTGACCATTGTTGTACTTCTGTTCACTAACAAGGACAAATTCGATACCGCCATGGGTGAGGTGATTGACAAGGCCTGGGCTTCGCCTGAAGCTCGTGAGGGCGGTGTTTTCGATGCCATTCAGAAATCGGTAAATGTCTAATTTAATTATTGTCAGATTGATTGTATTAATATTTGTCTTTTGTTTAACCTTTTTAGCTTCACTGCTGCGGCAGCAGTGGTGCCCAGGATTATGTTTCGTTGAGCTTCTTCAACAGCGGACTTCCTGCTAGCTGCTGTGATGGCACTTGCACCAACCCATTGAACATTTATGGCGGTTGCCGTGCTAAGTTTGTTGATTTCATGTCCGGCAGCTCCGAGAAGGCTAAATACGTCGGTCTGGGTCTCATTGTGGTTGAGGTGAGCTTTCTTTTTTATATTAATTGAATTCCGATTGTAAATAATTCATTTCTTATTTTTATTACAGCTGGTTGGCTTCATCTTCGCCTGTTGCTTGGCAAACAATGTGCGCAACTACAAGCGCCGCAATGGCTACTAAATCAAAAATTTAAACCCACAACGTATACACAACCATACACATAAACACACACATACATTCTCATTAACTCTATAATATGTATTGCCGTAGAACGCACACACAGTAAAAGGAAACAAAACCAATGAGAAATATTGGAAATATATTCGAAGTAAACCATTTGGTTCCAAAAATATTTAAGTTATTTGTTTGAACAAGAAAAAATGAAACTGTTTTGCTAAAAAAAGAAGTATATATAACTAAAAAACGAGTATAAACTAGTGTAAGCGCTTAAATATTGTCCAACTATTGCTTTCGTAACAAATTGCTCTTTTTCATTAACAAAATATAATAAAAACGAATCCAAAGTCGTACAAAGCTACAAATAACAATAAACAAAACGCTGAGAAGCAGCAACAACAATTTATGTTACAACAAGCAACGAAGAGCGAATCTTAATGTTAAAATTTTGTATTTTTGTTTTGATTTTTATAAATTTATACATACGAATACTATGTAGTGTTAAAGCCCTATGCTATATTTGTACCAGTTGTCTAAAACAAGTGTCCAAAAGAATATATGTAAAATATATGTATACATTAAAAGTTGTTCATCATTTTATCTGTAAATTGGAATCTCTTAAAGTTTTTACATTTGACCTATAAAAATATAAATTTTGCAGAAAAAATGCAGTCAAAACACGAATTACAAACGACGTGAATGAATAAAGCATTTAAGACGTATTTATATACATATACAAAATAATAATAAAAAAGTAAAACGAACCACATATTAAGCGTGTTTGTATTTTTAATTATATAGAAGCCTTGTGAGTACCTACTATAACAATAACTCGCCATGCGAAATAATTCCCGCGTTGCAGTAGCAGCAGTGGTGGCAGCAGTGGCAGTGGGTTTTGTTGTGTCCCCAGGCGTTGACATGGCAGCCACAGGTTTGACCTTCGGTTTCTTGGACATTTTTGTTTAACCAGCAATTGATATACATATAAATACAGATATTTGCCTGTGCGATTAGCGTATTGTGTATTCAGTTCAGGTATATGATATTTGGGGGTTGTGCATGTGTACATATGCTTATATATGTATGTATATTTAGACATGTTTCAATGTAGTACAATATTTCGAGCTGGACTTTTATTTTTAAAATATCATTTATTTCTGGGTTGAAATGAAATATCGATTATTTTCAACGTTTACATTTTTCTAAAGTGAGATGATTTTCTTGTTGACATTTTGAACCTGGTTAGAATATGATATTATTTTATTATTTACTAATATGGAATATTTTAATATATTAGTATATGAATATAGGATATATGAATACCGGAATACTTTTATATGCCAGATAAGAGTATAGGATATATGGTTTATGGATTACTATGATACGTCAGAACCGACAAAACATATCCCTTTAACTGCACTTCGACATTTAACTAAGTTTGCCATGTCTGAGGTACTTGTTTTGTTGACATTTGGTAAAACAAATAAGCAGCAATGACATTGATTAAAATAATGATTATAATCACTCAAATGATGCATGCTTTATAAGTCGCAACAGTTACTGTTAGTCAATAGTCTAGGTATAATTAGTAATATACTATCTAGAATGGTGGCCGCACGAGGGATTTTACTACTGTCAGTTCTCGCTCTTGGTGCATGCACAATTATGTTGTTGTCCTTATTTATATATACAGCAATAGATTTTTTTACTGGCTTTCATGGAATGGTATTTCGTGAGTTCTGAGTAAATTAAAATTATAAAAATTATCTGAAAGATTAAAGTTTCTAGATGAATACGCTTTACTACATCTTACAGTGCTCATCAATTGTCTTCTGTTAGTGCATGGCGGCGTGGGTTATCTTTTGGCTCGTCAAAAATTAAAAGTAATCCGATATACATATATATATATTAAGTAATATTTTATTTAACTTAAGGTTCCGAGCATTATCTGCATATGGTTATTTTACTCCATGACCTACACTAATATATATTTTGCTGATATCGGACGAACGTCTAACAACGATATATAAGGCAGCTTCAATATTAATATTTCGTAATTATATGTAATATATATTTAACTTAAGGTTCCGAGCATTATCAGCATATGGTTATTTTTCTCCATGACCTACACTAACGGCATTATATATATTTTGCTGATATCGGACGAACGTCTAACAACGATATATAAGGCAGCTTCAATATTAATATTTCGTAAGTTGTCTGATTTATTTGTATATTTTTATATATATATACATTTTATAATTAATTAATAATAAATTAATTTTTTTTTTTTAATTTTTAGTAATATTTCTAAGGACCTTTAAAACGGTTTATGACTATGAGAAAGAGTTTCTGAAAGCAAATGAGCATCAGGAATTGGAATTGAGTCAGATGGACTAAGCCTTCATGGCTAAATTAGGTTAATAATATTATTCATTAGCCTAATGTGCAGGAATTAATATAATATGTTATATACCCGTGTATAGCAACTGTTTGGATAGCTTTAGTCTTTTTTAGCTCTTACTGCATTTGTTTTTTGGACGCTAACGGTTAAATATGTGCACGAACTGGAAATTTGTGGGCGTGGCAGCGCTAACATTTTCCTTATTCTACAATTTGATAGTGTTAATTATTGCTGTAACTTTTGTGTTGCGCTGCTACGATGATTGCAACGATATCCTGCAAGGTAAGAATTATATAAAATATGATTAATTACATTTTAATAATAGATTCTGGCTAAGGTCCATATCCCGAGGACTGTTACTGTACGTATGCTATATATACGCTTTATCTGCCAACGATTTTTGCTAGTCCATTAATTATGCTAACCGATCGGAGCGTAAGTTGTGATATAACATATATATTATAAATATAATTAGTTATAATTTCTTGTTTAGAGCATGAACTATCTGCAATGGTGGCTACTGCTGCATGCAGCACTCACATGTTGCTCCTACTTCATCTATATATGCTATAGTCCATTTTATTCGATTAGTGATAGTGATATAAATATCGTGGGCATTGGTAAGTATTTATTTATTATATCTATAAATATTAAATTCAAAATTGTATCTATTTGACCTTTGCAGCTTGTTTGATGTTTACGTTTGGCTCTGTTGCATTTCACCTTTATCGTGTGCTACGTACGCCTGCAGCTCAGACCCAATCAGATCCTGCTTAGGGCTGGTTAACTCTTATCTTATTCTTATTGCAATCACTGCAATTTCAAATAAAAATACAAATATGAAATTATATATATAAATATGTCCTCAAACCTTAAAAGTCTAGCTTAGTTTTTGCAGTCGTCATCATATTCATAATAATAATATTCATAACTTTAATAAGCTATTATAGCTAATGTGTTATGCATACATCTAACAGCTTTCTAGTAATATCTACATATTCTTCCTTTCAGCTAGTTATAATCCTTTTGTCCATTCTGTTCATAGCTCTCCAGTGCACAGTCCATAGTCGATTAGAATTATGTTCGAACAACTTTTTACACTCTTGGCTTCAGCTATAATGTCGCTATATTTATATACCTATCGCTTAATGTATGTCTATGTAACACAATTGTATTACGAGCCAGCAAAAATACGTAATAAAAGAAATCCAGTCTATTTGTGTATACAGTCTTCATAAAGTTTATAAATCTTTTATGCAGCAAAAGGCAATGTAGTAAGTGTAAATGCTGTCCTGGCCTTCGTTGAGCGCTTGTGCATTGTTTAATCGGTCTATCGTTGAGTCATTTCCATTTCAAAGTGAGTTTTTCCTTATAAATAATAATATATCTAAAATATTTATATAATTTTATTCTCATACAGAAAAATGGCATTGCATATTTCTTTTTGTTTTCTTCAATTTTATTATTTTGGTGTTTTGTACAAACGTTATTTTTGTTCTGGCCATTGTTAGTATTGATCTCATTAGTGATTGGATTTATAGAAATCGGTTTGAATAATTGTGAATCTTAATTAAAAATTGCTATAATATTTAACTATATTTTTAGTACTGCTGCTGTTCATCTATCATGATGTTTCCTCTGTGGAAGAGGAGGATGATGAAGATTGAATTTTCCAAAATTCTACATATCTTAAAATGCTTTTTTGTCTTAAGAAGTTATAAAGCATATAAAACAAGTTCAAATATCTTGGAAATATTTTATAAATAATTAAAATATGCATTAAAAGCTCTTTCAACTTACAAATATATAAAATTTATATGGGATAATAATTTTGAAGAATTGATATCAAGTTGGATTATCTATAAATAAACATTTTTGAATAATTGTTTAATTACATTCAATTATTATAGACTATTATTATAATTTTGGCCATTAGCTCTCTATGTATATTCATACTTATACACATATACGAATATATATATTCACTTACAGCCAAGTTTTTGTTTCAGAAAGCATTCGACTTCAGTCAGAATGTGTCGGGAATTAATGTTATTGCTCTTTTTGGGTTTTATGTGTTATAACATATATATATCATATATTTGCATAAAAGAATTGATATATAAAAATGTTAATATATTCGAAGATGATGTAGGTAAGCATAGGTACTGCTCTTCATATAACATATATGTAATATATATATTTTTTTTAACAGAATCTGCGTTATCCATGTTTGTGGTACATGCCTTTTCAGAGTTCTTCAATTCGCTTTGTGGATTGCTTTTCGTTTGCTATAAAGTGAAGGTGCGAAAATATTCAATTAAACTTTTAAATTTAAGTAAGTGTATTAATTTTGTGTTTTTAGATAAAAGCTGTGCTATTTGCTTGGATATTGATGGCTTTGCTCATGATTTGCTTATCCTTAACCTGGGAATTGGTTTTTGTGACACGCGACGAATATATATTTGATGCATATAGCTTCAATACTTGTGTTTTTATTAAAGGTAAGTTCAGTTTTAATACCTCAGATACTATTTAGATTTATTTAATGTCTTATTTCTCCAAATAGTTCTCGGCTTGAGCTGTATTTTTGTGGTTTACAACTATATACGTGAATTTATAATAGTTTTAAATAAAACGGGAGTTGCTTAAAACATATATTAAGTGTGCATATTTTTATGCACAGCATTGTACCAACCAGAGCTTTTTCAATTGCTTAGCTTTGTGAGGCAAAAAGTTATGTGAGGTCTTGCAAAGCTTTCCGTTTTCAGCTTAGAAGCGTGACCAGTTCTCTTGTTCTCTCTCTCGACAGCATTTGTGACGTCACGTTTGCGTGTGTACAAAATTAGCTTGACGAAAGAAAATAATAATCGGTGAGCCGGCAGACAGTTCGCTTTGGTAACGCTCAGTTATTCGACGCACGCGAATCGAATTTGTGCCAGGCCGTGTGTATTAGAAGTTGGCGCCCGATTCTTGATAGCTCCGCATATATACATAGAAAATCGCTTGTACATAGACGCACCTATGCAACATGTCTAAAAAACCGTATAGCACATAAAGCCCGTTCGAGTTTGTGATTTCATTAAAAATAGTCACGACGTCATGTGTTATTGATTGTTGCGAACATATTTGATATTCATTTTTGTTGTAGCTAATACTCTAAAGTTTGATCCATGATCTCATAAAAATATACGCATCATCGCCAAGGCAGCGTGAGAGAGATAGAGAGAGATAAAGTGAGAACGAGATCGAGTGAGAGCTTGACTAAAGAGAGCGAACACAAAAAAGAAAACAAGTTTTTTTTTGTGTTAGCACTGCGCAAGTGGATTTCTATTGCTCCACACAGGAATTTGAAGCATTTGTGGATATAGCAGCAGAATGGCCTCCACATCGGGTTACAAGGTGTTTGCCTATGCCCTGCACATACTCTGTACGGTAAGTTGAGAAAAAAAGTTCTTTAGATAATTGCCATCAATTGTCGCAAATACGTTGCCAATTCGTTTGTTTACTTTCCCAATTGGCGCGATTCTCCACATTTATTGGCGTCAATGAAGGAACAAACCATCCACTTGTATCAATTTTCCTGAACAATACACCTTTATATAAATATATACATATATATATGTTTAATGCTTGCTAAGAAAATTGAAGTACAATGACATTTATCATCACCAATTGTAAAGTCTTATCTCCAAAAACTTTTGCATATATAATACACAAAAGTTTTGCATGCAAAGAAACAACAAATTCACTCCGTAATTTAATAGATAGATTAATAGATTTAATAGTCTATATGGTTGCCATGTGAAATAACTAAAGATATATTCAAGTTTGAATGAAATATACTTGCTCACATATTGGACTATAGAAAAAATTGTTTTTCTAGAAGCATTTTATATGTGGTGAGTCTATAAAACAGCCAAATAAAGTTCGAGGTTCAAAGCTCACTTTTTTCGTGTATTATAAAAGAGTCATACATTCATATGTATATATGTATTTCGTATACAAACTGGAAAACAATGAGTTCATTAAACAACTTACCAAAAAAAACAACTGATAAGTATAATACAATATATCATTATTAAAGAAATCTATTAGGCAATACAGGTTCAGATCCCATTTGGGCTTATATAAATAATATAAATATATATATCTGTATATCTGGGTTATTAGGAGTTTAAAATAATTCCAAATGTCTTATGACTTATCACTCGCTTAGAAAAGTAAACTTGAATTCAGGTTTAAATCCCATTTTTAGCAACATCACATAATTGCAAATGCTCTTTAAAGTAAAGCTTTGAAGCTGTGAAATACTTCATACATTTTCTATACAAAACTTGTACTTAGCACATTTCAAAAAATCTAAGTAAATAATGTTCGCGGCCCACTAATAGATTTTAAATACACCGAATATGCATAGGTGTAAATATTTACACCATTTAAGTTTGTCATTGAACCCGTTGTAAATCAATATTAAATTATTTAGCGCACACGTATGCGTTCGTTAGTTTATTTCGCATATTCAATAATAATTGAGAATGAACACATGGCATATACAATATATATAACATATCTATACATGCAGGTGATATGTATATATCTTCATCAAATATGGCTTACATCCACTGGCAGTTTATCAATTTTCCATTTATAATCACTTGTGAACTGAATTCGTAAATAAAGTCTGACGTATAGCTGACTTTCATATTGTTTTTCGAATATAGTATATATATATTAAATATATTAAACTTTTGTTTTGTCTTGGTTAAATAAATTTCTATTCAATTTAGTATTTACTGCGTGTCCGTTTTAATTAAAGGACTTTGTTCTCATGCTTATTCCTGTCAGAATTTATTGCTCATGTGACAACAAATCTGACACGTATTTTGTAAGCTAACCATACCCTGTAGTTAGTGTGGGTGAGGTATGCATATCTGATGTTTGATTATATTCAATTTGGAGCTTGTTTATTCTAAACTTATGCCGATTTCTAACCATGATTTATAGCCATGGCCATATCTCCATATATATATATATATATATATATATATATATATCACAGGGCATCTATTAGTCTTGTTTTGTTCTTGTTGTGGATTGAGTGTCTCTCCCTATGCCTCGGCTACTGTCGCCAGCTAGACTAGTCTATCGGACGCCTATGTAGCTTGTAGCTAGAGCGTCTATTAACATGGGCGTTCACACACGCACACAACATCTTACACACACACACAGTATAGACACTTCCAGGACATTTCTGTTTGTGTAAGGTCAAAAGCATAAAAGTAGCGCAATGTTTTCGAGTTGCCTTTTTAGCTGTTTATGTACAATTTAGATTTTATTTATGTTGTATTCTATATTTTTCCTTCCTCTTCTTCTTCTAGCTGCTGGCACTGGTGCTTATCTCATTTGGCATCTATATCCTGGTATCCTACGATACAAACGAGATTGGCAGCTGGACTGCCTACGCATATATTGGCGTTGGCGCTGCGGCCATAATAATATTTTTGTGGGGCTATCTATCGGCCTGGAGGGAGAATGTCTGCTGTACAGTGACTGTAAGTAGTTGACCTACACCAGGCATGACATCAACCCAAACAATTAAATGATTAATCAACTATTATTTTTTTCTATAGTTCATTACCATATTGTGTGTGGTTATTATTATTCAGATAGCTGTATTGTTTGTGCTTACAAAGGGCGAAAATACGGCTGCATCGAATTTGGCCAACTCATTGGAAACGACCTGGGAGGAGGAGCTCAATAGTCCTGGTGCTATGTCTTTGTACGAGAATTGGGTGGGTATATTACTTAAGATTTGCAAACACTTTTTATTATGGCTTAACTATAAATTACGTATTTTACAGTTCCATTGCTGCGGTCGCGGTAGTCCTCAGGATTATATTGTGAATGAACGCCTACCGCCGGCTACATGTTTCCGGGATCATGACATAAGTAAATCGGAAAACTTGATTCATACCGGCTGTCGCATGGAGTTCGAAAACTATTGGCGGCACTTGTTAAGCATATTCAACATAATGGGCTGGATACTGGTTGCCGTTGAGGTAAGCTACCTTTCATAATATATTACAATAATAATCTCTATAATAATATGTTTTCTACTTTTACAGCTGATCCTTAGTTTTGTATCCTGCGGACTGTGCAACAGTATTCGTAATGATCATCGACGTTCGTACTACTGAACAGTTTGACCGTCCAATGTGAAATTTGCATTTGTTGAAATTATTATTGCTTCAAATATAATATTATATGGCGTTTAAATTATTTTACTATTTTGATGTAAAGTGAATTTACCTCACAATACTATACGAAAACAAAGAAAGAAAAAGAAAAACGAATTGTTACCATATGCCCAAGCATTTAAACTTAGGAATTTTCTAAGAAAGTGCTACAGGTGTTTAAATGGCTTTTGATGTACATACACAAACATATATACACAAAGATATATATAGTAGTTATTTTTATCAAGTTAGTTGCTTTTTAAGCTTTTATAGCTTTACTTACACAAACAAAAACAATTTTTTATATACTCTTAATATAAGACATGTGAATTAATTTATTTGAATATTATTTTTTAACAAAAACAAAAAGAGAAATAAAATCAAATCTTGAAATAATATGTCATGTGATTTCTTGAAATCTATAAAATGGGTCTTTAGTGAGCCGGTAAGAGAAAAAAATAATTTTAAGCCAATTACTATCTATAATGCAATTTATTGTTGGACAGTTAAACAATTTTGCATTTTGCCTAATCATTTAGATAGAATAGATATAAAATTTAGAGTATTTTGTATATGAAAATATTTGTATTATTAAATATGTTCATATTTTGAATTAAATTTTAAAAAATATTCTAATCTATATAATATTTCGAAATTTATGATCATAGAATTCCAGGCTAACGAAGCAGCAAATATTTTGTTCTACTGATAGGCAAGCATTATTCCAGTGTAAATTATTATGACTGTTCCTTAGCGTTACAGCAAGTAAGTATACCAAGGAATTTAGAAAATATTGTAAACTAAAATTTAAAATATATTTGAATCAAACTCATGGGACCAATTATGTTGGTCTTCTGAAAATTCTTGCTGACTTTTTCTTAGACTTATTTTGAGATGTTTTCTAATTTGCTGATCTAATGTAGCAGCTATGAATCATCCCGTGCAAAGTTTACAACATTAGCATATATACTAGATTCGGCCGCCTCTGGCCCTCCTCGACCCACTTCCACATCGTTCCACCAAGCGAGCGCGCTGAAAAGTATGTAAAGCAACTATTATAAAAATAGCGCAGCGACAAAAGTTGTTGCCGCTGTGGCTGTTTTACTTTTTTCAGCTTGAGGTATGTGCTTACACATATACAACGGTACAGTGAAGCAGCGCGAGCCCCCTGTTATGGCGACGCCCATGGCTGACAAACAGCACGCGGTCGGCTCGGTTGCTGTTTCGATTCCAGCACGTTCCGACGTGCCGTTCCATTTTCAAAACATTTGTGTTTGCTTTGTTGCTAAAAACGTTTTTGCTATCAACAAATCAGTTAAGATTCGTGCGCGAACATGTCGGGATTGGTTACCCGAGCAACCGTTAAGAGTTGAAATAAATAAAAAAAGAAATAAGGAAAATATTTTGAATTTCAAACAAGTGTTCGCATTCGTTGCCAAGTGCTTTTTTAACCAAATGCAGCAGTGAAAACTTAAATGAAAAGTGTTTTTCGTGCGGCATAGATAGCACCAAAAATATATCTATTATAGTCTATATATATATAGAAATACTTATAAACTGTGCGAATTCTATAATACAGTCACTGCAAAATGGCTTGCTCCACAAAGGCGTTAAAAATCTTTGCCCTAATCTGGGATATAATATATGTTGTAAGTGTGCGCAGTTAATATGATTAAAGTTTTTATGGTTTTTTATGAACGGCGAAACCTGAGCTGAGGTTTGTTGACGGAAACGTTTTGGGGCCTATGCAAATGAGGTCCAAAGCTCTTTAGAGTGGTGTAAATACTTTTAAGGCATTATAATTATAATAGCATTAAAAGATATAATTACACGAATAAGACACGTTTCATTAAGACCTACTCAGTTTACTAACCCCCAGCTGAAGGTTTCTCACTAAGTTTGTGGGTTTGCTTAATTGCAACTAATAATGGGTTTGCGGCTAAAATCGGTAGTATATAGTGTGTATTTATATAAACAATTATTTGTTTGTTAGCAAGACAATTTCATTCACACTCCGATGTTTATATAAATATATGCATTGATTATTGAGAACTTTGTTTATCTGTGTTAAAGCACATAACGCAAGCCTTGACTTCATCGCATAAATATTTATTGTTGTGTAATTATTGCGAGTGATAACGGTATACATATATGTATGTTATGTATATATATACATATATATACAATTTGATACCAATGTATAATAACATTTAGCTAGAATTACAATTTGATTGGGAGCTAAATGTTCAGCAGCATTTCAATTACATTTGAAGGTTTCTATTTGTTTTTTCGTTTGTTTTTTCTATTTGGCATTTAAATAATAATATGCTGCGTTGTATTCTTATGTTAATCTATTTGGATTGGGCGCAGCTTAATTTAATTTAATTTTTATGTTCATGAAACAGACACGTTGTGCGGCTTCTCCATAGAGTGGAGCGTGAATCGTGTGTTGATGTCGTGATAGAAGTGACATAAATGAAAAAAATATAAAAAAATATTTATAGAAATCTAAAGCAAGAGTTTTCCATTTATAATAAATACTTATATAAATACTTTTGCATTTTTTAAAATTTAAATTTTAATAAAGTAAAACATGTCTATAATACAATATTCAAGTCAAACAGTAAATGATGAGTTATTAGGTATTTTTATTATTATTATTATTATTTTTCATTAAACATTCTTTCAGTTATGGCATAACCGCATGTTTGACCTTATCCTTCATTTGTCTCGATATCTATAGAAGGAATTTCGCCCACATACATTCGATCAGTCTGAACTTGTCTGCAGCTTGTACAAATATAAAAAAACAAAAACTTGTCTAGACTTTTTAAAGTAATACTGCATCGATAATATTTTTGTTTTATATTTTTATATGACTTTTGCCTTAATTGTGTTTTGCTCTTAGGTTTAACCGCTTGTCAAAATTGCTGCATGCCAAAACTTACTTAATTTATTGTTTATTTCTTTAAGAACTAAAACAAAACAACAATACTTTATTTTTCGCTTATGCACGCCGAGTTCAAAATAAAATTAAAAAAGAAATATTGAAATATAAAAACTTGGTACACCCACGCCGTAAAACTTGGCCCTGAGCAAAAGGCGGTCAAAATATGTACATGTGTGTATGGGTGTGTGTGTGTGTACGTAGCATCCCGTCATTGCCTCCTAGCTGTATAAAATATTTAGTTTATTTGTCTTTTGGCTGTGGCTTATTTTTCTGTCTTTCACGCCAACTGAAAATTGGTTGATGTCATTTTTCAGACGTTGCAAAATTTTGTTTGGAAAATATATAAATATTTTTCAGAAAGAAGCTGAAAGCAAAACTGCGCAAGAAAACTATATCGAATAAATGTGCCAGCAAAGGAAATGCCAAAAGAAACAGCGCACAACGTGGCGTATGCGCGACTTTTCCGCATTGGTTCCGAGCGAGTAAACTTTGATTGATTGACGATTGACGATTTGCTCGTCTTTTGTAGTTGTTGCTGTCGTCGTAGTAGTTGTTGTTGTTGTTATTGTTGTTTTTGTTTTTAGCTTAAAAATTACTTCATTTGGCGCGGCCGCGTGTTTTTAATTAAATGCCAGCTGTGCCTACTACTACCCGCCCTGCATTTGAGGTAGGGCACAACCTTTTTTCTGTTTTTTTTTTTATTTTTCGGTATTTTTCCCAGCTACATTCAAGCGCGTATTTATGTTGTCAAGTCTGGTTGTTTTGTAAAGCCCACATAAATCTAAGCGCACATTTCTCGCTCAATGACATTTGTCTAGTTGTTCTCGGGTTTGTTTAGACCACATGCTGTTCGCAGAGGCAACAGTTTCAACAGCTTCAACTCTTGTGTGAGCGTGCAATTAGCAGCTGTTTTCGTGGGCTTAGCTTAGCTCGCCAAAGTCTAATCAGTTTCTGTGCCTTATCAGCTACTATATGCAAATATAATTTGCCTTTTGGTTGGCCTTGCTTACGCACTTGTCTGATAATTGCATTTAATTGTTTGTCTGTGGGACAAATTAGAGCAAATAATATGCAAATAGCATGTGCCATAAATTAAAATGAAAAATATACAGACAGAGTGCATTAAAGCTTACAGTGTTTCACTTTGGCCATTGACTGTTAAGTAAAAACTATAAATTGTAAGTTTATTTAGGTATATTAAATCATACTAAGTATGTATATAAATGTTGGTCATGTGTCATGATGATTGACATAAAAAATAAATGCATACAGCATTATTAAAATAATTGTTATATAAAAAAATTTTAAATTTTCTAATAAATATAAAACTTATATGACAAATATAGCTTAACTTATCTATAAAGTAATTTGACTGTTAAATAAAAAAATATATATTCAAGATAAGCCAACCTATGTTTAGCAGACAAATTACTTTTTAGATTAGTTAAGCTATATTTATTATATTTTATATATAATCTTCTTAGCTAGCTTATCTTTGGAAAGCAATCTGTATTGATTATATGTTATATAATTAAATAGTGTTAACTTATCATTTATTAAAATCATTTAATATAGACAAAACAAAAAGTTATCAACCTGCCTAACTTATCTAATACAAATAATTAAATAACATATGCCTGACTTATATTATATATCTAAACGCATAGTTATCTTTGCTCAACTTATCTACTACGAGTTTAAACTCGTTAATGCAGACATGCTACCTATTTGTTAGACTTTGTATTTGTTTGGTTGCTGTGCGACACTTTTTAGCTCTTATCTGAACTGGAATAGAGCGCTAATTATTAGAGATAACACATGTGACATTTGGGGTTACCTAATGTTTACTTATATTGAGAGCGTACTTAAGTAAATAAGCAAGGGCGAAATTGAAGTATGCCAAAGATTAGATCTGATTCACACTTGGTGGATTCAATGCCATTGTCATTCGGATTCCATGGGCTATGCTTGATTTGACGCCCTCTTTTTGGGCACTCCAGAGTTATGTCAGCATCGTCTGATCGTCAACAGTTTGGGCGCCATGTGTAATAAATAACAATCAAATGGCGTGGTATCTAGAGATAATGCCAGATGCCTTTAAGTCTCTTAAAACTAAATGAAGTGCTGGCTGTCTACAGCGTGCTGTAAACACTTTATCAGAGTTTAATTTACGACTTTATTTATGAATAGGAAACTATTTATTTGTCGGCATTCAAATTGCTTTTACAATTCTATTAATATATTGTGCGTTCCACAGTTTTCTTGGCCATATTTAGCTATGCCTCACATGTACGTGCGCCTGCTTAAGTGACAGCAATTAAGTTTGTCTGTCAGTAATTTGCATAATTGTAATTCAATAGAAGGGGGCCAGGCAGCTAAAGAGCTAATATTGTCTGACTATTTATTAAGCATCGACCTTTATTCAATTGCGCTATTGAGCCTTAAAAGGCGCAGCTGTGCAAAGATAAACTATGAATTTATGAAGACATCGCAACCAGTTATGGCAACAAATTACAGCAAATGCCAAATGCGTTTGCGTCAAGACAAGCCCCAAACAGAAAAGCATAAACAAAACAGAAAAGCTAGACAAACATTAAGTCAACATGATAAATCGCACAAATCAGTCATAATTACCACGCTGTGCTCACAATTGGTTGGCTTTGGGAAATCTGAAAGCTATTTCGGGGCTACTTTACATGCAACCAAAAATAGATGTCAAGCCTAAACATTTAGCGGAAGTTGGGCGTATGGGCAAGTTGTATTGGAGTCGTGTCGTGACACGCAGTAAGACGATCTAATGTAACTTGACTTAAAAAACAAGTTGTTCTCTTTCACTACTACAATTTATGAGAATCGAATAGAAGAGCGATATTTGACTATTCATCATATCATCATATCATTACAATTTAATTCTTATATGCAATAAACCATAATCTACTGACTTTCGTGTCACGTTTCCATCTCTATTTCTCTATTCAAAGTGTCAACAGCTATGTTGTTTGCCTAGTCTCTTAACAGGTTTCTTACAATTGTAATTATTATTCACAATTGTATTGCCAACAACTAGTAGCCGATTGTAAAGATTGAATGAAACCATGTATGATGGATACATAAAACAATGTATAAATAATTATTGCGCATTTATTAAAGTATTTTGAGTGTATGTACTGATAGCCGATAGTTCAAATACGATACGAACGTTTGCCAACTGTGTCAAGTGCCAAATTCGAAAAACTGTTTACATTCGCGCTTCAGCGTGAAATTTTCTCGAACGCCTGAGTCATTGTTAAAATTCAGACTGCAATTGCAACAAATTTGAGCTAATTGTGCAGGCAAAAGTGAGAAGAGACAACAACAAAAACAGCCAATTAAATAGTGAAAGGGTAAAGCTAAATGCAATGCGAGTGCAAACGATACGTATGCGTGATGCGAGCGTAGAAATTATATATTCTATATATATGAATATAAATATATTTATATATACTATATAAAGGTCAACTTGTTGCATTTGCTAAATTTGAGCAGCTATAGTAAACTTTGTGTGTTAAATATGTATGCGATTCAATATGCTGAGTATGAGTAATTAGAGTCTTAGTTTGCATATTAAGTATACGCGACGTATAACAGATTAGTTATAGCTTCAAGCCTTATTACAAATTTAGTAATAGCTTCAAGCCTTAATACAATTAGAAAAAGTATTGTTATAGAGTATATTATTTGTAATAATTTGTTAGAAGTTTAAGGCTTTAAAAGTATTACAAAATATTCGTAATGTATATTTTATTTATACATAAATAAAAGTTTGCATACGTATTAGCAATAATTCACTTAAATAATGCATTGTCAAATTAAGTATACAATGTGTTTAATGATTATTTTATAGCTCGTTAAGACTTTATAATTTATTATTGAAGGACGTTCATAGTTCAATAAAGCCGACTTTTTATATTCTAGATACATTGTCTAAACTACTAAAGTCATCTTTTTATAACAGTTAGCTGATTCAATTTAAAATTTACGACTTGCAGCTCTTTGGTCTGATTGTGATTGGGTTGGCCGTGCACGTTTTCTTCAGATTCGAACACTTTGATACAGCCGCTATCATTATACTCAGCTTTGGCATTGTCATAGTGCTGGTCTCGCTGTTTGGCACCCTTGGAGCAGTACGTGAGAGCAGTCGCATGTCCAAATCGGTAAGTGTTTAGATCTCTCTTGGCATATGTCATCCCCATATACATGTATTCATATCCTTCCAGTTTGTTGCTATTCTTGTTGTGTTGATTGTGCTTCAAGTGCTGACAGTGGGCTTCTTTTGGATATTCCAAACATCGCTGCTTATCAATGTGGACAAAACATTCGATCAGCTGTGGAACGATCAGCCGGTGCCGGTCAAGCCCGGCAATGCCAGTCAAATTGCCAGTATAGAACGTTGGGTGAGCAAAACTAACTGAAAATCTGATCATAAATCATTTATTAAGCAATTATTTTACTAATGTGCAGCTCGATTGTTGCGGCAATGTCAGCCATAAGGACTATATGCTGCCCCCCAACAGCTGCTACAATAGCGAAACGAATAAAATGAACACGGATGGCTGTCGTCAAAAGTTTTTGAACTACATTGCCGACCGTTGGACAGCCTTTAATATATTTGCATTGATTCTGGTTGGCGTTGAGGTGTGTAACATAAATCATAAATGAAATTGCTCCATAAAAACTTATTGCATGCTTTTATATTGTTTCCTTTTACAGATCATTTGCGCACTGCTCGCCTATGTGCTCTCCCATAGCATTGTGAATCGCTGGAGACGCTCTAAATATTATGCTAAATAGGTTTCACATACTCAACTCAGTACATACGCACATACTCAAGGCCAAAGATTTCTCAATACTGTGCAAAAGTTACACTGTGCTGCACAGCCTCGACACTACACTACACTACACTGCACTGCACTAAGCAATCGAATTTCCAGTCTAAATATTGCAGCGTTTGCTAGTCTACCTCATGTTCATTCGCATACAAAAAGAAAAAATAAATTTTGAAAAACACACGATTCTATTTCAGAGCTCAACAACAGGTGCCAAAAGCAGTGTTCAAACCGATTTCGATGTCTATATATACATATATACATCTGTCGTACAATATTTATATGCATGTATTTATTTTTATAAGATTGTCACAAATGTTTGATTGTGTTTTTTTAAAATATTTTTCTTTTAGTTTTTCACTACGAACGCTACACAGTGCCTACGATAAGTTAAGCGTCATGCGATTTGTAACATTTCAAGCAATAAAGTAAAATATATGTAGATTTTGTATTAATTAAAATAAATTGCTACTAAATCAAACAGAACAAAGTGTTTTGACAATAACTAGAAAAGTTAGTGGATAAATTCTAGATACCCTATATGTAAAGTTTTGCTTCTTTGTTATAGAATTGTATAGGTTTTGACCATAGTCATTGGATTATATAGAATAACCGTATAGTAGATACCCTCTTGAATTGTAGATTTTGTCAATGTTATACATTTTTTAGAATATGTCTAGAATATATCCGAAATAAACAAATTAAAGTCCTTAGAAAGTAGGAGATTAACGAACGATACCGTGTATTATTATTGGGCTTGTTCTACTCAAGCTTACATCTCAACTAGATTGTCTGCGGCTGTGCCAACGCGTTACATGGCTTATAGAATTATCCATGCAGCTTAACTCATTCTTTATGTGTTCATACCTGTTGACCACCCGCTGCATTGAAGGGCAATTTCAATGCTAAAATAGTTTGTATATTTAGTTCTTAGCTCAAATTTGGTTTTGTTGACATCATTGTTTCTCTCCCAACAGTGGGCCCCCGTGTTGGCAGCCCGCAGTTTCCGTTAGTCAGTTGTCTGGCATGCATGCCTATATACGTTCCCTCTCTATCTCTCTGTTCATCTGTCGGCGCGTGGGCGCCTTTACGCTAATTTTCATCATTTGTGTTCAGCTGAGTTTTCTTTTGATATTGACTTTATGTTTATAGATATATATATACCTATCTGTATATATAAGTATATATATATATATATGACAATTCTCTGTGGGGTTTTGTATATGATTATTTTGTTTTTGGCTATTGCATTGCCGTCTGTCGACTGCCGCGTAGAACTGTGGGTTAATCGTTCAACTGACAGCGACGTCGCCAGATGCGGCCAAACAAAATTCAGATTATGAATCGCTTGCTCCGAGTATTTGCCGTGCGACCATTGCCGATGCTCAAGGTGCGCAGCACAAACAAAGTGCTTTCGCTGTAGTTTTTCTATTCGGTTTTAGTGCGTGAAACTTTGTTAAGCACTGCTAATTATATGTGAGTGAATCGTTGCGCGTGTCATGTTTTATTAGTAGCCACAACTCATAGCAAAAACAATGTATTGTACTACACGTCTGCTGCGTTACATACTCTGTGTCATCAATTTGATTTATGCTGTAAGTTAAACAATCCAACCCTGTTCCAAATACCAAAACGGACAAAGAAAAACGACTAAAGCTACATTTTTAGCATCTGACGTTTGCAAATTCTCTTTGAAATGTATTTTTACAGTATTTGAAAAGTGTTTACAATAAAAAACTTGCTCAAAACAAAGAATGAAATATTGCGTTTACAGCGGAAATACAATCAAATGTTAACATTTTTAAGGAATTAATAAAGTGTTTACCATGTGGATCGCCAATAGATTTGCGTTGTAATTTTTGAATTATTCCGTAATTTATAATATCAAACAAATTCAGAATACGTTAATCTTAATAGTATCATAAAAAACCGCGAAATGAGCTGAGCGCCCAAAAATAAAACCCATATCATTTTGCAATCTGTTGACATTGACTAGAAACATTCCACAAGTTAATCCAAATAATATTCCCTTTTGAATAGCTGAACGGCTGTCTGTTGATCTGGTATGGCGCCTGGTTGCTGGACAGCATTGCGGAGCAGCAAAATTTCGTTGATCATGGCGAGAAATTGGCTTCCATTTTGTGTATTCTCTTAGGCATAGTCGTTATAATAGCCAGCATATTTGGCACTGTGGCCCTGATCAAAGAGTGCAAGAAGATGCTAATAAGTGTAAGTGAGAAATAGTCAATATAAAATACTTTATATTAAAATCATGAATTACTTTTTTATCTAAATAGTATGCAGTGCTATTGATAGTGCTGTTGGTTATACAGTTTGTCATGTTTAGCATTAGCTTTGCGGCTAGTCGAGATGCCTTGCCGAGCAGCTTGAAACAGGGCTTTGATGAACTGTGGGATCCACAGCACAGACTCAACAGCACACTGAACAGTTACGAGGAGTGGGTGAGTAGTTGTTAACAGATTAGCTCCGGATATCTATGCTAAATGTATTATTTGTCAATAGCTGCACTGCTGTGGCCGCAACAGCCCCGAGGATTATATTCTATTGGAGCGTAATCTGCCTGCCAGCTGTTGCTTGGAGCGTGACTGCACGAATCCTTTGAATCTTTTCATGGAAGGCTGTGAGCAGAAGTTCAAGCAGTATGTTGGCAGAAAAACCGCCAATTTTCATACAATCAGTTGGTTTCTAATACTGACTGAGGTGCGTACCAGCTAGAAATATTTCTATATATTAAAGTATAGTATTATGCAATATATAAAGTTGCCTAATTCCCCCTTTTTTTTTGTACCATCTGTAAAACGAATTAATTTTGTTTTATCTATCTTTTTTCACCTGCAGTTTATGGGCTCTGTGGCCACCTGCTATTTGGTGGATAGCATACGAAATCATCGAGATCGCGTGCGTTTCTATAATTAAGTTGTTCTGTTGACTATTATTGTCCCACTGTAGACGTATTATAATTATGCTTAGCCATTGTGCCATTGTGATTTGTAATTTAGTACAGTTAGAAAAAAACGAGATGTTTTACTATTTTCATTGATAAAAATATCAATGCCAGCGCACCGAAATGCGTTGTAAAACCCAAAACTCCCACGTCATAAAAATAAAAAAAAATAAAAAAATATATATATATACAAAACCATAATAAAACCTGTTGCTATTGACTAATTTCTTGTTGACTGCCAGATAAATAATATAAACACAGCAATGAATTTTAAAATGAGTAGGATTCGACGGGCAAGCTAACAGATAAAATTGAAGAAAAAAAATACACACATACAGATACAGATACAGATACAGATACTTTTGTACACACAATCGCGGAGAAGCGCCTTCGCCTTTCCCAATAAGAGCAGCCATGTGGGCGACGCTCGATTTTCTCGTTATACATAGATCAATGGCTGAGTGAAAAGCTGTTCTATACGCCATATACTCGCAGTTTTAAAAACAACAAAAAATTAAGCAAAATGTAAAATGTTTCAGTTGTTGTACGGCACTGAAAGGCAACGGTCAGAGATTTGGCTTGCAGTCGTCGTATAAATACCTATATATATATATATATATATTTATTTATATATATTCTCGACGTATTCGTAATCATACTACGCGCGCGCACCTTAACTGGCTATTAAACTGGCTATTGCCATATACGTAATACCTACTTAATGCATTCTGACTGATATTTTAGTTTTTTTTTGTCTCGGTGCTTTGAATAGCTCACTCGAGCTAGTCAGCCAGTCGGTTAGTCGTTTAGTCGGTTAGTCAGTGCGACAGCTGCTGCCATCTCGTCAGCTTCTTCTCCTCAACGCTCACTTTTGCTAGCTGCAACAATACAACATTACAACAATAACAACAATAAGATGGGCCTATCGGAGACTACAGTGAAGCATTTGCTGCTGCTGCTAAACTTTGTGTATACGGTGAGTAAAAGCTGCTGAGAAGAGAAGAAAATGAAAATAAAAGCAAAATTTTAACTGATGCGCACCTGTTTTCAATTTTTGCAGGTGCTCGGTCTGGTGCTGATTGGTTTTGGCATTTTCTTTCTGTAAGTAAATATGTATGGGGCAAAATAAAGGGTTACACTTAATTTTCAACAGTTTTCCCAGCAATTAATTCATTTAAATTGAGCTCGTGACTAAAGCCTATTGAATGCAAAGCAATTAAGTTTTATACTGTACAAATTTCTATGAAATTTTTGACTGTGAGTGCTTATTTTACTCAGAGTTATTCAATAAAGTAATACATTTGTAGCTTGAGAATTGTGGTACAGCAGGTAGCTAAAATTCAATTTGCTCTATATTAATTATCATAACAGAAGTTGGCTAGAAGTTGAAAAAACAGCTTGAATATATAACTGTTTGAGCCCTAGACTCAGCATCAATCAGTCAGAGTGAATATTTGTATATATACATAAATAAATATATTTTTATTTTTAAATTTAAATTTAATCTTATCTAATTTATTATCTTTTCTTTAAAGAATATATGTTACTTCAGTGAGCATTGGTGAGAATGTGGCTGGCGGTTTGATCATTGGCCTGGGCGTAGTCATAGTCATCATTGCAGTCACTGGTTGCGTGGTTACGGCACGTGAATCGCCCAGAGGTCTGCTCTTTGTAAGTGAAACTCTACTTAGAACTTTATTTGCTTAACTAATCTATTATATTTACTACTGAACAGTACGTATTGGCTGTGGTGCTGCTGATACTCACACAGTTGCTGTTCCAAAGCATGGTTTCGCACGGCACCCAGGACGGCCTATCGGGCAGCATTAACGAGGGCTTTGACAAGCTCTGGGATGCCGAACGCAATGAAACTGGCGCCTTGGCCTATTACGAGACTTGGCTGCACTGTTGCGGTGTCAATAATTCCGGAGACTACGCCGTCATCGATCATGCGGTTCCCAGAAGCTGTTGTCCAGAGCTCAAGTGCGTCAATCCTTCCAGTGTGTACAAAGTGGGCTGCAAGTCGCAGTTTGTAGAATATCTGGATGACAGGCTATTGGTCTTTAAGATTGTGTGCTGGCTGCTAATACTGGGCGAGGTAGTATACAAAAACTTAGAAGATATATATATTGGAATATATAATATTGAAAATTGAAACTCTTTCAGGCTGTTGGCGCCTTCTTTGGCTGGATGCTTTTGATGGGCTTGAAGAATCAAGGACGTCGCAACAATTCCGTCTGGATGTAAACGTAATTTAACACTAAGAATTAAGTATTATATTTAATTAAGAACAAAAAAGAACAACTAATATTTATTTGTTTCAATATTAAAGCCATTTTACTACATCCCACAACAAATTGATTAGTTTTTTGTTAGCTCAAAATAGACATTCGATACTCCGCGTGTTTGATTTTTAAACGACCATTTGGCAAACAATGCGTAATGCCCTTTGCTCAGTGGTAGTCTTGGTATATTTTTCGATACTTCTGTATTCGTTACGTTATCAATGCTCACGAATTTTTCATACTAAGAAAATAATATTCAATAAATGTATATGGCTAGTCATAATATGCTCATCTTACATAAGGACAGCTGTGATTAATATTTGTATGATGATCCACAAATCGATAGAGCAATTTTCCTAAGGCATTATAGCGCATCTTCCAAAACCGACACATTTCCAAGTCAATAGCATACATAAATGGTTTCCAGTCATTTTTTTTAATCATTAATCGCACACTATACTGGGATTATCATATGATTATCATTTCATATCATTTGCTATTTAAGACTATGCTTAGTACTTACATTAATTTCATTTATAATGGGAACATGTAGTCTATAGCCCACACTCAGATAGTTTTCCCAGCTATTCACATGTCTAATGTAGCAATATTCCACCGTGCAGAAGTTGTTATCCAAGCAGTCGCAGGTGATATTTGTGAATTTGATAAAATGGCACTGCAATTGCTTTACTGTTAGTTTTTCATAAATATATATATGATATATATATAATATATATATAATAATTACCTGCACATAGTTGATTTTAAATAGGCCTATAGATATCACTATAAGACTCAAATATTTGATACTCGACGTGTCCATTTGAGTGCATTTGAAGTAATGCTTGTATAATATAAATTTCAATTGCCCCGACCACATAGCCTGAACATCAATTAGCTATTAAAGCACGAACAGGTCCATGACTAACAGTTGCCCTGTAGAGAAAAAACATATTGCCAATATTTTGAATATTTTCTGGGTGTCATTTAAATTTTGTCATTACTCTATTAAAAAAAAGCAAAAAATAAATATATAAATACTATTTTGGCTTATTTCTGATACAATAAGCTCCTGATATATTTTTAAAAAGTTCAATCATAATGCAGTTTTAATTGTTTAATTCTAATTGCTTTTGTTTTTAATTTGATATAGATCGTGTTAAATTTGGCTACAACTAGGCTTAAAAGGTATTACCCGTTTGGCATATATATTTACTAATCTATCACTAGTTAACAAATTCATACCCTAGATATAAACACTAGATCTAAGCCCATAAATCTAGAAAATATGTATTAACTGGTTCATATAGGCGTGACCCTAGACATTTAATTGGCATATAAAAGCTGACAAAAAAAAAAAAAATTGTCATGCTTAAGTAAGTATATTGATAAACATTGGATTGCATCTAAAAAATCCCCTAAATATGTAATTTGGGCACAATTCAAATCTTTCGGTAATTGTTTAATGGTTTGACAAACTCTGCAATGGCACACCCTGTATTGTTTAAGCGCCTGCGCTGTACGTCGCGACAAATAAACGTTGAAGCTCGAAACCATGTCAGACGTCAGTCGATTGGCAACGTTCGGGCTATAAGCGAGGCAGCGAGGTCCGTATTTGGCTTCAATTGGAGGCGCGTCAATAATGCCCCCCAGCGTCGCATAGACAACTGGGTTCACTGTCATTGTCATACAGACACAGCATAAATAGCTGAGCGTGCGGCGGCTTTTATTCAATTGCAGCTAGTGAAAAATCAGTCGTAAGTGCGTTGTGCGAAAAGTGTGTGTGTGTGAGTGTGCTTCTGTGGCAAATAGTTTCCCCCGTGTTCAATTAAAAAGTTAGCGTTTGTCTTTCATTCACTTTATAGTTCCCCTTTGTTGGCAGCCATGGAGAAGTCATTTGCCATCACACCCTGGAAGTATGCGCTGTTCACAACATGCATTCTGATAGCGGTAAGTCGTTGACCAACTAACCGAAGGCCGTTTGCTGACCCGATTATATCGACCGCGCAGACAGAGCGTAGCCAAGCCAACCCAAGCAGATTTCCGCAAATGCAAGGAACAAATCAATATTTTCGTGAATGTATCAAAGCGCTTTAAACAGCTGTCGGCACTCGGCAATCAAATGCCTTTTAATTATATTTTGAATGTTTACGTTTGCACTAATTTTTTGGTTTTTGTTGTTCTTTTTTTTGACATACATGTGGTATACGCAATGCGGCGAAATATTTGCATAATTGCGGGCCACAGCCGAACATTCATGCCCATGCTGTAAATCTATTTATGACAGCCAAATGGCAATAATTATAAATTGAAAATGCCTATTTCAATAATTATGTATTTTATATGCATATACATATATTTAGAGTGTAAATGCTTTCATAAAACTATGAGTTCTTTCAATTGTTTTTTGCTTTCTGTACGTAAACATTTTACTGTGCTGTATGTTCAATGGTTGTAAGACTTCGACTTGTGGTGGTATACTTTGCTCTTCTCTTTTTAATTCTATTCTTTATCTACATATCTTTCTTTCTTTCGCATACCATTCGTAAACGATTACCCTTCTTCGTTTTGTCTTCGTGCTGCATTCTTAAAAAATAATAAAAAATTGTGTCTAAAAATGTCTTTTAAATCTTCTTATTCGCAGGGCTTTAATATCTTGTTCTTCTCTTGTGGCGTTGTTACCTGGGGCTCCGCCGCGTCGGTCTATGGCGGCTATTCAGCTGCTCTGTGCGGCCTTTTAATCTTTGCTGTCTCTTTTCTGGGCATTTATGTGGCTCTCAAAGAGTCGTATAAGTTTTCGAATTATGTAAGTGCCTTAATTACCTACCTTAATTGCTATTAACTTATTAAAAATAAACATTTTTAGTATATTATGTGTAGCATTTTGACCATTGTTGTGCTGACCACGTATTTCTTCATCTTCTCGAGCATGAAGAGTCAGCTGTTGGTGAACTTTGATGAGCGCATTAAGCGACTCTTCGAAGAGAAATCCACACAGAATGATACAATGCAGCCCATACACAGCCTGTTCCGCTGCTGTGGCCTTGACGGACCGCAAGATTATCTGGGCAAAGAGGATGGCGGTGCCCTGCCGGCCAGCTGCTGCTATGGGTTCGACTGCACCGTTGCCTCGCACATGTATGAGGAGGGCTGCGTCACCAAAGCCGCTCACAGTCTGCAATTCCAGGCTGAGATCAATTATTATGCAGCCATTGTCATCTTAGCACTGGAGGTGAGTTGATGGGTCTAAAATTTATAACTGTATAATAATAACTTAATCTTTATTTGCTACAGTTCGTAAGTCTACTCTTTGCCTATCTCATGGGCAAGGCTCGCAAGCTATTGAAAATCAAGGATGACGAGGCACCCATTAATGAGGATTAAATTTGTGACTCAACGTCTTTTTAGTGAAATTTAGTTAGTTATAATACGAGCCATGGCAATGCCAAAAATTATCAATTCAATAAACAACATAATTAGCAAAATGCTACATTTGCCATTTTAACTTTGAACAGAACAAGAAGATGATGTTGATGGCGATACAATATATCATTAGCATTCTCATAATTATCATAAGATTATCGTATTGATTATTATCTTATCTTAAAAAGTAATTATATAATACTCATCATTAACATAATAATCATTACTAATACGAGGATGAAGACGACTGAAGAAGCGTTGCTGCAGGCTCTCCTTATAGGGGGGACGGAGGCTCATTCGAATTTAGGAGTAAAGAGCCTTTCTCAGAGTAAGGTTTTACGTTCTTACACTGAGTAGTGGATTGTAGAGTTGGTATTTGACGCGCACAGACTGACAAACATAGCTAGTTCATGTCAATAAGATCTAGAATATATAAATAATATATATTTAAGTTGCCATATTGCTAATATTATACATTTTTATGGATTTTTATTTTATATTGTATACAAATCCTAAATTCCAGTAACTCGGCAACACTGTTTCAATAAGCAAAGATCCAAATATAATTTTGCTGTTGTTTGTCTGGGCATCAGTCAGGCAGCCGACGCCGATACGATCGGTTGTGTCTATATATTATATATTTTAGCTTTAATAAACGCTACGAATTTCGGTAGCCAATATGGGTTGTACTTCCGGCTGCTTTAAGTGTTTCTTAAACATACTCAACACGGTCTATGCGGTAAGTTTTGCAAAGTTGGGAAGTAACGAGAAATTAAAAATTTAAATTTCGCCAATCGAGAGATAACTTATTGGTGTTTATATATAGACATATGAATATATGCGAGTATATATGTGTATATACATCTTGAATACTGCACAGTGTGTATGACTATGTATTAGAATTGTCAATTTATAGCCGGTTTTTGCCAAACAATGTACAGAAATGATGGAATTATATTCGCGTGTGATCCGTTGTATATAAATATATATGTATACATAAATACATACCTACATATATATAAGTAAATATATATATATATATAATTTATAGACTATATAAAAATTTAACAACCCTCCGACTTTGACGTATATTTTGAAGCACTTGCTGTGAATATTAAATCTTTGTAATGCAATGTATAAGGTATTGATGTAGACGTTTACATATATATTTCTATATCTTCTATCCAATATAGTAATACATAAATAAGTTTGATGAGCACTATCAGCCTAGCCTGTTAGTCATATTTGTCCGTTGTTGTTGTGCTTTAGCCCATTCAAATTCAGCAATTAGAAAAAAAACCAAGCAAATACTTCGCAATTTTGAGCCCATATAGCACATAGCAGATATAATACAAATCGGCTGATAATTTCAAGAATTTATATATATATGTAGATTCAATATATATTTACATCAGAGCTTCTCCTAGCGTAAAAGAAAAGTTTCACTGTAATTGCTTGTATGCAGATCATATATCATATAGCATCTTTAAGATAAGAAGGAGAAAATAGTTAAAAATTTATAGAAACTTAAAATCTAGTTGCTATATGTTCTATTTTTCTATTCTAAAACTTATTTTTAATTTTGTTTTAAGCGTTAGAACATTTCTCTATTTTAATAAAGCAAAGAAAAACTAGAAAAAAATTTCAAATTCAAAATTCTTTTCTGACTTTCGACTGAAGCTCTTTAATCTTAAAGCCAATATAAACATATGTATATATATATAAGTAGCTCGCCTAAGTATACTTATAGCTATATATATCTATGTCAGCATTCACTTCTCCTAGTTTTTGCACATTGGAAAACTTTTTCTTTTATTATGGTTAAGATATACACCAAAAGAAATTGCAATTATTTTTGGCGACTTTAGACTGAAATGCCTTAATCTGAAATATATATATTTATGTTTCTATATATCTGTATATATAAGCTTGTCTTTTAAATGCACAGCTCTTTGGCCTCTTGATAATTGGAATAGCCACGCTGAGTCTCAGCCAGGCACCGACTGCATATATTATCTATTTGTATGTGATTGGCGGGGTGCTGTTTGCTTCGTCTATTATCGGTTGTTGTGGCATCTGTCAGGAGAGTGTTTGCCTGACCACAACGGTGAGTGAACTTGATAAACAAAACGAAAACGCCAAGCATTGATTCTATGTAACATGTTTTAATGCCACCACAGTATGGTTTCATCTTGCTGGCATTGCTGATTGTGCAATTGTTTGGCTTGTTCGGCAATAGCTTCGACGAGGAGTATATCAAACGCTATGCGGTCGAAGATGTCGACGTGAAATGGAAACAAGAGATGGTTGAGCGTGGTGCTATGGATAAAATACAGCGTACGGTGGGTTGAATAGTGATTGAATTAATGAATTCATAAGTGAATAGCTATTTGAATAATTTGCATCTAAAGTACGAATGCTGTGGCCGCAATGGACCCGATGATTATGTGAGCATAGGTCGCACCACGCTACCAGACAGCTGTTATCCCGATGGCAAAACCAATGTACCCTACTTCACGACGGGCTGTGTAAATGCAGCTGCTGATGAGTTCCTTCGGTTCTTTAGCTATGCTGATAATAGCAAATGGGGTTCGTTTGTTGTTACGGTAAATTTGTCTAGTTATCTCCATGGATATATTATCATTATTAATTGATTCTTATCTTTCGCAGGCTTTGCTGTGCTTCTGTACTTTTTATTTGGTGCAACGCTTTCGCAAGGAACGCCAGCGATACACATATCATTATTAAAGAAACATGAAAAAAAATTTCGAATTGAACTTTTCCGATTTGTCAATGTTATTTTTAGACACTTACAAATAAATTGTGTATGCTTTTAAAGCCAGGTAGTTTGTATAATTGTTATTAATCATTTATTCTTGAGCCGAGTACAGAGCTCAGAGCTATGGCGTCATTCATCTCATACATCTCGAATACACTCATGCTCCACTCATGATGCAATGCGTTCGATAATCGTATTAGTTTCTAAGAGTCGCTGATCGTTCCACTCTCTCTCTCTCTCTCACTCTCTATTTCTCACTGACTCTCTTTTGCATTTTCCTCTCTTGACATCTGCCAGCTATTTACCATAGACCCAATTACGGAGTGCACCACTTTGGAGCTCGTTCGGCTCTTCGGCTGGGTCACACCGCCCGGCTGTCTGTTTGTTTACTTGTTTGTTTGTTTGTTTGGCTTCCGACATCGCTGAGGCTTTGGTATACAAACACACACAAGCCCACACATTCTCACACACACACACACAAATTGACTTTTGATTTTGGCTTTTTTTGCTTTTGCTTTTCGTGTTTGTTTACTGTGTTTTTGTTTGCACTGTGGTGCTCAGTGGTGCTCAGCGGTGCTCTGTGCTCGGCATCAGCACCAGCGCCAGCACCAGCACCAGCCTCGGCCTCAGTTTCAGTTTCAGTTTCAGTTTTTGAGTTTTAGTTCGTTCGTGACCGTCTACGCTCGCAGTTCTCGACTTTGTGTTTGGGAATAAAAAATAGAAAATAAATATTGCCCAGTTTCAGTCTAGGCAAACTGTTGCACGTGTCGCTAATCAGCTTTGATTTATTTACAATAATTGTTTTTTCGTAACACTTTGTTGATTATTTGCAACCATGGGCTGCGCTACGGGCACCATTAAATACTCATTATTTCTCTTCAACGCATTATGGGCGGTAAGTTGTGTAGATTTTTGAAAAGTTTTCGAAACGAAACATCTGGCGCGCATGGAAAATTTGAAAATAGGCAAATGCATTTGCTACATATTTAGCATACCATATTGGCCAATATGTTTCGCAAATACGCAACGAAAAAACCTTCTGTGGCTTTACCTAAAGACCAGATGATATCATCTTGTATATGCGTGCTTAGTTCACAGACTATTATTATTGTTAGTCTAAAAAAACGTATACATGCATGGTTTCTAGCGCTCACCTGGTGTCGATGTGTGTGTGTGAGTGAGCTGTGTCTATTGTCTGTGGCTCTTTTTTTTTTTGCATTCCTTGAGCCGCTTCGGAAAGCTTCTTTGTTAACAAGCAGTCGGCGACAGCGACAACGACAACGACAACGACAACGACAACGACGTCATGCCTTCAGATTTAGTATAATAATTAAAAACTGAAAAAATAGAAACCGGATTAGAAAACGAAGCACAAGACACCAATGTCAACACCTGGCGATGAAAGCGGCCAACGTTTTATTTCCCAAAAGCGACCAATTTGTCGTTATACAGAATATGCTCTCATATCTCATGACATCAGCCTCAATACCTTATACTATATCATATTATATCATGCATATGATGATGATCTAAGGAATCAAAGCTTAAGGAAATACATCTCCATAATAATTTGAATTAAATATTTAATAATTTTAAACTCAAACTGGGGGGCGTTTAGGCATGTGACTGTGAGTCATTTATGATTCATTTAGCTTTTATCTTTCATAAATATGTTTCTACTATATTTTCCTTTCTAATATATTTCCCATTCGCAGATACTTGGCATATTGGTCATAGTATTTGGCTGCCTTGGCTGGGGTGCCATGCCGCAGCAATATGCCATCGGCATAATTGTGCTGGGCGGCATTATCTTGCTGATATCAATGTTTGGTTGCTTTGGAGCCATCAGGGAATCGTCGCGCATGCTCTGGACCGTAAGTGCTCAATAGATATATATCTGTGTATATTTATGTTTATATATTTTGTGTAATTTCATAGTATGTCTCGCTGCTGCTGGTGCTGCTCGTACTCATAGGCGTCTTCATCTTCTTCAATAAGCGCGATGTATTTAAGAAGTATGCCATTAAAACGGTTGAGGATCATTGGCAACTGGAATTAACCAGGCCGGGCAGCATGGATCTGATTCAGAAGACAGTTAGTATTGAATTTTTTTTAAAGTATTTGCAAATTTACTAAATCATCTCTCATAGTACTCATGCTGTGGACGTTATGGAGCTGCTGATTATATTGCCATCGGACATAGAAATAATACAGTGCCGTCGAGTTGTTGTAAGGGCAACAATTGCTTGAATCCATTGAACGTCTATCCAGATGGCTGTCTGAGCAAAGTGGAGGTGGCCTTCGCCGATGAGGCCAGCACATCGCGTTACTGTGAATGGGGCCTGCTGGGCTTCGATGTAAGTGCTTTGGTTCCCCTCTTTGTACTCGTTTAGTCTAACAATTTTGTCTTCTTTTAGCTGGTAATACTCGGATTGGCCATCATTCTTGCTATACACTATTCGAATCGCAGGCGCCGCTATAACTACTAATAGTGTCTAATTAGTCATAATAGTCAATCGAATCGTACTCGTAGTACCTCAATTATAAGTGTCACCAATGTACCTTCTTCAAACTGCTTTGCGCCATGTGTTCACTTGCCAAGCAACCCAATGAATAAAATATTAACTAAACTCGAATAAACAAATTCACTTGATTGCATTTTCAACATTTTGAGTAGCGGCTTGGGTTCCACAGTCCAAGCGCTTCCAATCAATTAAGCAAAGCAATCGAAACGTGGGGGTAAAAAGCAGAAGAGAAAAAAATAAATAAAAATGAAAGAAAATCATGAAGCTCCAATGACGACACGCTTGATGGAGTTTTCATGCCAAGTGGCGGGAAAACAGCTGGCATGGCTTTATTCCCAAAACCGATAGCAAATGACAGAAGTTAGAGAAAGATAGAGGGAAGGGAGAGGGGACAATAAGACCAGAGTGGGGTATATCGTTTTGTGGCTTATTGAATCATGATAACGGTTGGGTGCATTCAGAGCAAATGAAAAACGATTTCTAATCAGATTTGCGGTCAGATTGACATACCTACGAGTATATACTTACATATAGATAAACTCTTCATTTGTTAATAAACATTACTCATTTATAGTTATATAAATCCTATGTCAAGACGTGAAAACATCAAGATCATAAGTGCTTTATATTTATTATTGCTTTTAAATTGCTACGCATTTGGCAAAAGGTGACAGAGCAGAGTCTACAGTCTGAATAACTACTTCAGGCTTCTTTATTCTATTTAACTCCCTCTGGATAACAGCTTCCGCCTACTTTACTCTGCTCTAGTCCATCTGGATAACTCTTACCGACTACTCTACTCCCTCTGAATAACGACTCAAGACTACTCTACTCACTCAACTCCATCTGGATAACAACTCCCGACTATTCTACTCTCTTCTACCCCTTCTGGATAACATCATGCATAGAGCAGAGCTATTTAGCTAAAGAAGCCCTACTTAGCTCGCATGCCCAAAAGAATGCTGCATGAATCGAAATAAAAAGTTGCAGCTCTTATACTTATTTATTGTTATACTTGATGAACTGATTGATTGAGTGCTTGAGAGTGACGTCACAGCAATCAGCGCTCATCTGCGCGAGCGCATTGACGCTCTCTCTTGAAAATTTCATACGGGTCTGCTGCTGCTGCGCATGTGTGTGTGTGAGCGTGTGAGGGAGTGTGTGTGTGTGTGCGAAGCATTTTGAATGTGGAAAATAACGAACATTTTTATTCGGATTCAGTTTGCAAGCAAACGCTGAACGCGACAGACTCTTCGAAACGGATTTAAAGCAAAAAAAATATATATTAAACAAAAGAAAAAAGGGAATTTATTTTGTTATTTCGAAAGTAAACAAGCGCGCTTTGTTGATTCGGAAGTCAAGAGGTTAAGAAAGTTTGTATGCTGTGATATTCGACACAATGAGAACATATTCATATGCTAATGAGCGCGAGCTAATTAAGTGCAATCAGCAATTGGAATAAACACAAAGAGAATAATTTCATTTTCAGAGTGAAAAATAAAGAACAAATTCAATTTTAAATTGAATGTTTTGAAATAGTTTGTTTTATGTATTATCTACTTTAATATAGTTTTTATGTTCTAAAATATTTCATAATAAAAATAAAAGTGTTGATATATTTTAACGATATTTTGTATTTTTAATTTTCAGCCTGTCAAATTTAAATCTTTAAAAATGGGCTGCGCCACAACCAGCGTCAAGATTACCTCAATCGTGCTGAATGCCATTTTGGCGGTAAGATTTTATTTTATTTTTAATATATATATATATATATATATATGACTGAGTAAATTATGCAAATATACAATTATATACAGACATACAAACGCATCTGTACGAAATGTAATTTATGTATATTTCAATGACATTTATTAGTTCACTGATGCATTCGAATTTGAATCAGAAAAGGAAATAAGCCACTTGCAAGCATGATGTCATGTGCAAGCAGAACGAAAGCGAAATGAAATCTGTTTTGGTCAAAAATTTATTATAATATATATATCTATTATTTAGCCAGATAGTAGTTCTGCAAGATGCTAATAGACACGAAAATTCCCGTGCACATGGCCTCAATGCTGTCGCTGCTGAGCCACTTTTAGCTGACCGTGTTGTATTTTTAATATATATTTTGTCATTTGTCAGTTTCACACACTTTAGCCACGTCGTCGACAGGTCTTTGGCCAACACACACGCACACATAGAGCGCCTCCTTTCTCCTGCCTAGACAACCCCTTGTTGTTACCATGGCTAGCACTGTTTACACTTGCAGCTTTTGTTTTGTTTTGAAGTCGAGTATTGTGCTCGGTGGAAATGTGTGTATAAATGCCTGTTTGCCACAATTGCACCACAATTTCTTTTCTGGCTGGTACTGGATGATGTCATGACCCACTACTTATTTGTAGTTTGACCTATATACAACGTTATCCGAATCCAGGCTAGCTCAGGGCTCAACCCCCAATTGGATTACGGGGTGTGCTTGGCACAAACAACAACAACAACAACAGCCCCCAAACGTTAACCAACCAATTGATTGTCTTGTTTTTAGCAAAGTGAAAGAGCGCAGAAACTGTCGATGATTAGATACTCTTTTATATTATTAGTCAAGAAATATAAGCCTAATATACCTACATGATCGTGTATATATGATTTATATCAATTAACTGCTAGGGTATATAAATTTGTCATGCAACCAATTACTAGAAAGAGCGAATTGAAGCAGAAGCTGTAGAAGTTTAGATACCCTTTAGCAGTAATTTTTCGTACGGGGTAGATGAGTTCATATTTGCCAAGAAAAATATTTATAATTTACCTGGAAGATTTAGATATGTATTTATGTTTATAGTGCATTTACAAGTACATTTTACTGTGAGGGCATAACTCATATTCGTCAAGTATATTGTTTTTAGTTTTATATCTTACCTAGATGAGCTCATAGAATACATCTACCAAAACTGCAATATCTATAGCTAAATGCATTCTGAGCTATTTACTTTAATGTACATCATAAAAATATTTTAATACCCTCTCTCGGCTAGGGTATATAAATCACTCAAGTGTCGCGCTTTGTGGTTCTATGCTACACATATAAGGCATCTCTATCTCTATATGCGACATGCATATATATATATATCATTTAAAAAAACCTCAATTAAAGTGCTACAGCGTTTCGATTTCGATTCATTCCAAATGCACTTGGACCTTGTCATCATAACATATATACCATATATATCTATATCTATATATATAATATATATCATATATATATTATCATGCAAATGACTCGTGAGAATTTCCAGTTGAATTTCCGTTTATCTTACAGTTCCTGGCAGTGGGTGCAATTGGCTGGATCGCGTTCAATGCAGATACGGAGAGCGAGGAATTCGTTATCGCCGCCTACGTGGCATGCGCGATAATTGTGCTGTTCGCCTTTCTGGGCATATTTGCGGCAGTACGCGAATCGGTTTGCTTGACCGCAACGGTAGGTTATTGAACCGGCTAATTAGCGAGACAGAGAGAGTGAGAGAGAGTAACCACTGTAATTACTTTGTTCGTTTGCAGAGCGCTGTGTTCCTGCTGCTGCTGGCCATACCGCAAATTGTGAGCACCTTTATGTTTCTGCATCAGTTTGAGGTGCAGAGCGCCCAGACCACAGTCGAGCTGGCCTGGCAAGCCAACAACATGGACGGCCTGCAGCAGAAGTACGAGTGCTGCGGCAAGAACAGCGCCCAAGACTATATCCATCTGCGCCAATTGATACCGCCCAGCTGCTATACCAATCTAGATCAGCTGCCGGAGCATCTGTATGTCGAGGGCTGCATCGAGAAGCTGCAGAGCCGCTATGAGAGTGACAAGCGACGCTTCATCATTGTCTCCTGGGTGCTGGTGGCCTTTGAGGTAACTGTTGCTCTACTTAATTCTAATATAAATTTCTAATTGAATTTCCTAATGAATGTGTGAATTGTTTCTCTATTCCCCAACTGCAGTTGCTGTGCTTTGTTATGGCCGTTTTCCTGGCCATTAGTTTCCGCAACAAGCAGCGGCGTTTGCAATTTTAATGGCCAACTATAACCGAATGACAAGTACAAAAACTGGGCTAAACTCTAGCCACGCCCACTGGGCTAAATGATAATTAAGTATTGGATTTGTGCTTTGGATATTCGAGCATAAATATTTACCAAAAATATAATAATAATAATAATAATATATGCATAAAATTCATAAGCTTAAACTTTTACTACAACTGCTGCAACCTAAGCTAAGTAATTAAATCAATTTTTTATTATTTATAATTTAATTAAATTATTTAAAAAGGCAAATAAAACTATATATGTATGTGTTCTACAAAGGAAAGATGTTTCTGTGGAAGGGCGTACAAAACGGCAAAAAAAAGATTATATAGAAAATTAAATGTTTTTTATGATAAAGTATATCAATCTGGCTAAAATCACTGCCCAAATTGGCATCAAATTTCATCAACATTTTTCCACAACATTTTTTATTGTTTTTTATTGAGCCACAAAAAGAAATTGCGTATACCACACGTGGTGCGAGCGCGTTCTCCAGTACAATTCCTCTGCGCAAAAGGCCTAGAACTTTGGTATGATATAGTATAAATAGAGCGACGTCATATATTCATGGCCAAAATGAAGCAAGAAATACGTAGCCAAAAGAAAATATGCGCTGGCAGAGGCAGACAACTTGTTGCTCATCCGCCTGCCTCAGACCATAGTATGTAAATCTGTATGTATATGAGCATGTAAATATGTATAGGTACGCATTTGTCGTATTTATGTGTTGTTTTCCTCTTTTTGGCATGCGCCTCGGCCAAAAACGAGGGCTGGCTAATTGATAAACAAGGCATGTGACTGAAGGAATGCCAAAACGATTGAACATTCTGTCAACTCAAAAAAAACTTTGGATAGTTTGCATTTCTCTCACTCAGAAATAGGTAGAGAATGAGTTAAAATTTATTGTTTTAATTATTAAATTATTAATATGGAAATACCCTAGTAATTATCGTGATGATAGGTATTTATTATAATAGGGAATAATATTAAATATTTATAGTTTTAGTTCTTTTTCTTGTGCGTGCGATGTGCTATTGTGCGACTCACACGATAGAGAACTGACTCTTTGCCAGGATCTATAGTGGCGATTACATAGCAAATTACGGCCAGGACTAAAACCATCAACAGGCTGAACCACAAAATAATGTTGAAAATGACCGGATAATCGGGATCATTAAAATTACCAAAGGGATTTGTATTATTGGCCGTCTTCGTAGAACGTCCCGAAATGTCTGTGATCTGCTTTCTATCTGTGGTCTGCACAAAGAGCACCGAATCCGTAATCATCTTGGCTGCAGTTAGTAGGCGAAAATTCGCTTGTTGAATAATCTTTTTGGCCTCGTTCAGCAGACTATATTTGTTGGTCTTGACAATGTTTTGCAACGAGATGCGTATGACGATCACTTGCGAAGGCTTTAACAGATTGGCCAAGTTCTCACTGATGGCATGCATATAGCCGACTTCCTCAAGGAATTGGCGATGCATCTCATACTCGAGTGGCTTGAAATATTGTATGGGCTTGGCTATGGGCACAGCGTTATCGCCAAAGTAATGTTCATATTTCTCTACACCAAGAGTATGATTAATGAAGTTCAAATCATATACGGTCTTTGGATTAAGTTCGGCAATGAAATTGTCAATGGAATCCAGAGCTTCCGAATTGAATAGATCATAGACTTTCAGAGTTTCCCATGCCGTTAACCTAAAAATACCTTGGATATGCACGACTATTATTGCAGTGGGACCCAAAGCAAATGGATCCTTGATGACCAAGCCCCTCCAATCACTGTCGCCACTCACAGTATGTCCTTGAGTAGCCAGCAGCACTTCACTCACGTAAAAGCTATCCAGTTGATCCTCGCCAATCCAATTTATTGACATAGGAGAATGCAACACTCTAAACTCACCATCGGCTTGTGTGCGAAAAATTAACAGGAAAAGAGTTAAGAAATTTAATAACATTTTGAATATTTCAGCTATGGCTTTTACTATTTAAGAAAGTTTAGAAACTGTGCTCATAGATAGAACCTGTTTGGCATTTTCTATAAATTCACTTTATAGAAATGGAAGCCTACTCTGTTTACTTCAATATTACTGATGTCCTTTGCCTTATCAACGTATCAAATAGCTTTGTGCTGCGCAATTTATCAATGAATGCTTATGTACTATATATATATATATATTATATATATATAAATATAGGACAAAAGCTCCTTTTCAGCGGGCAAAAGCTTTTGTCGACATCGTCGTGACATCATACCACCCACAAATGTTATGACCGCCAAGAGACACACATACTAACACACATTAATAGCACAACAAGTATTACGACTAGAAATTAAAATATTTGACTAAGAGATACTCTATGCTAAGTACATGAAATATATATTTAAATATAAATATTAAAATTGATATTAAAAACTCATTAAACTGAAAAGAATATTTTATAAAAAATATTTATTCTTTGGCCAAATTGAAAAATGTTAATAGAAAATTTAATTAAAATTATTATATATTTAAATAAAATTTAATTATAAATAACAAAGTTATTTAGCTAACTAAATACCATTAATAATCAATCTAAAAATATGATTAAAAAAAGAATATATTGATTATTTGAAGCACTTGCTCAGCTAGCCCAACACAATGCGAGGTAGCACTTGAACGTTGATTTCTTGGGAGAAGCCATCAACAGCCAAAAGCTAGCTGAATGTCGGACTGTCGCTTCGCCCTATTGTCTGGGCTGGTGGCCTTTTATGTTTTGGAGGGGGCGCCACAATTTCAAAAAATAAATGCGCGTCGCTTAGTCGCAATTCAACCTGTATGGCTAAAGGGCTGGAGCTGGAGCGTGTTTATTATTTATATATTAGAAACAGAGGCTGAAGGAAATTGAACGCACTATCGATTGATTTGGTTTTGTGAACATGGCCAGTCGCGTCGCTTGTCTGAAAGTCCTGCTCATTGTTCTAAATGTGCTATTAACGGTGCGTATACGTAATACTTATATACTCTGTGTCAGCATTAACGGCCCAGTTAATTTCTAGCTGGTTGGCGTCGCGTTCATTGCGTTCTCTGTTTATGAGTTGAACAACGTTTCGGCGGGCACTTTTCAGCACATTGCAATTGTGGTGCAGATCTTTGTGGGCTCGTTTGTGGTGCTCAGCTCGTTTCTCGGTTGTTTCGCTGGCGCACGTCTCTCCCTGAGCCTCATTTGGAGTGTAAGTGATTAGCAATTTTTATAGAATATCACTTAATACGCTCTTCCTGCAGTTTGTCAGCTGCATGCTGATATTGATTGGCTTGCAGGTCTATATAATCGTCGCAGCTCATGTCACGGACTATGTGGAACGATCACGAACTGATTTCCAGGCTCTTTGGGCGGATCAGCGTCGCAGTATAGAGAGAATTGCCTTTATCGAGCAGAAGGTGAGCTGGAGAAAAGTTTGAATAACTGGTTATTTATGAATTTCTTTGACAGTACACATGTTGCGGCCAGAGCGGTCCACAGGACTATATACTGCAAGGTGTTGGCTTTCCACTCAGTTGTTATGAGAATAAGGAAAGAGTGCAGAGTAAACTCTATGGCAACGGCTGCTTGGAGGCTGTGCAGTCACATGCCACTGATAATCTCATCTACGGGCTGATCAGCAAATGGCTGCTCTTCGTGCTAGAGGCAAGTTGACCTTAACACCAATTCAGTTGAATAATTTATGGCTAGCTTAGAAGGGCTAAGAATAGAATTTATTAAATATTTTGTTATAAAATTGTAATAGTCTTACAGAGAGTATGTTGGCTAGAGAAGGTGTCAAGTAGTAGATCATGAGGTATTATTATAGTAGTATATTCCAGAATAGTCCGTCTGCATATCTTCACTCTCTCTCTCTCTCTCACACTCTATGTGCAAGGATATTCAATCTTCTGTTTGTTTCTCCTAGACTTTTATTGAAATTTGAACAAATTCATGGTACATTAGCTATTTTCTTGACATTATATATTTGTAAGTGTATTCAAAATTCAGCACATGAACGTTTCTATCTTGTATCTTAAATCATTTTACCTTCTGTCTTCCATCTTTTCCAGCTTTGCGCTTTGGGCGCAGCCACCCACTTGGGCATCACAGTGCGCAATAAACAGCGGCGCGAGCGTTTTTGAAAAGGTTTCCCAATTGGCCATTAGCTCATAATGCAGTTGAAAACTTAAAAGTAGCATCCTTAAGTGTTGGCATTTTACAATATACAAATATCGTGCGAAACGAAACTCAATTGATACGATACGATACGATACAATTAAATGGTCTATAAATTTGTAAATTGTGTTTTCCTATCTTTGTGTATTCCAAAACTACTTATAGATATAGACAGCATAGCTGAGTAGATGCGTCTAAGTAGATAGATATATGGGCTGCCTATAAAGACGTATATAAAAATACATGGGAAACTTGCGAACGTCTCTGTGCGGGACCTGGGCGGGACAGCTGCTGGGGATGTGTCTCTTGAGTAACGACCAAAAAGAAAAAAAAAAGAAAATGGCAAAAAAGAAAAACCGACCGTACGGCAACCACTCAACGCTTTTGTAAACATTTCGCAGTTCTTCTTCAAACTGAACGAGTTGAGTTCTCTTGGCAGCCGAAAAAGCATTAACAGAAGCGCGCGCGTCTTCGTACGGATTGGAGATTCTACATACAGCGCGACGCAGGCCATAAAACAATTATTTAAAAAACATATAAAAAACTAAGAAAATAAATAGAGTGCATATTTTAGCATAAATCTAAGACGAATTAGTTGCTGCTACCAACAATGCCCACATTGCAGGTGTGTCTGCAATGGACGGCCGTGGTGTTCAATACATTTACTTTGGTGAGTTTTGTGCTTTATTTTCTTAATTAATAAATTTTTAGCCATCATTTTGCTGTATAAATAAAAACATGTGTATAAAAATAAAAGCTCTGCTGACATATGTAGGCTCATTAGCATTTAAACAAATTTTTCACAAGTTTTTCCATTAACAAGTAGTTTGCCGCTTGACTCACACTGCGTATGAGTAATATGCTCATTAAGCGACACAGTGCGTATAAGTAATATGCGTTTAAGGCTTGACGAGGCTGCACAGCTACATACATAAGCTATATATAATTAAGCTCATTTAGGTAACAATCAATTTACTTTTAATTATTGCTGATATATATTTATAATTATATATGTATATGTATATATTTAGCCTTTATGTATATAGCCAATTTGGCAGCAAACAAATCTCCTGCTTCCATTGCGCCCAGACAAGTTGTCACTTTACTTATTTTTAATTATTGCTACATTTTTCGCACTTATGTCTGTGTGTGAGATGATGTCTCTGTGTGTCTGCGTCTCGCTGGGCATTTAAAAATAAAGCCGCCAGTAATTCCATGCGTTAATATTTGCTTTTATTTTGGCCTGACAAAACGACAGCCAACATTTTGATTGTATTTTCTCATTAATATTTTTTGGCTTCATTTCTGTTTTAAATTTGATTTTCCTTTTTTCTTTTTGTTTGTTTTGTGACGCGTTGTTAATTCACATGATTTTTATTTTGTTCATTAATTTCTGCTTTTATGTTCTCAGCTAATTGGCAGCCTGGCTACGTTAGCCGGCGTCTACGAGTTGCTCTATAAACTGGACGAGGGCTCTGCAACTCACATTGATTTCGAGAAGATCAGGCAATTGGCCATGGCTGGTGGCCTCATCCTGGCTGCTGTGATCGGCTGCTCGGGCGCATTTCTCGGCTCCATCAAGGTGCTGGTGGTGGTGCGTATGATAGATGAGTTATAAATGAGCAAAATTAACGTATTTTTTATACTCAGCACTTGGTTTTGATGGTCTGTTTGATTGCCTCTCACGTTTATCGGCTGGTGCATTACAATGAGGCCAGACACGTGAATACCACAGAGGAGTTTGTCATGGGCATTTGGCTAAAGGAGCTGTCGCATTCCGGTGCTATGCATCAACTGGAGCAGAGGGTAAGATCAATGTGAATACAAAGAAGTTATATAATAGAAATATTTATTGCTCTAGTATGAGTGCTGCGGCAACAAAGGGTTCTCAGATTATACGACCACCATGCGAGCGCCTCAAAGCTGTTTTCATACCATGGATGGAGTACATGCGCTCTATCCCTATACAGAGGGCTGCATGTCAGCCGTGAAACGTGCCCATTTGCTTACCTATCGCTTTGAGAAGTGGGTGCACTGTGGACTTATTGGCTATGAAGTGAGTCCTATCATATCGATTATAACTTATCCTTTCTTATATATATATATATATATGTATTTCTCTTTTACAGATTGTAGGCATTATTTTGGGCATTACGCTGTGCTGTCAGCTGACCAACAAACCACGTCGCTATGCCTACTAGCACTTACGATTTGTTATATAATACAATAAACGACTTATTTGATATGATCTCTAAACTCAGACATTGTCCAGCAGCTGGGCACGGGAGCCGACATGATTGGCACGTGGCTCGCGGCGCACACCTGGCGGCACCTGTTGTCGTGCGAGTCGCTCGCGCCGTCTCAGCTTATAAAGTAGCCCGCTCAACACAATCGTCTGCACCAGTATAAACATCTGTGGGTATACAAATAATTTGTTGTTGTCATTGAAGGTCAGTGAACTGGCCGCTGCGACTGGGCTTTACCTCAAGGCCAATGATGCACCACATGAAGAGCTTATCGCGCTGCTCTATGCGACTGTGGCTATGCTTCAATGTCGTTTGGCAGCCGCGTGTAAAAAGCGGTTCATCGCTGCCAAGCTGATAACAGCTTTTGGGTATGGACAAATGCATAGCCTTGTAGTCGCTGGCATTGTTGTAACCGCAGCATTGGTGCTGCTGCTCATACTGCTGCATCAATTGCGGCTGCTTCTCCAAGTCATGCCAGGCAGTTGTCAGCTCCAGCTGCTGCGAAGTGCCTCTATAGCGATTGTGCGGCTGATAGTTGTGCAGCTGTAAATACTCCAAACCGAGCACGATCAAAATGAAGCAGGTAAACTAAAAGGTGAAGCAGATGAGCATAAATTATTTAGATATACATAAATCATGTTCACTCACGATTATATTCACACTAAGCAAATCACAGACCAGGCCATAGCAGCCAAATATGATTATGGTGCAGATGGTAGCACCAATCACCAGACTTTCCACAAAGTACGTATGCTCTGGTGTATTGGGTTGCGCCATTTGCAGACCCAATCCACCTGCAGACATTACGCCTATGGCCAGCAGCTATAAGAGAATAATTAATTGATATTTAATAGCCAACAGATGCAAAGTGCAAGCTCACCATATACAGCAAATTGGACAAGAGTCCGGTGTACTTAATTGTGTTGTAGCAGCAGATCATTGTGCGAATGTGACAATCTGCAGCGGTTGCTTTCATTTTAAGGCAGATGCAAGAGCTCATAATCTATATAGACTATATATACAATTATAATATAAAAGGTGAAGATAGCACAGTGACACTTTCTACGTTATTTTTCGTTTTTATTAAAGTGTTATATAAAATGTAAAGTATTTGTTACTTTTTTTGTTTTTGTTTTTGTTTTTTTTTTTGCTTTTCTTGTGTTGGCTTAAAATTTCCTAAAAATTTGCACTTAATAAATATGACATAGAATTGCATAGAGTACCAATAAAGTTGGAGAAAAGCTCCCAGGCAAACACTCAAAACAATTCAAGTGGGCGTATCCCGGTGTACAATATACGAACAACTGATTGCGTTCGCGTTTGTGAGTGTGTCGGGGGGTCGTTAAACAATTTCAATAAATATCACATTGTGTTAGATCGCTGGCAGGGGATTAGTTTCGTTTGAATATAAAAAATGTAGCTTCACATGCGCCATGGCAGTGGTATAAGTCCCCATTTCTGTGTTATATCCTTGAAGTTACATTCCATACTAAGCACCACCTTTTCCACCTTCTGGCTGCGTGTATTTGTCGCCGACTTGAGCGTAAGGCATAGCTTTGTCTCACGATGCGAAATCTGTTGGGTCTGTAAGGGAGGGTAAGTAAACACAGATTAGCTTGTAATTAATTAAGAAACTGTCTGTCTGATTACTCACATCCATGTCATAGGTCCACTGTTGACTTGGATCGGTAATGCACTGCGTCAGCATCACATTGGAGCTCGTTGCATTCCGATTTTTCAGCAGCTTGAATGCCCCGCTTTTGGGCGGGCGATAGGTGAGGCAAACATTATCATTTGTCATTATCTGACCCTTGGGCGTAATGACGAACATGTCCATTGTTTGTGCATGCGACGAACAATCGCCCACTGTCACCGGCTGCAGCGAGGTGCGCGGCGCATCTTCCTGTAGTGGACGCAGACACTTATCGCGCTCCAGGTCAATTAGCGACATAAATTCCTCGGCCTTGCTGTCGATCTCCTCAAAGGCGCGCTTCCATTCACGCGATAGCGCTCGTCCCGGCAAGTTCTTCATGTGTTTACTGTACGCCTGTGCGCATTCCGTCTCGCCATCCAGCCATATAATTTTGCCAAAGAAACGATCCGGAGCGGGAAAGAAATGCTCTGGCCATATATTCTCGAGGTACCAGGAGAATGGCTTGCACTGCAGTTTCTCGCGCAATGCCAAACGCTCCGTCACATTCACCTTGTCCCGTGCGCTTAGCGAGAGGCCAGCCGTATAGAGCATCACAAAGTATTGCCAGTCGTCCATCCAGACAGTTGCAGCGCGTGCCAGATTCGAGGTGAGTACCTCGCTCATGCCGCCAGGAAAGGTGTACGGTGTGCTGCTGCGGAATATGTGACCCACGTGGGAGCAGGGACTGATCTCGATGCGTCCGCCACATTGCCAAATGCGAAAAGACATCTCCACATTCTCGCCGCCCCAGATGCGCATATCACTATCATAGGCGCCCATTTCGTAAAAGTACTTGCGATCGATGGCAAACAATCCGCCAGCCATGCCCGGCGTGGCTATAGGAGCCGTGCTGTCTTTGCCGTCCTTTACGCTAATTTGTCTTTGCTTGCGATCGGAGGAGAACCAGCGGAAGCTCAGCTGCCAATTGAAGGCGCCCCAATGATTCTCAAAGGTTTTCGTATAGCTAAAATTGTCATCCGATATGATGTCTATTACTGGACAAATGACAACCTTGCGGGATTCTTGGATGCGTGCCAGCAGCGGCTCTAGCCAGCCACGTGAGCATTCGCAGTGTGCGTCCAAAAAGGTAAGCACATCTCCACGTGCATGCTGGGCGCCCATTAGGCGAGCAGGCACCAAGCCGCTGCGCTCCTTCATGCGATACAAGCGCGTGGGCACCTTTAACACTTGGATGTACGCGTCTAGCTGACGCTTTAAAAAGGCTATAAAAGTAAATCGTCGGTGATTAGCAAAGTAAAAGCTTTTATGAGTCAAAGGCTACTTACAGCGATCGCTGGCATCGTCTACTAAAATGATTTCCTTAAGCAGTTGTCGCGGCGAACGATTTATGACGCTCGTAATCGTGCGCAGCAGCACAGACCAGGCCTCGTTGTGGAAGACAATGATGACCGAAGTGGTGGGCATGCTCTGTGTATAACGCTTGTCGCGACATCTAGAAGGAGAGAGAGGGGCATGCATATATATTGAATCTTTAGTTGATGTTATAAATTTTCCACTCTCTACTTACTCATTCGTTCTGTAGTCCTTGAGAGTTCTATTTAGTGGTATGCGATCGCTGGCCAATATATTAAAGCTATTCAGCTTGAAGAAGCGCTGCATACGAAAACGATCTCGCAATGGAATTATTACGGGTCGGCCATCGGCGCCCTCGCCCTGTTTAGGCTCGAACTGGTTAATGTTGTAATCATCTGCAAATGTATAGTCATTGAACATTTAAGTTGTTTTTATCTATTTTGTTGTAGTCTATGTTGTTGTTGTTGCTGTGATTGTGTATTGTGTCATTGATGTGGTTTAATAACCTGCAGTCATATTGCTGAAGATGTCTCCCTTGCCAATATAGTGAGCCACAATGTTTTTATACGGCCAGAGCGAGCGTCGTTTTGGCGGCGGTTTTGGATGACTTCGCACGATGAGTGGATCCGACAAAGATAAATAAATAAATAAATAAAAATACAAACAAACAAACAAAAGATGACAATGGCAATAATGTTGGGCAGTTAACAATACAAGTAGAAATGCAAAATAGCCACGGTTAAGAAAAAAAATCGAAAGCAAGGCTGGAAATGGAGATGAAGATGAAGTCGAGTCAACCCACTCGAGTGTAACAACCAGCCACTTGCAACATCAGCTAAGCAGCCAAAGAAGCTAGTGAGATAGTCAGTTAGTCGGTGAGTCGGTTGGCCAGATAGTCAGCAGCTAACTAGCTAACTAGTAGTTAGTCAGATAGTCAGCTAGTCAGATAGTCAGTTAGTCAGTACTCAGTTAATCAGCTAGCTAGGTTGGCAGTCAGTTTGTCTGCCATTCAGACAGTCAGTCAGTCAGCTAGTCAGCTCTTCTGCTATTCAGCCAGCCAGCTAGTCAGTCAGTCAGCTCGTCTGTCATTCAGCTCGTCTGTCATTCAGCTAGTTTGCCATTCAGCCAGCCAGTCAGTCAGCCAGCTAACCAACCAACCAACACTATTTGCCTTGAAGGAAATTATGCAATGGCACTGCAGCGAAATGAAGTTTTAGAGTTTGCAATCGAAGTCAGGTTGCAACTTCGTGGCAAAAAATTTGTAAAATTTGTGAAAATTTCACTATTTTCATAGTTAAACAATAATACAATGGAATATATTCAAATATTCACTGGGCTCACTCACCGCGGTTCTGCGTCAGTGTTTTGTATACTTGACACATATAAATTTATGCTAATTGCAAACATGAAGAATGCAAAAAACAACAAAAACAGGTAAAGTAGCCAAAGCTTCTTTAGCTGCTGGAAACGCAGACCCATTTTGACGTGTATAGCTTGAAACGTTATTTATTTTCTTTTTCTACTTGGGAGCTGTCCGTGCGCACACGTTGTTGTTGCCTTCAGCTACGCTGTGCTAATGACCGGCAACAATATCCGAACCTCTCTTTGTGGGCTATACGAATTGATCTCTTCTTTATAAATTTTTGTTGGGCCGTGGAGTTGTCCGCTGCGAGCGTCGTCGAACTTGGCCGCGACTAATGCACTGTATACAACTTATACACCTTATACACTATGCGCGGCGTGTGTGAGTGTGTATTAATTGACAACACGTTATGAATACATGCTGGTCGAATGCTGCAAACTCCGCTTTTAAAGCGGAAAACTAGTTAAGCGCACTGCCAATAATTTTATGATGTTGATATTTGTAAACAACATATCGATAACGCGAGCGATAGACTGTGGCGGTCGGCTAATATATTAAGGCACACAGGTGGCAACGCTGTGGCGCGCTGCTGAAATTCAAACGATAAGGCGTGTATTTATTTAAGCAATTTGTATATATGGCTATAAAGCAGCTGCTTCATTTTAATAAGCCTTTCATTAATCATTTAATTAAAATATCTTGTTTTAGGTAGAATTTACCATTTTTATGCACAAACAAAAATTTCACAATACTAGCTAGCTAAAAACACAACAGGTGGCGCTCTTTTCAGTTTTTTTTTTTAGTTTTTAAACAGAAAAAAGAATAAAATTATATACAAAACAAAAAGTATGCTTTTTGTACAACTTTGAATACTGTTTACGTTGTTAACCATGGGTTTGAACTAACGATAAGGACGTCTACGCTCCGCATTTTGTAATGTTATGGCAAACAGCCCGGCAACCATGACAGTTAGTAACTGCAATTTGAATTAGTTAATGAAGTTGCTATAGAAGTAGTGTATAGATAGACAAAACCTACTTCCAGACCCACAACAGACCAATCACTGATGCGCTCATAGCGGGTGCCCATGACATAGGCAGCGGCCAGCCGTTGGTTACAGCCCACGGTATATAAATCTGTTGCAATGCTCGAATTCTGATTCAAATAACAGCTAGCAGGCACACGCAATCTACTCGAAGCATAGTCCAGAGGGCCTGTTTTGCCACAGCAGTGATACTAGAACAAGAAATATTAATTAAACTTAAGTAATATAGCTATAGTTCAACTTACCTTGATTTCATAATAGGACATGCTGTCATTGCTGTACAGCTGCTGCTGCCAGGCACTGTAGATGGTCTCATTGGCCAGCAGCTGAAAGTTGATTGGTTGTGCGAATATAACGGTAATTTGTGCGCATATCAATGCTAACAAAATGGCGACATACTTAAAGAAGAAATATATATATATTTATATAGGCGCACACAAAAACTTCTGCTACTTACAATCCAGTTGAGGCGAATATTCTCACGCAGCGCCGCAATGCAGCCAAAGATGGTGCTGCCGAAGAGCAGGATACCCAACACTATGCCCAATATGCAGGGTATGCGTATGGCTTGACTGTGTGTAAACACTGCTAGGGCATACGAGCAAGCTGCTATGGATAGAGCGCCAAAGACCTAATAGAAATGAACAGCTATCAACTATCAGGTTAACTGATAACTCTTGATATATTAGCTCAACACTCACACAGCAGAGAAAATCCAATACGAACGAGGATATTTTCAGCGTTTTCGTGCCGCAACTCATGTTTTTCCCTCGTGTGTGCGAATATTCGAACAAGTTTAAATCAACTGAGCACGAGGAAAATGAATATAATACCAAAATCAAACACAACACACGAATGTTATTTTTGCGCTGTGTCCATTTTCATAGCTTAGAGGCATTGAGATAACACAAATAACATGTAGAAGCTCCCCAGCTCTAGCTGATAAGGCGATAACAGAGCGAAACAGCTGTGCCGCAGCGTCAACAATTTATCGCTCAAATTTACGATTGGCTAGATCGTAGTACTCTTCTATATGTATGTATATATATATATTTCAGCTATTGCACTCAACTCATAATTAGCCAGCATGTTTGATATGCACTCCAAAGGTGCCAGCTGCTAAACACAACAAAATTGAACAATTATATATATGTATGTAGATAGGTATATGTATATACATATAAATTTTTGTGAGTTAGTCAACATTGTCAACATTTAATATCAGTTATCTTTATGTGTGTGTGGCATTAGCAAGCTCTGTTATCTGCAAATTAGCTTAGACAACGCTCAGTCAATGGCTCAGGGTCAAGCTACAAACTAGGGGTAGGCTAGACTGTGTATTACCCTGACTTTCAAGAGTATTTGAGTCTTATTTTCCATCTAGGTAGACTTGACTGTGTGTTACCCTAACTTTTAAGAATATTTTACTTTCTTTTGCCATCTATTCGAATTGTGTTCCAATTTTGATTTAATTTGTAATTCCTTTTCACATCAACTTTATTCCTCTTCAGTTTTGGTCTCTTGTACTTTATTCCAACATATATTTCAGCTATATTCCACTTATAGATAACACCTATATATCATTTGTATGCCACTTGAAAGCATGCATATAGATGTGATCTATAAGTAAAATCAAACTTGTATTTTGATTAAAGTTTGTTACTTATGGTTTGATGTATTCCTCGTCTATTTCAACTCGATTTCATTTCCACATTCAGCTCACATTTCACTCATATTCCACTTAAATGTATATTTTTGATTTCTCTTTCATATATGTGACTTTACTTAAATTGTACTCACCTTGTACTTCACTCATAGCATATTCCACTTGTCCTTCACTTTCATTCTTAAGTTCTTTACTTAAAGTATTATATACCCACTAGTTAGGTACATTTACAATGAAATCATCTCAATCATATTTATGGGCGTGTCCGTGCAACAAAGTCAACTATATCAGAGTCAAGGAAACGACTCACCATTCGCTATATTGAGTTAACCAGAAATGTGGGGCTTTGGTAAATATCTGATAAGCATAGTATCTAGGGCTTTGCTGCCCAATGGCAATGTGTTATTTCTCTCAGTGTACGCGCTGCTCGCTTATTATTATTTTTATGTTCACTTTTTTTTTTTGTATTTTAAACGCCGTCACACAATAACTTCCCATACAATTATTATCGCAACTAACTGACGGTGAAGCGGCACTCGGCTGTTTTTTAGTAATTCAGTCTAAAAAAAGTCGTCAACGACGGAGGTGCATCGATCGATTTGATACAGAGTTTTGTTTTCCATAACATCCTAACCAATATAGAACAATAGCAAAATGGGTTGTGCAACGGCAACGATCAAATATCTTGTCTTCATATTCAACGCTCTCTGCGCGGTGAGTAATAAATGAAAAAAAACAACAAAATAAAAATTGTAATTAAGTCAAACTGAATCGCAGTTAGTCAGCGTCAAAGTTCAGCCAATTTTTTTTTTTTGGTTATCAGCGGTACTCGAACGTCTATATATATAGATATATGATGTATGGGTTTTGAGTGTACATAGTATTTATGTACCTATAGATAGGAGCCTGGGTGCGGCACAAGACTTTCCAAAAGCTGTTTACCTGCCTGACACACACTCCTATCTAAGTGGAACAGAGTCTTATTTCATAACCGATTTCCTCAACTTGAACTTAATTGCGTTTTTTAATAATTTTCGTTTTCAGATTTTGGGCATTAGCGTCGTTGTGGTCAATTCGATTGCCCTTAAAGATGTTGCCGAGGAGACACGCCCCATTGTTATATTCTTCATTGTGATCGGCTCGATTGTCTTCCTCATCTCATTCTTTGGTTGCTGTGGCGCCATCAAGCAAAGCTCATGCCTTACATGGATGGTAAGTAAATGAATTTGAATACTTCCATTCATATTTTTTAATTTCTATATATTTTTTTGTAGTACTCCATTATTATGCTGATCATTCTGGTGTTATCCTGTGTGCTGTGCTTTGCCTATGTGCAAAAAATTGATGAATCACAGATATCGCATGAACAACTGAATACTGCCTGGAATAAGCAGAAGAATGGCACTGATGCCATGGCCATCTATCAGACAACCGTAAGCTTTAAACCTTTATATTTGATATAATGACAGAATATCAGATTTAATTCTATTTAGATTTTTTCTGACTTTATTTGAATTATTTATTAGTAATAGAATATTTATATATGTATAAATATATACTAGAATTTTTCTGATACTTTTTATAAAAGTTTTATAAAGTAGAACATAGAAATTTAAATTTTTTACAAGTTATTTTTATATAAATTTATAAATTATCGGTTTAATTGAAAACTCTAGAATTTTTATATTATTATTATAATAAGTTTTAAGTTTTAAGAAATATATTTCTAATCATATTTTTCATTTTAACAGTTCAAATGCTGCGGCATAACTGGCCCCATTGACTATACGAAAGCGAATCTAACCATTCCGACTAGCTGTTATGTAACGAATAGCACTGCTACTACGTCCACCCACACAGTTTACCCCGATGGCTGCTTAAACAAATTGATCGATTTTTATGACCAGGCCATAAAATTGGTTAGGGTATTTGGCTGGATTTTGATAGCCGTTGAGGTATGCGAACTTATCTTATGTTATGTATATATTTACTCTATTGACTCAACCTTGACTATCTTTTTAAACTATTTTTTAGGCCGCCGCCTTTGTGTGTGCCACGATTTTGGGCATTCATTTCAACAACGAGCAACGTCGTTCCAGATATTAGGCTAGTGCCTAAATCAGTTCCATTTGTATTAAATTATACTCCAAAAATGTTCAAGAAGTTTGAGTAGAAGCTAATAAAGTATTTTAATTAAGCTAAATAATTATTGTTATTATTAGTTATTATTTCTATAAAAATGATTCATCTGAATACATTACAAAGTTCATTTGAGAGTGAGATAGAAAGTTGATATAATCAATTTACTACAAATAATCATATCATAGTTAAGGGCTATAGCTGTATGAGTTTTCAAGATAAGCGTCTTCTAGAGCTCATTCATGGCTTTAACAAAAAATTTAGTCTTAGTTAAGAGTTTTATTTTAGGTATACGATGGCATCCATTTACAGCTTTAGAGCAATCTGAGGCATGTCAAAAATTCTTCTTTTATAAATATATAATCATATTTTGATCTCTCAAACTACTTCATATTTCAAAATGCTGTCAGCCTACTTTTATGTATGATATTTTCTTAACCCCGTCAACCCACTTCTATCTATTATATTCTAACCCACATATCATATTTTCTTCGCTCAGCATGTGTCAAATGCAAACTTTTTGGCTAACAAAGCTAAACGGTGCACAACACATGCCGAGTTCTGATTTTTGTGGATTTTTAAATGCAATTCTTAAGTGGATATGTTCAACGCGAATTTAGGCACGCGATCACACTCACACGCACACACAAACACACTCACAAACCTGTCAGAGTAAACGGTTTTGCATGCAGTTGTGTCGACAGTTTATAACCTAAGTTTTTAATTGCCACACAGCTAGCTGAGTGTGTGTGTGTATGTGTGTGTGTGTGTGTAACATGCATATTACAAATATAATCTAAATTACTCAAAATAAATACAATTTAGACAACGCACACATAGAAACACTCAAACACACATATGAACCGCTCTATAAAACAGTCTGAGTTGTCCTTAGACATGCCACTGAAATCCAAGCTAGAAACTATTGAAGATACCATCTGTATGGGCAGGTGGGGTTAGGTGTAACTGCTTCTACAACCCTCTCTGCTGCTGCTGCTGCTGCTGCTGCTGCTGCTGTTGATATTCTCTAACCCTTTCTAAGCAAAGGTAGCAAACACCTTGGTTTACTGTTAGAGCAAGTGAGTGCGCGCTGCCTCGATTTTAGTTTTTTTCATACCCTAACTTTGATTTAGTAAAAGAGTATGTAACAGGCAGATGCCAGCATTGACTGTACTATATGGTATATATAGTCTTGATTGAGATCAACAGTCGATTTGATTCGATTCTATTCGTATGCTTATCAATCCGCCTGTTCGCATCTCTGAGCTAGTTGATATAGAAACTTATTAGATCAAGACACTTGTATGTTAAGTTAAGTTTATTTGAAATGATCCATAACTTTTAGTATTTAAATCGATATAAAATTTTAGTTATTGGATTCTATTCGCATAGATCAAGAGCTAGAGTCATCAAATGTTGAATAGGCACTCTTAAAGTACAGAGATATCTCAAAGGATGTTCGCAATCACAGCTCAGCCTAGTTACAGGGTATCTGCTAGTCGATCAACTTCACTTAGAGCACTCTTACTTATTTTTATTTTCATTTTTGGGGTTTGGCTTTGCGCTTTTATGTTTAGCGTAGTTAGAAGCCAGTCACATTTGAGACGAGCTCACGTGCAGTTTTGCCAAAAATATAATTCGGCTAACAGCCAGTCAGCCAGTCAGTCAGCCAGTTAGTCAGTCAGTCAGTCTATCAGTCAGTTCGTCAGTCGGTGAAAAGCGTAGCATAATTGGTGGCGCCTCATGAGTCGCATGCAAGCGTAAGTTTATATGCAAATAAAAGTCGTCAACATTTGCGTTTTGCGTGCTTGGCCTTGTGTGCGGGTGGCGGCAACAAAATTGGTTAATTTGTTGCCACCGTCGCTCCTTAATTTTGGCACATATTCACGTGTCGTAAACTTTGTGCTCGGCAGTTAGTAAACCCAGGTAACTGCCCCGAGGCAGACATTACAGTGAAACTTCCCCCTTAACAACTATTGCTGGCTGCACACGTGAATGTGAATGTGGTTCGACTGCTCTATTATATTTAGTTGCTCCACACACACACACACAGAGACACATTTACATTTTATTACTCAAGTAATAAAAGATTTATGGGTGCTGCTGCTGCGGCTACTGCTACGGTATTCATTTAATTTTCATATCTATTCTGGCATCTTTAAGCGTTAAAATTTAAAAAGGCAACTATAATTTGGAGAGGATGGTAGTTTCTGCTGAAGAAAGTCTGCAATAGAGACAAGGATAGGTCTTTCGAGAAAGAGAGAGTGAGAGAGGGGGCGAAGGAGATAGAGACAAAGTATCCCATCTGGGAACTAGAATGAAAACAAACAACAGAATGAAAGAGAGATAAGACGAGAAATAGAATGGGAGAGAGAGAGGACGATAGAGAGATAAATGGAGACGTGAGAGAGCGCAAGAGAGAGAAGGAGTGATAGAGAGAGAGAGAGAGAGAGAGAGAGAGAGAGAGAGAGAGAGAGAGAGAGTGAGCCAGCGAGAACAAAAACGAGAGAAAAGAGAAAGAGAGAGAGAGAGACAGATACGGAGAGAGGGATACGGAGAGAGGAAGAGAGAGAGAAAATTTTGAAATTGGTGGTAAACCTTAAAACAGGATACAATACAAGGAGGGAGAACAAGATAGATTATGTGAGTGAGACAAGAGGGCAAGAGACATACAGAGAGTAAGAGTAATAGAGGCAAATGTACAAGGTATAGATAGTATATCAAATGAAAGGGTAATAGACGACATATTATTCGGTCTATTAATCAAAAAGTCTACCAACACTCAGTCTTCAAACAAGCACTCAGATAAAAAATTACTATTTCAATATTATTAATAATGAGATATACAAAAATTTATACCGACTATTTATAAAAATTTCTCTTAATTTATAAATATAAATATATTCTTCGATGAACCAGACAGCCGTAGTGAGCTGTCAAAGTAATTGCAATCAATTTCGAACTGTTTATCAAATGATACAACTGTTCTATTTGACTGTTCAGCGCTGTCAGCATGTCACCAACATGCATTACCCATGCACTACCCCAACACAATTATAGTGCATTCGTTCGATTGTAAATATTGCTGCGGGTTTTATCAATTTAATAACTTCATAAATATATATGTATATATGTTTATAGGTATATATAGTAATAACTATCAGTTAACAGCAGCACGAACTTTGTATACGCTATAGCTGCGATATTTATACGAATTTTATGTTGGATTCGTGGGGCGTCGCTGTTTCGCCAAGTGTCGTAAATGCAATCAAAGTACTTGAACTTTGCCCGTAAACCGCACAATGGCCGCGATTTCGAACAGCCGGATGCGCCACCTCGCTAAAGGTGGTTCCAAACCAAAACCGATCAAAAGTCATCAACTCGAAAGGTTTCGCGTGCTCATGGCTCAGAGCTCAGAGCTCAGAGCTCAAGTAATTTGCCCGACCCCCAAAACACTGGGCAGACGGAGCAGAAGGGGTGGAAATAGAGAGGGTTGTATATGGCAACACTTTGATTGTGTGTTGCCTCCTCTGCATGGTGATGACACCCACATCGCCATTGCAATTGGAGCGCTGCCTTTGGCTTTATGATAAGCGGCACGCAAGCCGGAAGAGTTTGCCTCCAAAACCAACAAAATTCCGATCCAACTATATGTACTATATGTCTGCCAGCAGGGGGGATGGCCGACAGCCTGATGTGCTCGGCGTGTCGGCATGTCAGTGCCGAGACATCGTCATCGTCATTGTGGCTGTCAGTGTGCAGATAGCAGTGCATGGAATTTGTTTAACTTTAGCCAATATCTTTTGTTAATAATATATATATATATATACATCGAGCATATATATAAACATGTCTGGCACTACGGCCATGTCCACGTGGACCACAATGAAGACGCGGTATGTGCTCGCTGTGGCTGTGCTTTAATTAACACCTTTAGCTTTCCATTTTCAACTGCAGCATCACCGCCTCGGTGCGGACCACCAATCGGATGAATGCGTTGCTCTCTGAGTCCATGTTGACGCGACGGCGAGCGCTGCAGAGCGCCGACCAGTGCGAAGGCGGTGGAGCTGGCGTTGGAGGTGGCGAGGGCGGCGAGCGTAAGGAGAAGCCGAAAAATGATTGGAAATTCTTTCACACCAATTTCAATATGGAACGTGCCCATAAAATCATCGAGGATTGCATTGAGGAGCGTCTGCTGTGGGATCGATTCAGTCGCAATTTCGACTCTTGGCGTGCGGTGCAGCTGGTCGAGAGTCTGGCAGCCGAGATACGAGATCGGGTCAAGAAGCTAAACCACAGGCGGTGAGTGTTGAACACAGATTATAAACCACAAATCGGCAACCCTGTTGAACCCATTATAATACTTCACAGCCATCGCATTGTCTGCCTGCTCTCGATTGTGGAGAAACAGAATCAGGGCATCCATCAGCGTATGTGCCATCTGATGGATGAGAAGCGGGATAATTTTACGCAACTGGTTTATGAGCGACCCACGTACTTCATGATTGTTGTTTTGTATCTAGTCTATCAGGACTAATTGCGAGTGAAAGTTGTGAAAGCTTTTGCACAAAAGCTTTAGCCTGTGCACATACCAGTTGTGAATTAATTTAAGTTAGTGACTGTTTCAGAGACATTAGACCGATTTAGCATGTAGTCAAAATTTTAGAAAAATACAAAATAAAATAATAAAAAAATAAATAAAAATTTATTTAAGTAGATCTTTTTCTACTGAAGGCCCCGGCGAGATTCGAACTCACGATCTCCTGTTTACTAGACAGGCGCTTTAATCAACTAAGCCACGGCGCCCAACTGATTTCACTGGTAAAAATAGAGAGCTTAAGATAACTTAGCTGTGCTCGGTTTCTATTTATAGCTGCCTACTTGAAAAGTCCATTGTTTAAATTAATATTTGTTCACATGTTTTCGTTTCGTGGGAGATATAAGAAAACAACAAGATAATATATATTGATGAAATGTGGGAGAGATAGAGCTGTATATATAGAGGTAGATATGTATATGTTCGCTGTGCTTATGTACATATCATATCTATGAAGTTCTGATTTTGGTTAGGAGACTAGATTAAATGGAATAGAGAAAAAGGTTTTTTTTTTAAACTATTTAAATTGGGAAAACAATGAAGTAATTGGATAATATATTAATATCTAATTCTAAAATATAGCATATATAAACTTTTATAAAAAGAATGAATAAGAAGTGAACACTTATTTATAGATAAGAATATTTTTAATGTGGTTTGAGTTTTTAAATTATTATTTATATTTAGATAATGAATTTATTTTTGGTGGTTTCAGTATCTACGAGTGCAAATTGAAAAATATTTAGCCTAAGTTTGAAGATAAAAGTAGAAAACAAATTTTTAATTTAAATTTTTAAAAAATTTGATTACAAATTCTTCAGACTTTTTTTCGAAACTTTTTTTTTAAACATAAATCAAATAAAGATTAAAACAATTCTGCTTTTGGTTTACATAATAGATAACTTTTTACAGGGTATTGTGCAATGACTACCTTGATTTCCCCCCTATATATTTATTTGATAATAAATAGTAAATGCTTTAAATCTAGTTCGGCTTATCAGCCGTGTCGCTGCGCTAGGTAAAGTACCTGCTAGAAAAAAGCTAAATAAAGCAAAGCTTTTTTCATTCAAGCTTTTTTTCAGCTCTGTAAACTTTTATAGCTATTTTTTGTGTGCAGCAGCAAGTGCCATGGCTGATTTTAACGATAATGGAAACAATTATTGCGGCAATTGTAGCCATGTTAATGGCAAGCAACAATAACAACAGTTATGGCAGCACACGGACGGAAAACGGAAACAACAATAAATGGCGGCGAATGGCAGCAGATGCTGTTGAATTTCTAATTGAAAAATATTTTCATTTGAAAAAAGTTCAACTGTTGCGCGCACACACAGAAGTCTGCGTGTCGAAGGCCCCGGCGAGATTCGAACTCACGATCTCCTGTTTACTAGACAGGCGCTTTAACCAACTAAGCCACGGCGCCCTGCAAGATGCTTCCACCAAATGCTCTACAAATGATGGCTGGACAAAGTTCAAGAACAATATCATAAATAACTGTGCATAGGAAAGCGACAGGGAAAATAGATGTATATTTAGAAAGAGAGATAGGAAGAGGGAGAGGGAGAGCGGCAGGGTGGGCAGGCCAACTTTTGTTTGGCTGCAAGAACTAGTTATGTAATCTATGCCATATTTATCTACAACTTGTGCCAGTCGTCAAAGTATTTATAAGTAGACATATCTCTTGCGCTCCACAGCTCTCTCTTACTCTTTCTCTTTCTCTATACACATACTTTTGCAGCTGGCAGTAGGCATGTTTGTCTATGTGAAGCTGAAGATAAATGCAAATGTTGGCCAAATGGAAATTATTTGTACTCTTGCGGCTACTCACGCACATACACACAGCAGAGAACTTGAGCACTTGAAATGTATCTTTGAGTTCGCCTGCTAAACAGCATAAAAATAGCTGAAAGGCATACACAAACTCCCATTCCCCACTAAATGTGGCTACTGTCAAAGACTTTTCATTGGGGGCTTTTTGCCATTTATAGTCAGAGTTTGTCTTCGATTCAACCTGTGTGTCTAACTTATCTCTAAAGTTTCTTCCTTATGTCTGCACATAAATCAAGCGAAACCTTGAAACAGTTGCTAAACACATTAACACTAAATGCCATTAGGCTTACTACTAACTATTCCCGCTCCCATAACAATTGTCCGCTCCCCCCTTTATTGAGTAGAGCAACAGTTAAACACGCACGACAAACTTCCAATTCCCAACTCCAGCTGTAACTGCGTTTCGACCAAACTAATTGCCTGAAGTTAGTTGCTCATCAAATTGCCGCATCATTTTACGCAGATTTTTATCGCACAGCCAACAGCAGCAGCCACCAAACTTGACCAGAACATTACATTCCTAGCCAGGGTCCAGGGTCCAGGTCTAGCCCAGTCAACATACACACACACACAGACATACAGGCACAGCCAGCTCTAGTCAGTGTACCTAAAAGTATCTAATGCGTTTCCTGTGTATCAGCCATGTAGTCTGATGTGTTGTTACGTTGCCTGTATCTCGATGTGTCTATCTATGTTTTCAATACCCTGCAACAAATAGAGTAGCCTAAGATGATTTTTGAGTTGGATTTGACAAGTGAATAAACAATGAGGTAATATAAGTGTTTGTAAGTAGAATAACTATAGGAATAAGAAGATTATAAAGAGGTAAAAAGTAAATAAATAAATAGTAAAATACAGAAACTATTGATCTATACCTCTAAGGTTAGACTTCGAGCTACGTCCTTTTTAATTAATATTTATTCTTACTATAAATATCAATTTACATACATATATACATATATATTCATATATACATAATGTATATACATATATATATATAAGCCCTAAATTCAAACTAAAACTGAGAGTATTTGTAGTTCGTTGGCCCGCCGTTAATCGCTTTTCGGGCTTGTAACATTGTAATTTGGTATGGAATTGAAGCGAATGCTTATCAGGACATGACTCCAATAAATTCGCTTTTGCCGTTTGGCGCTATCTCTCACTCAATGCAGGACAAGGACTGAAGCGTATTTAACCCAATGTAGCCTTAGCCCCGACTATATATAGAGCTCAAAAAAAGGGAGCAAAACAAAGAGACTGAGAGCGAGACCCGATCTCAATGCATAGTTTGTGCCTGTCTGGCAATGCGCGGCAATTGAGTTTTTACGCAGTTCGACAAGCCAAAGTGGAGCAGGAGGAGTTGGTGCTTGGAGGATGTGGAGCCCAATGTCAATGTGTTGGCTTGCCTTTGGCTTAGCTGCGGGCTGTCGTTTCATTCCATTTTTTTGGGGGATTTTTCAGGGTTTTTTTCGCTGTTGTGTGTGTGGGAGACAAATCTGCTTTGTTTTTATCTGATGCCGTTTCGTATTTAGCTGCAGCTTCTTATCCTGGTGGGAATGCGTACATTTGTGTGGCAGGATTAGAATGTGGCGAGTGGCAGGATGTGTGAGGGGTGGCAGAGAGCAAGGGCGAACGGAATTGCTGCTATGATATTGTAACTTTAATGCCAACAAATAAAAGCGCACGTCATTAATCTGAAGCAATTTCTGAGCCAATTTCTCTCGAAATTTTATAATTATTACGACTGCGAGAAAGGGGGAGAGGGAAAGAAAGAGAGAGAGAGGGCAGCCCACAGAAGTGCCATAAAAGTCGCCAAGCGCCAATAATCTTAATTGAGCGACATTTCAAAAGCAATTAGAACCGAACGCCAAAAACTCAGCCAATAAAACGCAAATGAAAATGAAAATGAAAATGAAAAATAAAAATGTGAAACATTTAATGAGACCGAGACTCGGGTCAGAGCATTTTAATCGCGAAGGGGCCAGAGTTGAGTGGACGGTTTCCAGTCTGATTGCCTGTATTTCGTTTCGCAACAATTCCTGGAAATATAAGAAATTGAGGGAAAATAGTAGTATTATGGGAGTATACATTAATAAAAGTAGTAGTATACAAAAGAAAGTAGTAATAGATAGCAATAAGTAGTAGAACGTAGTAGATGCTAAGAAATGTAAGGCAATGGAATATATCTGATCTATGTAACTTATTATCTATGTATATATATATATCTATGTATATATGAACTCACCTCAGACGGCGCATGCACTGCTTCCAGTCCTCCGTCATATTGCCAAAGAGCGCATGCAGAAAGATACGCACGAGTATGAGCTCTACGTTCAGATTGTAGCGCATCTGCATATGACAACGGATGGGCACCAGCACTCGCATGTGGCCCAGTCTACGGAAGGTCATTTCATGGACCAGTTGACCGAAGTCGTGGCTGTCGATTTTGCTTGTCTTGATCTGTTCGTTCCGTTCGATGCAAAGCCCGAACTGATGCTGCGCCGAGACCTTGAACTCCTCCAAGGTGTTCATCTCTTTGATCATCTTTTCCAGCATTTTGCTCAGCTGACAGCGCATGTCCTGCACCAGCTGCAGCTGTTTGCGTGCTCTATGCAAGTGCTGCACGCGACTCTGCAGCTGGCAGCGCAATAGGCAGTTGCTGCGACGCAACTGCTGCAGTTGGAGTTGTTTCGGGTTGAGGAAGCCAGTGTCCTCGCTGGGCGATAGACTGCCGCCTTCCAGCTCGCACGGATCGGGCGGCGTGCAGATCAGCTTGGCTCGCAGTTCCTTGAGACGTTTCTTAATCGCCTCCAGTTCTGCGTAGGGCCGGTCCAGATCAGGCTCCTCCACCTCAATAGTTTCATCCTCATAGTCGCTGGCACTGAGTATTTCGCTCTCCTCCGGACTAATCAAGCCCGACGCCTTGCACTCATTGCCTTTATACCAATAGCTAACAATTTTATTCATTATGACAAAGTGTAACTGAAGTTGTGTGTACTGAATTTAACTGTGAAAATTGTTCGACGACAACTGGCCGGATCGTAAAATCGAAGCCTGCCCACCGCCTACGCTTGCTACTCCTATTTAATTGAGTTAAACAAATCTGTTGGCGCTCGTTTCACTTTCAATTAAATAAACAACTTTTCAGCACCGCCAACCAACCAACCAGCTCCAACCACCCCCAATCCCCTGCTCTCGCCTGATGTTTTAACCCCTAATTTATTAATGACTGTCGGCATTCGTCAGCAGAAGGAAGAACAACTCAAAAAGTTCATATTTCAAAAATGGGTTTCTAACAAGCGGAAACTAAGGCAACAGCTAAGCAGGCAGACAGTTGCTGGACTGGCAGATACCCTGTAGTGATTTAGAAGCTGGAAGATATAATTTATCGAAATGATAAATAGAGAAAGGAACGAATGCTTTGGTAGAATGCAGAGTATGTGGTAGTGTGCCAACTCTGTCGCTCTCTGTCTCTTTTTCTTTCCTTCTCTTTCTCTTTCTCTCGTTCATTTAATTTCAATAAACTAGTTCTATTGAATAAGCCTGAATAACTTTTATATGATATCTAAGGCTAAAGATGATGAATACTTATATCTTATCTTATACACCTCTTCACAGCTGACTGAACCCCCCTTTACAAGTATTCGACCATTAATACAGGGTATCAAAAGGCAAAGTTATCAGTCAAGGGGGTTGAAAGGGTTGGCAGCCGCTGACGCGCTATTGGGCACCATTTGATTAATGACACAAACAGCTTAAAGGGACAGTCTGGCAAGGGAGGCGAACTGGAGCGAGAGGGAGTGGGAGTGGAAGGGGCACAAAGGGGGGCGATAGCTGACTTTAAGTGCAAGCTGTTTGCCTGGCAAAAATATTTGCACAGAAAGTTTCACTTTTCGTTGAGTCTTGTCACGTGCAGCCGGGCCAAAACAGAAACTAGCACCCCAACCCCCTCTAAACCATATACATATCCATATCCATGTCAATAACATTGGGGTGGACCCCCAAAAAATTCTGCATACCGTTGCGCATTGTGACATGGCAGATGAATTTGTTGAAACATGTGTTCCTCCAGCTGTGTCGGCATGCGGCACTGCAGCTCCTCCTGTCTAATCCTGGTCCTGCCGGCTGTCAGCTCTGACATTCAGTTGCCTCCACGTGGAACTGATACAGATAAATTAAATTTTTTTACTCTCATGGAGTTGTGCATTGGAACATTATTTCTTTGGGATGCCAGCACGCATTTTGATTCCTGTTTGAGTTTCTGTTTATTGATGATTGTGTGTTTGTGTGGGGGTTGGTGTGGGGATTGTCGAAACTTGGATTGGCATTATAAACACGTAGCCAGAAATGGTAGACAGAGCGTTTGTCCATATTACTTTAATAACAACGTACAAAATAGGTTTATTTGTGGTCTTAACGTGTGCTGTGATATGGTTAGATTTTGTAATAGGATAGAAGCTAAACTGGACAGGTCAAAGGTTTGTTTAACAAAAAAACAGAGTAAGGAAGTTAAGGGTTCAAGTCTAGCAACTGGTATGTAAGACTTACCTCGATATACATTAAATAATAACTCAAATTTCACTCAGATTCGATCTCCGTCTTTTCTATGCACAAGCAATCTCAATCGCAGACTTCGCTAATATGCAATCAGGGATATTGTTTACATAAATCACAGCACATACTCGCACAACAATTTGTTTATATAGATATACATGTATATACATATATATGCATGTTTCCGATACGCGGCATAAATCTGAATATTTTACAGTGGCGTCTTTAAGCCCCGGCCAAACGTGACTCAATTATATGGCCAGCAGGCAACGCTTTATGCCATCCACCCACTCATCACCCCCACTCACTCACACATGTGTGTGAGTGTCTCAGATTTTTATAGGAATTTCCCTTGAATACACTTGCAGCGGGCATTTTAACTGTAGCAAACAATGTGGAAGCTATTGCGAAGAGAACGACAGAGATAGACAGCTCTCGCAGCTAATGCAAATTGCTGTACTCTTCTTTCGTCATTTACTCTTTACACTTTTGATCCCTTTATATGTGTGTATCACGATCACTCCCTGCACTAGGGAGCAGGCAGTTTGCATGCTATGAGAGGGAGCAGTCACGCAAATGATCGTTATTGGTTGCAAATAATTTTGATCCCGTTATCTGAGTTGCGTGTGCAGCTGAGAGCGCAATGCTTTAAGCTATTTAGTTTGTGTGCGTCTTGCGTTTTGATCGGTCGAATTTGTGTTGCGTGTGCTGAAAATAGATTAAAATTGGAAATTACATAAAATATATTGCGATAAGTTCATTTACCATGTGTCGTGTATGTTTGTGAAGTGTTTTATATATAAATAATATAAAGAAATGAAATATTATTTATTGTTTTTTTCTGTGATGTGCTTTTTCGGTGTGATTTAAGCAAAGTTGTCCTGCAGAATGAGAGAGAGCGAGATAGAATATTGTTTTAAGTAGGTAAGTCTGCTTTTATATGTATGTATATGTGTAGCTTAATTACAGTTAGTTGTATATGTTGCTTTTTATACACTTATAACGGGCACTTAAGTTTTGTCAAGCAAAAGACAATTTCTTGTTATCAAGTATGCGATATATATGCTATACATCTGACAGAGTATTTAACATTCGATCTGCTGAATATAGTTCTTCTCTATTTCCGTCTTTCTTTTCCTGGCAATGTGAAAAACAATGCATAATTCTGCCGTATGGCAAACCGAAAAATTTATGTGCAAAACAATAAAATTAAATTGTTTTCGCATTCGACATTCACTCTACTTGCTACAGTTTACAGTCCACATTCCACATGCCATATGGAACATGCTGCAAAATAATGAACTCATCTAGACGAGAATAATAAATTTTTGAGCAATGTGGCAGTCAAAAGCGGAAATGCTGCGCCATTTTATAGCCCACCCTCTGGCCGTCACACTTGAGTCTGGGCAAAAAAGAGCTGAAGCTCAGGTCGTAAACCACAAGTGCGCGCATTGCCAGCGACTTTGTCACATTTCAACTTCCTGCCCAGGACCTGCATAGGACCTGGCCGCCCCTCGCTCGAGTTGCTGGAGTGTTTAACTCATGAACGCCCACTTTGATTTCCATTTGAATTGGGCGCACAGACGGCAGCCACTTGTAATGTCGTCCATATGTGGCTCGATTTATGGGGCCCCGTAGGCGGGAGGCAGTCGCGCCTGCCCTCATCAGGCTGCAAGGCAATGTCACAGTTTGGGGCACGTTTTCAACTTTAACAAAGTAGTTGATATGAGAGAAAAGAAATATAAAGAATGGGAATAATAACAAAGTGGCGAACAAAGTTCTTTAATGCAAGCTTTCGCTGGGAAATGTTAACATAATGAGCACAATTGCTGGGCTTAACAGCTGTGCACTTAACAGCGGCATGTTTAACAGCGGCTTGAGCTATTAAAGAAGAGCATACGCTCTGTTCGATATGGGATATTTTTACAATGTGAGTTTCAGCTCAGCTGGGAAATTTTTACATAATGAGAGGGGTAACAGCGGTCTTAACAGCATAGTGCAGTGCATGAGAGTCTGAGCGGAGCTTAACAGCAGTACTCATAACAGCAGAGTGATGATCAGTAGCTCGCTTAACAACAGCTGAGAGAAAGGGCTTTTTTACTTAAAATCCACACTTAGCAGTAGCTAGCATTGAGCGCGCAGCTTAGTTGTGCTATCTTATCAAATCATATCACAGAAAATCTCATCAAACTTTTAAAAAATAGTCAAATTTAATATTCCGAAAATATGTAAGACGAAACGAAAATTTAAACAAAATCATACCTAAGAATTTGGCCTACACGATCCATGCGGTAAGCATATAAATACTAAAGCATAGCAGACACAAGCTAAAAACTTTTATAATCTATTGAGCATAACTAAGCCTTTGCAGGCAATGTCCTTTTCACACATACTAACACCCAAGCAGCGCAAAGTGGCCAATGGGATTGTCGCCTACGTTTGCCGTGGCAGCTATGGCCAAGCGCTGCAGTCACTGGACAACTCAAGCGGCATTTTGCCCAGTGAGCACGAACAGTCGATGCGTCAGCTGCTGGAACGTTTGCAGGGCATGGGGAAAATGGACTCGCTAGTCGCTTGTGAGGCGCTAATCAATGAGCTGCAGCTGCCGCAGCTAGATGTCAGTCTAATTGACAGAATGAACACGCATATGCCGCTCACAGTGCTGGCCGAGATTTATGAGCAGATGCTGCTACTCACCTTCTACGACTTCTACAAGCAGTTGGAGCATGTGCAGTGGGTCGAGCATACGATCATATGGCACACGTTGATACTCTACGAACACTGCACCAAGTTGAAGGCGGCACAGAAGGCAATCGACCAGATGCAGTCAATACCCAAGCTGCACATTGAGCTGTATATCCTGTATGGGTTGCTGCTGCCCATAAGCATTTATTTGGCATCGTTCTTATTTTGAGCGTATGTTACCAATAAAAGTGTTTGCTTGTTCTCATAGTTGGCCAAAAACACTTTCACTTGCCTCCGTCTACCTCCCTCCCTCCCTATGCTTGAGCCATGCAGACGTTTCAATTAAATGCGCGCAACGTTTGGCAATTTGCACGCACACATGTGCCTGCAATGCCCCACCCCAATCTCTTTCTCTCTGCTCCCGCCTCTTTACCAACTGTCCGGAGTTGGCATTTTGAAAAATAGATTTCTAAAACGTTTAAGCTTCTGCATGTGTCTTGAATTTTAAAACTTGTGCTTCATATTAAAATTGCGGCAAGGTAAAATGCAACCTAGACGTTGCCACACCCCCCCTATCCAGCCCCGCCCATCCCCCATTCCCCTTCGAATGGTAGCCACCCCCATTGTAGCATATGCCTGCGCCGCCAAATAGCAGGAACGTGACCAAACTTTTTGTGACTCTTCTTTGTGCGCATTGTTGGCAGGCGATCATTTATCTTAAATGCCAGGTCCAGGAGCTGGGGTAAGGCCAGCTCCATTTCTTTGTATGCTGCCAGCTAACGTCTTCTTTTGGCCACCTTTACATACATATATAAATATATACTTATATTTTCTTTGGGCTGGTCTTAAGCTAGGCAACCAACGGGCAGTTGCCAAGGTGCTCGCGCAGGCTGCTTAATAAGCGGATGCTCTAGCGGAAGTGGACGCTACGGCTGAAAATTCATGAACCTAAGCGGATTTGAAACGCAGGACAACGCCTGACTGAGTTATTAGTTCGGCCAAGTTGCGAGCTGTAGAGAAAGCGTGACCAACGAGCTTAGTAGGGTAAGAATGATTTAGGGTAAAGGCAAGTTTAAAAAAAAAAAATTACAAAGAAAATCGAAAACGAGAAAGTTCTCAAGAGGAACTAATGAAAGTTTTTTTTAAGGAAATCTTGAGATATTTAAGCAAAGAATTCGCAGTTCTAAAAATAATGGAGAAAGTGGGGGAACGGAAAAGTTTTCAAAAGGAAGTGTTAGAAGAATTTTTAAAATCAATGATTTATTCAACAAATAAATAAGCAATTAATTTTTAGATTGCGAGCGGAAAAGGAATATTCGTATGAAAGATATTTTAATATTTTTCAATTATATAATTATAATGAAAATCGAAATCGAAAATATTGATAAACAAAAACTTCATAACTAAACAACTTAACAGAAATTTACTAAAATTCCAATGACTCAAACATATTTTTACGCTATTTGCTTTCAAATTGAACAACCTTTAATATAATTGAAATACCCATTCAAATCTATAACTGCATATCATTTATCGTTTATCTATTTATTTTAAATGCCATTCAACCAAAAAAAAAAAAGCAAAGAAATGAAATCTGTAGTAAAGGCCAGAGTTTTGGCTATAAACACAGCTGCTTATAAAAGTTTTTCGAAAAACAATTACAGTGCAAACAGAGACCCAAACAGAGTTGCAAAACCTCGCCCGCCTCCTCATAACTTTTAAATTTTGTTGTTTGCTCTGAGACTTTGTCTACTCCTGCGAGTGTGTGTGTATGCTACTTCACCTTGCTTTGTTGTTGGCCTGTGTGTTGTCGTATTAAAATTGCAAAAATTTTAATCTTTTTGAAAAGTATTTTACATATTCTATAGATTCTTCTAGTAGTAGCAGGACGTAATGTCCCTATTGGGTTTTTGCTTTTTGCAGACTCTAGCTGAGAATTTATGTATGTATGCAGGCAGCACAATTTCCCATGCTTGCCAAGCAATAAAAGGCATATCCTGTATAACGGTGATATCCTTCCCATCGCCCCCTCCCCATCCCTGCCTCGCTCTCTTAACAACTTGAGCATTGGCTGTTGCCTTTGGCAAAGAGCTGGTAAAAGTTTTTGTCCTTGCCAACGACGTAAAATTTTTATAGACACGTAGGTGAGTTTGTTTGTGTGTGTGTGTGTGTATTGTTGTGAGTAGGTGTATATGTGTATGTGTGTGTGTGCTTAAATCCCAGTTTACTACTTTAGGTGTTTACCACACAAAGGCCAAAGCCGCCGCCGCTTCACGCTGCAATCGTCGAATTATGCAGAAATCATGGCTGGAGGTTGAAGGGAAGCTGCGACGACGACAGCAGCTGAGATTGTTTCTGGCGTGGCTTGGCTGGGCTTTGGCTTGATGAAAGATTTTTATCATGCAAATAGTTGAATAGACCTTGCCACTGCCGCTGCCACTTTTATGGTAGCTACTAAATTGGATTTATATCGGCATCTGCTTTATATATCCAGCCAGCTGCCAACTGTGCTTTAAGCCAAACCAAAAGAGAAAACTTTGCACATTTATCAACGCGCCTCGAAATATGTTTTAATCATATTTATCACGCACACACACACAATCTTCAGTTTCTTGGGCGACTTTTGGCATGCCAGTCACACAGGCGGGCGGGCCATTTAACGTGACCATGCCCACTTAACTTATTGACATTCGACTTGGCCAGCAACAAAAATGGTTTTTGTATATTTAACGAACCAGCAAAATCTTCTGCTTCAATACAAAAGGAAATGCGAGTAGAAGTATTTCCATTTTTTTGGCCAGAGGGCGCGTTGTCCTTTTTGCGTTTGGCTATTGTTGTTGTTGTTGTTGTTGCTGCTGTAGCTTTGTCCTGCTTGTATGCTATAATCCCAGCGCGTGCTGCGCATCGCCTCGCGGCATTGTCCTGTGCGTAGTCCTGTGCGTTTGTTGCCTTTTGCCTTTATCTAATTTATTTTCCTCTTTTTATACCCTTCCAAAGGGTATTTCAATTGTGTAGCGAAATAAGTAAATAAAATTCGAATATTTAAACATATTATTTGAGTATATATATTAATCAGCAACAACAATAGAGATCTACTGTATCTTTATCCCTTTATTTTATATTTTTAAGTAAATTTTCAATAAACGAGCTTTAAACTCCTCTCTGTACAGTTAAAAACTCTTGTTAAGATCGGAATACTATATAATACAGTTGCCATAGAAAGAATTAGTCAGAAATTTGGGAAGTTTTTTTGCTTCTCAAGATAGTTTGGTCATAATTTGATTGATCAATAAGTTTATGTATTGAAAGATTTTCAGTTTCTCAATATTTTGATGCTGCGAGAGTGAGCTTAAAGTTCTATAGCAATAGATACAATCGATTGGCAATAAAGTTGAAGCACTTTAAGGACATTTAGTCTTCGACTTGCAGCCACTTTGTTTGTTGTTGATTCATTCTTCTTTTTTTGTTGGCTGCGGCTTATTTGCATTTGCTTGTTAATTTAAAGCATCTTCCATCATTTGTTGTTGCCCTCACATTCCCCAGCTAACTGCCACCCATTCCAAGTCCATCTCATTCTCCCGCTTCAATTTGCCCGTTTGCCGATACTTCGGATTGAGTTTTCCGTTGCTTGTTTGGCATTGATGATGGCATTATTATTATTATTATTATAATATGTTGGCGCCTTCTCCATTTCTCTTTGTTGCTGCTGTTGTTGCTGCCATTTTCTTATTTGGCATTACTTCCGCTTCCGTTGGCTGCCACCAGTCGCCATTATCATCATCAGCTTCGCAGGTTCTTCGGTCGCTGCTGCTGCTGCTGTTGCTGCTACTTTGCATGTTGCCATTGTTGAGGCAAGAAAAGTTTTTCGTTTTTCCAACATTTTCATTCTTTGCCGTTCTTTTGACATTTTCATTAAAAATTGTGCGTAAAGTGAATTATGTCGCGCACTTTTTCAAATTAAATGTCACGAAATTTATGTTCGCCTCTATTGAATTTTAATGATTTGTAATGTAATAGGATTTTGATTTCATTAATTATGGCTTCGGCTTCATTGGACATACGAAAATTAGGCGCGCGTGAGAGTTGTGAAATTTGAGAGTTAAATGATTTATTACGCAAACGTGCTTGGAAAATGTTTCCCGAAAAACCTTTTTTAATGGCCAAAAATTGTTAAATTTATAATAGAGAAATAAATATAGAACGACAAATGAATAAATGAGAAGTTTAGAAAAATATGCGATTGGGAATAATAGAAATAAATGGAAACATATATGAAATATTTTATAAAATATAATAAAATATAAAAATATTTTGGTTATAATTATATATTATAATATCTATTTAATTATAAAGTATATGCAATAAATCTTCAATTTATTTTCGATTTGTTTAACAGAATTTCATTATTTAATTGTTTTTGTTTTTAAACAAAATTAAATCATTTCCATTTAATTCTAACACCAAAATCTACATATTAAATGAGTTAATTTATTATTAAATACATTTAATAATAGATTAAATAAATAGCCAAATGTAATTAGTTGGCTGTCCACTTTAATTAGTTGATTTTTTGGTCACTTCTGGCCTTTGGGCTGTTAGTACTTAAAAAGTATTTTAAAAAAATGATTTAAATTTTTATATATGCGCAATTAAGGGCTTACAATAAATGCGTGCAATTAATGTGAAAATTATTTATTCAGTTGTAAAATGTTTGTGGTTCATTATTTGGTCGCAATGCATTTTAAATGAATTCACGACAAACGCACCAAATGTTATTTTACGGCTAATTGAAATTCAAATGTGTATGGTAAAAAAAGGAGAAAAAAACATTGTCAGGTGCACTTTAAGCCTTAAAGTTGTCTGACCGCAGAAGCACGTGTTAATGAAGCGGGCGGGGACTCAGGCAGGGGGTGTGGCAGTTTGGTAACTTCAGTTGTGATTGTGCGTCCGCAAATGCGGCCATGAACAGTCGCACATAATCCTTAATGCAAACATGCAGCATGGAGGCTACAGCTGATGTCAGGACATGCACAGGTAGCACAGGTAACACAGTGCTGGCAATTTGACCGCTGTCCAGCTCTGAATTTATGCACTATCCAAACACACCCACACTGACTAGACATTGCGCCGAGCCAAACTGCGCGTTTCGGTTTTGGTTTAGGCAAATGGAATATTTAATTAAAACAAGCGCACAGAGAATGCCGCATTGGAGCTGAGCGCGTGACACGATATAAGGTAAATATAAGCAACAAATTTATTTATTTATTTCTATTTATTTTTCCACTATGAAGTTGTTCTTAAATATGAATAGCTTGCCAAAACCAACACTTTTTAAATAATGATTTGTTTATTTATTATTTATTTATTTATTTTTTAATATGCTGTTTCTATATCAATATTCTAAATAATATAGTATATATCATATCATATCATATCATATCATATCATTATATATATCTGATATATTATATCTGATAGGGACTCCTGCGTGCCTTGCTTGTATCGCCAATATATCCCTTGCCAGACACGAGCTCAACTCTATCCGTTACCACATACTCTCACACTCTCACAGCCGTATGCGGCATACGGCACTTGGCATCCGGCAGCAGCTGCTGCTAGCTACTGCCTGCTGGCAACTGCAACCAGGTGCGAACCGTGAGCATATAGTATATCTAGGTATATGTACAAATTTGTGGCTAGAGCCGGCATTTAATAAAAGTGCGGCTGCACTTGAAAGTCAACGCCATGTGCACATGATATTTTAATAGCAATTTTTAGCAAATGCAAAAATGGGAAATAGAAGAAAAGGCATGAACAGATTATTTGCTATATCATTTATGGGGCTATGCATGGTCATAATATTTAAATGTTATGCGGAGCTGGCTTTCAACGCCTACCCTACGGATATGATGATGGCAATGATGGCGATGATGACGATGGTGTTGGCCTCTGAGAAGCTCAAAGCTCAAGACACTTTGCCACAATAAAAGTGTGGCCATAAAATTATATTGTCCACGCAGTGCTCTCTGGTGTCCGGCAATATTCCAGAGCCCAAATCGCTCCCGGCTTAGCCCTCATCATTGCATGGAGGGTGTGTGTGTGTGTGTGTCGAATGTGTGTGTGTGCTTGTATTTTTATTATGCTAATAATACGCACTGGAATGGGCTAACCAATGGGGCTTTAACAGTTAACTTGGAGTATTATGGCAGCTGAAAGAGAGCTGGAGAGTGTGTGGGAGAGCGAAGGCCTAATATATGTGCGCCTAGAAGCAGGCACTGATTTTGTGACTTTGCTGCTTTTATTACAGTTTAATAACCTAAATCCGCATCGCAAATTTATGAGCATTTAAATATACATACTTTTTTCTTTGCGTTTTATTATTTCCAACAGCTGCTTGAGCTATTTATGTGATGGAGAGCGGCAGAAAAAAGGCCTTTTAAATATTTACAAGCTTTTCGTGTTGGACAGATTTATTTTTTTGATTCTTGGGCTTAGCAATGAAGTGAAGTGATGTGAAATTGTGATAGATGGCAGCTAAAATAGAGTTGGGTGGATGGAAGCTAGACTTTTGGGGAATATATGATATGCTTGACCAACATGTGATTTGCCATGCAATGGTTAACCATATCATATATAAGATATATATATGATAAACTCCCATTTTAGATATTATAATTAGATTCCTCTTTCATTGTTGACATTACAGACATTTTTGCTACTTTAATGAAACATTCCACATTTATTTTATCTTTTCAAAATCTACATTCCTTCACTTATTCTATTTTTAGACAATCAAAAACATTTCGGTTGATTTCTTAATTTAAAATTCAATTCAATTACGTTGCCAGCCCTGGCTGTTGTGTAGTTAAATCAAGCGTTGCGCTGTCTTTGTATTAACAGTTCATTTTAATAATGGCTCGGCTTACACAGCGACAGCAACAGCAACAGCAACAGCAACGGCAGCAGGAGCAAGTCCTTGTAATGAAGCATTAATGCCTCTGCCTGGCTTTCATGTTTGTCTTGACACGTGTACAAGACATCTTAGGGGGGAGGGCAAAGCTCCAGCTCCAGCTCCTGTTCCATTGTTCGCTCGCTGCTGGAGTGTGTGCCAAAAGCATGTCAAGATTTATGTCTCAGCTCATTAGCAAGCTAATTTGTCATGTGTTTTGCCGTGTGTTTTTTTTGTTGTTTTTCTGCGCGACTTTAAATTTTTCAACACTTTAACTGAAAATATGCCCGAAAGGTAGGAAGGCTAACAAAAAAATGCCCAACTTCTGCGGAATTAACTGTGTTTAAGTGCCACAGCTTGAATAGCAAAGAGAGAGAGAGAGCAGCAGAAGCAGTCAGCAGGACATTCCGCGTAGCTAATTTATGGCTACCCCTTTCACTTTCCACCATGGCAACGAAGGGGACCAAAGGAAAAGAAAGAAAACGCAATGGAAAGCGACTTTTCAGTGCATAAATCTTAAACCGCAAGGAATGAGCGCCAGGAAAGCGGATTACTTGCCGTGCATTGAAACAATTTATTTTATTAGGTTTTTTCTTTCTTTTACAACGCAAGGATTTGTGCCTGCTCCTTTACTTTTCTATTTGTATCTTTGGCGAACCTTTTTTTTTTGTTTTCAGCTCCCTTTTTTTTGTAGGCGTGCCAAACGGTTCGCGTTGACAGTTTTAAAACAAAACTTGTCTACTTTGCAGTTCGTAAAATATGCAGACAATGCAGCATTTACATATTGAAATTGGAAGGATACAAGGCACTAGACGTTTAGAGTTATCTGTAGGGATCCAAAGGATGTTGGCAACGGAACAAGTTGTGAACTTTTTGTTTAACCAAAACCCAATGCGGTTTTAATTGCTTTATTGCTTTTGTAGCTATAGTTGGAAATAAGTTGATATAAATTGGAAGTAAACTGAGGAAATATGGACAAAAAAAGAAAATGAAGTATTGAAATTATATTAAAAGAAATTGTTTATTAGTGATATTGATTGGCTGAGAATTGAATTCAAATGGAAGCTGTAAATTGATTATGGGAGTTCATCAAATTTTGTAATAAAAGTTGATTTAATAATAACTGTATTTATAAGGTTTAGAGCTTCTAAGTCTTGTTTCAAAGCATCCTTACTCTTACACTCTTACATCCTTACTCTCTGTATCATCTCTACAATATATCCCTGTACTACATTTTTATACTACCTCCGTCTACCATATTGTCATTCGACATCTCTTTTATGCATCCCTATATGCATATATATTGCTATACCTCATGCCCACACTTATTTGGAGCTCCAGAACCTTACATTTTATAAAAAATGAATTCCATTTATAGTCGTGTAGAGTACTTCAGTACATGAACAGACATGTGTACACATATGCAATACAATCGGCTTTATGGAACTAAATGCTGAGCGTGCGATTATAACGAAAGCAGCTGTCGATTTATGCTCAAAGGCTTGGAGTTGGAGCCTAGACTGTGGGTTGTGGGGACTGTGGCTTGACTTATAACAACAATGCACGCACAAGCTGAAATGGTGATATCTTTTGGGGCCAAACGACGTGTCGACAGAGCTCGGCGATAAGATACGCGCTGTCTAGTTAGTCAAAACGCGTAAGAGCTATGCACGATACAGGCGCTGGCTGCACCTTGGCCACGTGAAGAGTAAGAAGTGCGCTAATCTGCGGGCAACACGCCAGCAGGCAAATGCAATTCATTAGCATTAGCTGCAACTGCAACTGCAACAGCAACAGGAATGGGCGACATGTGTTGTGACTGCGGACAATGCGAAATGGAGAAGAAGAAGAAGACGAAGACGAAGCGTTTATTTTGGCCAAAGGAGGCAGCGTTTGAACAACGCGCATAATTGCCAGAGAATTTACGATAATGTTTTAAATTAAAAAGGATGTTCTTCGCAGCAAGCTCTGAAGCTCTGCAGCTCTGTCTAAAAGTTGCTTTCATTTTTATAGCCGCAAAACGCGCTGCAGACGGGCCGCATTAAAACATCTTGACGCAATTTTTGCGATAAGTCGACAGCCGCAACCACAGCCACAGCCACAGCCGCACAGCCACAGCTTGCAGCAGGATGAGGATGAGACTGAGAGACTGAGGAACGAGAGTCAAAGAACGGCCACGGAGCAGAGGTGGAGCAGAAATAATGGCTGGATTATGTACGAATCATGTCGTCGTCGTCGTCGTCGTCGTTGTCTTTGTTGTTGCTGTTAGCCGTGGTCAGCGCATGTCTAGCAGCAAAGATCATGTACGCCAGGGTAAGGATAAATCAACGCAGGTTGCCAACGAGGCCTGAAAAGCAGACCAACACATGCTTGTAAGCTTAAAAGGTGTTAAAACTATTTTTGTAAATTTAATGTGCGATAAAAGAAATGAAAATACCTGCAAGCACCTACCGACAAACCAACCAACTAACCAACCAGCCAGCCGTTTCCCTCTGCCCAAGCCACGTTCTTTTTCAAGCTCGTCAGCAGCAGCGGCAGCGGCAGTAACAACAACAAAAACGTGACGAATGCGCAGCCTTTTTGCAGCTACAGGTGAGCTGGGAACCAAAAAAAAAAAAATATATATATATATATAAAATAAAATATTTGTTAAAAAAGGCAGAAAATTGGGTGAGCTGTAAATTTTTTTGCTAAGTGAAATGCTATGAACCTTTAAATCGCTCAAGTTGCAAAGGATAAGCATCTGAGAGCATACTCTTAAAATATTTAACATTTTCTGTAAATAACAGTGTAGTTTAATGAGAGCTTGAATAATGCTAAGTCTGCTGTTAAGTGTGTGGGTATGTGGATGAAAGCTGTTAGTTAAAAGTAGATCTATTGAGTTCTCTGAGTTTTTATGTCGATAATGCTAGAAATTCCAGTTAAACACTTTCTGTAAGTGCTTCAAGCACTTCTGTTAACTATTTCTTATGCTTTCTTTTCATAGTCAAAGATTAGCTCAAGTTTAAAAACCTATTTGTATGCTTAATTGGAATAGCTTACAAAAAAAAAAAAAAAAAAGAAAAGAAGTTAGAAGCAAAACATTGTCTGGCCATTAGCCGGAAGTGTGCAAAGGCCAAATTGAAAGCCGCTTGCAATTTGTAATAGCGCGTTTGCGCTCGGTCTGCCCGTTGCACCTGCAAATTGGCAGCTATGCCACCAAAGAAGTCGCCAATAGAACTGCACAGAACATTGGCCATTAAAATTGCTGTTGGCACTGGCAGGGGGGATGGCGACGGCGGGTGGCACAGGGGAGCATTTCAGCCTAATGAGCAGCGGGCCATAAATGGCCAAACATTGTGCAACAGGCTGCAGCTTGTAAAATTAGAAAGCAATTTAAATTGATGCCCAGTATTTGTGCTGCGAGGAGGAGCAAAAGAGAAGGCGTAGCCTGGGAAACAGCAGCAGCAGCAGCAGCAGCAGCTGGCGAAGTTATGTGTTGGGTGCCTTGATGTTTATTAAATGTTATGGTTATGACCAAACATTTATGCTAATTATTGTTATAAGCAAATGGAACTTTTAACTAAAACGGGGCGTGGGCTGCCCTGCTGAAGTAGCAATCGTTGTTGGCTACAGCAAAAGTAGTTTGGCTGTAAATTTATTTGGCCGGAACCAGGTAACCAGTCGATGGTGTTGCATTTTTCAAAGTCACAGTTTGAGCAGCGACAGTAGGCACACACAGGCACATCATTATCGAAAGCGGAGCGAGTGGTTGTTGTAGTTGTCGTTGTTGTCGCCAAGATCTGTGACGAGGACGTAGACGATGGATGGCCACAGGCGACTGGTTGGCAAGTTGGGTAGGACCGTTAACAGTTGCAGTTGCTCCAGTTTGTTGGCTAAGAGAGACAGCCTACGGCGTTTAGTATGTTAATTTAAATGAGAAAACAACGGTATTTTACGATTATGGCTTAATTACTTACATCATAAGATACAAGAAAATGATTACGATGATCTGTGTGTAGCCAAATGGCAGCTACATTTTTTATGGCTTCACTCAAGTTGAAGCTGGTTGTTGCTGGGCTGGCGATGATTAACACTATCATTTATCTAATAGCATAACTGCCGCTGCGTGCCAAACACTAAAATCGAGTCGAGTCCACTATAAAGGTGCTTGAAAATCAATTAAATTATATTGCGTAAAAGCTTGTAATTTTAATGAGCGCATTTGCCTTTGAGCTGAGGGCTTAGCGCCAAACATCCAGGTGAGGCCCCATTAGTGTCTCTCTGCCTAGTGAGTGGAGATGTCTGGACTGTAAAAATTGCATATGAAATATGATGCGTCCAGGTGCGCAACGTACATCAGATAGCCGCAAAGTGGTCAGGCCTATAAAGTACGAGCCGAGTCAGGGGCTAAGCTGACAGCCGCATTACCGGTTCATGCCTGCTCAGAAATGTATGCTTAAGTCAGGCGCATTATATTATTTTATTATGATTATTTCAACTCTGTTTGCTGAGCTAAATAGCTCGATAACAAAAGCCTTAAAATAATCTGAAATGAGTTTCGTTTGCCAATATTTTGTCATATGGCAACGCTCCCTTTGGCCAGCTCTATGCGCATTCCAAGTTCAATTTGAACCTGATGAAGAAAAAGAAAAAAACCTGCGCGGCGAGTAAAAGAACTTGCACATTTCCAATGCACCAGTCGCAGCCGCTACAGCAGCAGCAGCAGCAGCAGCAGCACCAGTTACTGCAGCAGAAGTAGCTCTCATCCTCTATTCCCATTCCCAATCCCGAAAACTTGTTGCTGAGCGCAGCGACGCCAGCCGCGACTGCGACGGCGACAGCGACGGCGGCTGCGCAAACGCCGACAACGTTTGGCAGTGCGAAAACAAAGCTCAAAGCGTGCAGAACTAAAGCGCGGCTGTGCAGTGTTGTAAAATATAAATAAAAATGTGAATGATCTCCGCCGCCCCCAGCTGAGATCTGTAATCTATAACAGCAACTACTTACCAGCATATTAAAAAAACAAAAAAAAAAAAAAAGGGGGAAAACAGAAAAAGAAAATACTCTGTGAAGCCGACAAAACTGCAATAAATTAAAGCCAAAAGTGCCGCGAGGCCAAATGAAATTTGTGAACGGCAAACGCAGCAGCAGCAGAAGCAGAAGCAGCCGCAGTTGAGGCAGAAGTTGCACAGTTGCAGTTTCGCGTTCCATTTGCGCGTTGCTTTTGTTGTTGTTGTTGTTTTTGGGAAAGGTAGCCGAAGCCGCAACTCCGCCCGCGGCCAGGAAGACCGAGCCACAACCAACAGCAGCAGCAGAAGCTGAAGCTGCAGCTCTAGCAGCAGAGATCCAGTCAACGCTCCGGTTCGGCGCATGCGTGAATGCCGCGTTTCGTCTATGGCAACTGGCCCATACTATTATTAGTCGGTTATAGTGGTCGGACGGTTGCGCTGCAACTAGGTAATTAAAGCGTGAAAATCACTGCTTAAATTCTCATAAATTTGTGCATTTAACGCAATTGCAATGCATTCCATGCCCCTTTAATCTGAGTGTGCGTATGCATATGTGTGCCTTCTAATTGCTGACAACGACTTGCTTATGGATCATTAGTTATGTGAATTCAATTATAGTGCAGCCGCAACATTGGATTACTAACTACAGCCACGGGTGAGCACACACATATGCAACTACCTACTATATGTTTATATATATATCCACATATATATGTATGTATGTCTGTAGGCAGGCAGATTGTTAATGGCTAGGGCGTGTCCTGCAATTGCAACAGAGTCACGGGCATAAATAAGGTTCTAGCTTGTATTAGTTTACGTGGTTTCAATGACTCAATGACACTGGCATCATTTAGCGCTTAAATTTATCATTAATCCAGTTTATGAATATGTTAACTTAGGAATGTATGAGTACAAGTATGTATATATTGAAATGGAGCTTTCAAAATTCATTAAAGCTTATTAAATATGATGAAAGTTCATTAATAACAAATCTGACTTTACAAAGAAACAAAATGGAAGTAAAAAGTCTTGTAAAAGCTTTAAAAGCACATAAATTGTTTAAGTTTCCTCTCTTTCTCTCTTAACTATTATATCCTCACACCACCTTAATTATCAAAAAAGTAAAGTAAACCCTATTACGTTAAACAGCAGAGCTTTTATGCAAAGCTATATAAAAAGCTTCCAAAGCACATTAAAGCTCATATAATATTAATTGCACTACATTGATTGTTTAATATATCCCTTTCTCTCTCTCTCTCTCAGTCTCTCTCAACTATCCTATCCCCTTCCATCATCTCAATAAATAAAGTCAGGTTAAGCTTTTAGTTTTAACTAGTCTCATTGTATGCATTTAATCGGCTAGCTTTGCAGCTTATAGTTGCATTGTGGTCAATTGATTTAAATATGCGCTCTTGTGGCTAGCTTTAAATTGCCAATTATAAGTGGTTTGCAGATATGCGATAAAGGCCGAAAAACGAATTGAAATCAAAAATAAATAAAACGAAAAGCAAAAAACTAAATTAAAGCGGCAACAGACGGAGTTTGGCTTTTGGCTATGCATTGTAAATAAACGAGTAATTGGCCACAGTGAAACAACGAATGCAGCGACAGGGATTTCGATTTAATCACAACTGGTCAATGGCCAAAGAGCCAAACGCCAACACTTTTGGGAGCCAGCTTGCTGGACTCCTCGGCACTTGCTCATTAAAAACACAAAGAGTGCACCACACTGACCCCAAAGAGCTTAAACGATACAAACACAAACACAAACACACACACACAATTACAAAGACAATACAAAGTGAAACAAAAAATTAAAATAAATTGCAAACAAAATGAAATAACAAAAAGCAAAAAAAAAAGTAAAAAGAGCTAAAAGTCGCGGTATCCAGCGTTGAGTTAACAACTTAATTGGATTTGCATGTAATTTTACTGTCCAGATTGAAAAAATCGACAGTTGTTGCATCTCAGATAAGGGGCAACAGCAACAGCAGCAACAACAACAACAGCCAGACGCATCTGCGGCTTGCGTATGCCATATAAAAAACGCGTGCAAAACGCGCGCAAAACGCGTTGCGTAAATTTAGTTGCTTTGGTGCGTTATCAAATGTTTATGTCTGCGTTTATGTTTATGTGACACTGCTGCAGTAACTGCCTGAAATGGTGTGCAGCCACGCCCCCTCTCAGTACACCTACCTCTTACAGCCTTACCGCCCACATATGGCACATATGCAAAACAGGCAATTGATGGCGTTTATTGTCGCCATATCCATTGCAAATGGACAGTTCAAACAAAAAAAAAAAAAAACAGCGACTACTGCAGCTTGTTGTTTGTATTCCATGTTGGCGCATATCACAAACACTTTAAACTCCTTTCGTTTTCAATTAACGAGTCGGCATTACCTGTCTACTAAAGTCGTTTCGAATGATAATTCGGAATTTCAGATAATCGGAATTTAAGGTTTGAGTTCAACATTAAATTACGACGGAAATCGACATTTGTCTGTCTATTAATGCGGTGGCTGGGTGGTCCAGGGTGGTGCAGTGGCTGGTAGCCAGTTGGATAGCAATTTACATTTTTTACTCGACAGGTGCTATCGAAATTAACAGCGAGGGTTGCTTGAAAGATTTTTGCTGCGTAAAACATTCGCTGAAGAAACTGCTCAAGATGAGGTTGAAGTGGATAAAAAATGAAATTTGAGGATACAATGTTGAAGTTAAGGAATGAAGCTAAGTCTGAGTGCCTATATACTCCAAATATCTCAATATATTTCCATTTACTTAGTTATTTACAGCATTATCTTAGCTCCTACTACTCAAGCGACCCTCGTTTTGCATAACGATTTCTTTGCTTTGACAGGCAGCGCATTTCTTATCGAACACGCCCGAAAATTAAACATGTCAGCGCATTTAGCCCAGCTCTGATAAGCCAAAGAGTCCTTGTAGTCAGCACCGCGCACATACACACACACACACATTTATTTCTGCTCGATTTGTGCATTGAGTCAGCCTCACCTTTTTGTCTTTTGGCCCGAAGGCTTAGCAGCCATGTGAGCCATAAATTTGACTGCCTTTCTGATTATTTCTATAAAAATAAATACTCATAAGCAGTTCATAAAGTTTTTGCGTTTGTGGCTTTGTTTCTGTTGATGCTGTTTTGTTTGGCCTGGGCCTCCATTGGGGCTGGCTGCATTTTGGGGCTTGTTAGGCCTGGCCTGGCGAGTGGTGCATGCCAATGCCATAAATTAACGTCAATTGGCGGCGCAGTCGACGCAGTTGAACAGATCACGCCGTACTGCGAAATGCGGACCACGGAAAGCGCATGCGCACATAAATCTCGATCTTTGCTGTTGCTGCTGCTGCTGCGGCGGCGGCGGCGGCGGTCAACAGAGTTCATGTATTCATTTCTGACATGTCTAGCTAGTCTGGCCCATGCCCCCTTACACTGTGTCTGTATGTGTGTGTGTGTGTGTAGCGGGGGCATTTAAATTGTGAAATAAAAGTAGAAATTGCTAGTTTAATAAACAAAGAATCGTCACAGGAAACATAAAAAGCCAGCGGCCAATTTAGCGGCATTGCTTTTTTGTTCATATGAGTGTAAGCTTCTGTGTGTGTATGAGTGTAAGTGTGTGCATGTGTGTGTGTCTCATTTTGATTGAATTCAAATCGCAGTCACATAACATGCCACAGCAGACAGCACAAGCAAAAAAAAGAAGCACAGACGAGAACAGTAAATAAGTACAGCATATCGAATACTAAATACTCTAAGCAGGCAAGAGTTGATGGCGCTGATTATGGGATATAATGTTTACAGCTTGAATTTCAGCTTAGGGCATAATATAACTTATAACTTAACTTAGGGCTCTAAGACCTATGCTTACATTCTTTTTACATCCCTTTTCCTAATCTTAACTCTATTGCCATGGTATCCCACGGCGTATAATTGGAGCATAGAACAGAAAAGTTTTGCTTATGTCTCAATACTCGTAAATTCCATATTCATGCTTGAACAAGTTATAATTATAAAATTGCAATATCTTATAATCCATCATATCAAAAGCCTTCAAAGGTCATTAGAAGGTATCAAATGGAGTATACAAGTTATACACCTTTTCGTTCCGGCTAGAGTATATATATATATGTTGAGCATAAGAAACGCTTTGCAAGCAAAAGAATGTCAAAGTCATTTAGAACGGCAAGGGGAGTGGCAACAACAACAACAACAAAAACAACATCAGTAGAAACAGATGCATTTGAAGATGGAGACGGCTGGCTTCTGGCTTCGACTGGGACTTGGGCTTGGGTCTCGGCTTGGCTGGCAGCTACCGTTTGTTTGCCCACGCCTTGGCCAACAAGTGCAAGGCAAAGACCGGGCCCACAGAATTGTTCATCAAATGAACGCTAAATGCACTCAACGGCTAACACAGCGAAAGAGCCCAGCACAATGCAACATTTAAGCAAACAACAAAAAGCAGTCGACGAAGAAGAAAGGAGAAGAGGAGAGAAAATACACAGCAAACGGGGAGCCCAATTTAAGTTTGCGAGCCTTTTGTCTCACATGTGGAGCCAGTTCCAACTGACCGTCTTTTATTTTTTTTTGCTGTTTGCTGTTGTTGTTGTTGTTGTGGGCATCTTCAATTTTTCACATGCTCTGCGGATACATCATTGTCAACTGGCGGCTGCCTAATGAAAGTAACGAGCGACAATGGCCAACAACTCGGATCTTGTCAGGCGTCTTTTATACGCGTAGAGAGCCATCAAATTACATAGTAGCTGGCAACGTAAGAGTTTGTTTTCTGCATCTCGATGTGGCATAGTTGACATCCTTGCAACGCATTATCAACTTGTGGTGCACAATCGAACACTTTGCTGGCAGCATACAAGCGATCTGGATTGATGTCCTCTTTAAAGCCAAATACATTCCAGGAATATGCTAATATCGTTGTACAACTGTAGCTCTGGCAGGCCATAGCACTTGGCTTTCAGTGCAGTGCAATTGCCTGTTTCAGTTACCATGTTGTACACTGAAATTAATTGTGTGTTACTTGGGTTGAGTTCTGAGGTGCACCTGTTAAAGGTGCTGGCTGAGACTTTTCTAAGACTTTGCTGATTGGCTTGATATACACTTGTCATATACTATTTTCTAGATAATGAGAGAGGTTATTGAAGTTTTATAGATACCATCACTGATTTGACTTTATTTGTCAAAGACTTAATTGCTTAACTTAGCCTCTAGCTATATGGCAGCGAAATGAACTCGAAATCTTAAGATCTGAGCTTCTACTTTTGCTTTAAACACATATTTAAAGAACTTTGTCTTACTCTAGTTACAAAATACAGGGTATCATGAAGTCAATACTTCTTAAATTTTAACCTTTTCTTAAGAGGTATATTTTGAGTCATCTTCCATCTTTTAGTCTTCTTCTCATCACATATTTCAAAAAACTAATGGGTATGTGGTAGTTAATACCTACCAAATATTTATTAATTTTCATGACTCAACTAAATTTTGAAATGCATCAAGCTGCGTTAACTGTATGAAAAGCAGATTTGGCCCAAGCCAAATAAGGCTTAAATACTACAAAAAATTGCAAATGAAAACGTTAAGCAACACTGTCAAATTAGCATAAGCAAACATGGCTTATCACTGTCAGCCAGTTGTCAGTTGAATGTGTGGAAATCTCTGCCTAATTTTGTTGATTTTAATGCTAGCTGGCTAAATTTATGGCATATTTTAAGCAAATTGTAATAAAGCAATTGCAGCAGATTTATGCAACACATGCCACACGACTGTGGCAAGCCAAAAGGATTAACTGAAGAGGCAAAAAAAAAAAAAAAAAATTTAAAAATGAAAATGAAAACAAAAGACGACAAAACTTTGGCTGTTGAGAATTTATATGCAAGTTCATAAACAAAGCACTAAAAGGATTTAAGTTTTGGGCAACAGGAGCAACAATGGAGCACAATGATGCCATAAACAATAAACAGGCAAGTTTTGGGAAGCCTGTAAATTGTTTTGTCCAAAGCCAGCGCAAGCCACAAAACACACAAAACTATGCCGCAACTCATTGAGAGGCAAAAGTTTTGCTCATAGCTAAAGACTGGGATTTGCTGCAGCCAAAAAGTTCAAGTGTCTGTGTGAAATTAATTGCTGCCAGTCCATGTCGATCCACACTCCTACTCTGATCCACACACACACACACACACACACACACTGACACACAGTCATTATTTAAGCTCAAACAAAGCTATCACTTACACATGCAGCGTGTGGAGCTGGCAAGGATTAGTGCAAGGACCAAGGCGAGCGTGCGCCTTCATACGAAATTCAATTAGGCGTCCATGACGTGCCACAATGCGCATCAAGGCGAAAAGAGTTGATGCTGCTGCTGTTGTTGTTGTTTCAGTTGTTGTTGTTGCAGCTGCCTGTGCTATAAAACACAATGCAGATAATTTGGCGCCTTTTTTTTCAATTTCTTGGAAGCCAAGGCGCTGTAATTTGCCACATAAGTCACAGGAGTCAAGCCAAGCGTAAGAGTCGACGCTGCCAGTCAGCCAGGCGCAGCGCAAAACCAACAGCTCAATTTTTTGTTGAGATGCCCTATGCTTAGGGTATTGTGAAATTAAGGATTCGAGCTTAAGACGAAGCAGAAGAAATTTTATTACCCAAGAAGTAGAAGTAAATCTGGGTAAATTTGGAATTGAAAATTTGAGTTATTGCGAGAGTCGTTTAGAAAATGAAATTCTTTAGGTCTGTACTTAAGAGGGTGGGGAGAAAGGATTGAACTATCAAAGAATCCTCATAAACAAATAAAATAATCTGTATAATCTATCTATAGTATCTATAGTATTCTGGATAGAGTATCTAGACTTCTCCAGCTTCAGCTCTTCTTCTCTTTCAATTCTTTGTTTTATTTTTATTTTTTGACTGCCAATCGCAACCGCAGTCTGACCTTAGCCGTGTGTGGACGCGCTTGTTTTGAGGCGTGGCCGCTGGCCGTGTTTGGGCGTTGCCACACCCACATCCTCTTGGGCAGACACGCAATGCAATAAACATTCAACCAAACCCGCCATTGGCCCATGTTCAAGTCCAGCTGCACTCACACTTTCAGCCGAGCTCGGACTAAGCTCGGCAAGCGTATTAAACTAACAAGATTAAAGTTGAAATTGTAAATTGCTTCTTAGTCTAATTACGCGATGATGTTGTTGTTGTTGTTGTTGTTGTTGTTGTTGCTGTTGTTGTTGTTGATCACCATGATCATCAGGCAGACTCCCTTGAAGTCTGGCTGGCAATTCTGCAGAAATTTTCCTTTTTAATCGTGTACCTCACTCACTGTGTGTGTTGCATCTTGTTGCAACCGTCCATTTTCGTACTTTAATTACAACAACTAACACAACGAGCTGC